>JACEFZ010016591.1:0-147823 GCA_014155875.1 Cepaea nemoralis
TTGGCCTTTTTTCAGAATTTTTAGTTTTTTATTTTAAAATTTTGGGTTTTTTTGGGTTTTTTGGGGGGAAAATTTTGTTTTTTATTTTTAGAGAAATAAGGGCCTTTTGGGAAAATTTTTTTTCCGAAGTAATTTTTTTTTTGGGGTTTTTTTTTTAAAGGGGTTTTTTGTTTTAAAGGGGGAAAATTGTTTTTTTTTGGAAAATATAGTAGTTTGTGACCTTTTGAGAGATATATTGTCTTTTACCTTATTGCAGAGGTTTTTTTGTGACCCTTTTTGCAGGATATAGTTTGTTTGTGACCTTTTGAGAGAATAGTGTTTGGCCCTTTTGAGAGATTAAAAGGGGTTTTTCCTTTTTTTTTTTTTTGACCTTTTGGAAAATATAGTTAGTTGTGACCTTATTGGGAAATATTAAATTAGGGGCCCTTTTCCTTAAAAATTTTTTTTGCTTAAAAAATTTTGGCCTTTTGCAAAAAGAAATTTTCCCTTTTCAAAAAAAGATTTTGCCTTTTTTTTTTTTGGCCTTTTCCCTTTTTTTTTTGGTTTTTTTTTATTTGGTTTTCTTTTTTTTTTTTCCTTTTCAAAAATTTTTTTTTTTTTTCTTAGAATTTTTTGTAAAATATAGCTGGGATTGTGACCTTTTTGCAGAGATATAGTTTGTTTGTGACCTTATTGCAAAATATAGGTATTGTGACCTTTGCAGAGATATAGTTTGTTGCCTTATTGCAGAGATATAGTTTTTTGTGACCTTATTAAAAATAATTTTTTCCCTTTTGGGTTTTTTTTTAAAAATTTTGGGTTTTTAAAAACTTTTTTTAAAAAATTTTGGTTTTTTAAAAAAAATTTTTCCTTTTGAGAGATATAGTTTGTCTTGTGACCTATTCAAAAAAGTTGTATTGTGACCTTTTTGCAGAGATATATGGGATTGGACCTTTTGCAGAGATATAGTTGGGTTTTTGACCTTATTGCAGAGATTAGTTTTGTGACCTTGTTGAGAGATATAGTAGTTTGTGACCTTTTGCAGAGATATAGTAGTATTGTGACCTTTTGAGAGATATAGTAGTATTGTGACCTTTTGAGAGATATAGTTAGTTTTGGGCCCCATTGAGAGATATAGTAGTTTGTGACCTTATTGCAGATATATAGCTAGTATTGTGAACCTTGTTGTCAGAGATATAGCTGGTATTGTGACCTTATTGCAGAGATATAGTTAGTCTTGTGACCTTATTGCAGATATAGCTAGTATTGTGACCTTATTGCAGAGATATAGTTAGTCTTGTGACCTTATTGCAGAGATATAGCTAGTCTTGTCACCTTATTGCAGAGACATAGCTAGTATTGTGACCTTATTGCAGAGATATAGTTAGTCTTGTGACCTTATTGCAGAGATATAGTTAGTCATGTGACCTTATTGCAGAGATATAGTTAGTCTTGTGACCTTGTTGCAGAGATATAGCTAGTATTGTGACCTTGTTGTAGAGATATAGTTAGTCTTGTGACCTTATTGCAGAGATATAGCTAGTATTGTGACCTTGTTGTAGAGATATAGTTAGTCTTGTGACCTTATTGCAGAGATATAGTTAGTCTTGTGACCTTATTCCAGAGATATAGCTAGTATTGTGACCTTATTGCAGAGATATAGTTAGTCTTGTGACCTTATTGCAGAGATATAGTTAGTCTTTGTGACCTTATTGCAGTAAATATAGTTAGTCTTATGACCTTGTTGTAGAGATATAGTTAGTCTTGTGACCTTGTTGCAGAGATATAGCTAGTATTGTGACCTTGTTGTAGAGATATAGCTAGTATTGTGACCTTGTTGTAGAGATAGTTAGTCTTGTGACCTTATTGCAGAGATATAGTTAGTCATGTGACCTTATTGCAGAGATATAGCTAGTATTGTGACCTTGTTGTAGAGATATAGCTGGTATTGTGACCTTATTGCAGAGATATAGTTAGTCTTGTGACCTTATTGCAGATATAGCTAGTATTGTGACCTTATTGCAGAGATATAGTTAGTCTTGTGACCTTATTGCAGAGATATAGTTAGTATTGTGACCCTTATTGCAGAGATATAGTTAGTCTTGTGGCCTTATTGCAGAGATATAGCTAGTATTGTGGCCTTATTGCAGAGATATAGCTAGTATTGTGACCTTATTGCAGAGATATAGCTAGTATTGTGACCTTATTGCAGAGATATAGCTAGTCTTGTGACCTTATTGTAGAGATATAGTTAGTCTTGTGACCTTATTGCAGAGATATAGTTAGTATTGTGACCTTATTGCAGAGATATAGCTGGTATTGTGACCTTGTTGCAGAGATATAGTTGGTATTGTGACCTTATTGCAGAGATATAGCTAGTATTGTGACCTTGTTGTAGAGATATAGCTAGTATTGTGACCTTGTTGTAGAGATAGTTAGTCTTGTGACCTTATTGCAGAGATATAGTTAGTCATGTGACCTTATTGCAGAGATATAGCTAGTATTGTGACCTTGTTGTAGAGATATAGCTGGTATTGTGACCTTATTGCAGAGATATAGTTAGTCTTGTGACCTTATTGCAGATATAGCTAGTATTGTGACCTTATTGCAGAGATATAGTTAGTCTTGTGACCTTATTGCAGAGATATAGTTAGTATTGTGACCTTATTGCAGAGATAATAGTTAGTCTTGTGGCCTTATTGCAGAGATATAGCTAGTATTGTGGCCTTATTGCAGAGATATAGCTAGTATGTGACCTTATTGCAGAGATATAGCTAGTATTGTGACCTTATTGCAGAGATATAGCTAGTCTTGTGACCTTATTGTAGAGATATAGTTAGTCTTGTGACCTTATTGCAGAGATATAGTTAGTATTGTGACCTTATTGCAGAGATATAGCTGGTATTGTGACCTTGTTGCAGAGATATAGTTGGTATTGTGACCTTATTGCAGAGATATAGCTAGTATTGTGACCTTGTTGCAGAGATATAGCTAGTATTGTGACCTTATTGCAGAGATATAGCTAGTATTGTGACCTTATTGCAGAGATATAGCTAGTATTGTGACCTTATTGCAGAGATATAGTTAGTCTTGTGACCTTATTGCAGAGATATAGCTAGTCTTGTGACCTTATTGCAGAGATATAGCTAGTATTGTGACCTTATTGCAGAGATATAGCTGGTATTGTGACCTTATTGCAGAGATATAGTTAGTCTTGTGACCTTATTGCAGATATAGCTAGTATTGTGACCTTATTGCAGAGATATAGTTAGTCTTGTGACCTTATTGCAGAGATATAGTTAGTATTGTGACCTTATTGCAGAGATATAGTTAGTCTTGTGCCTTATTGCAGAGATATAGCTAGTATTGTGGCCTTATTGCAGAGATATAGCTAGTATTGTGACCTTATTGCAGAGATATAGCTAGTATTGTGACCTTATTGCAGAGATATAGCTAGTCTTGTGACCTTATTGTAGAGATATAGTTAGTCTTGTGACCTTATTGCAGAGATATAGTTAGTATTGTGACCTTATTGCAGAGATATAGCTGGTATTGTGACCTTGTTGCAGAGATATAGTTGGTATTGTGACCTTATTGCAGAGATATAGCTAGTATTGTGACCTTGTTGCAGAGATATAGCTAGTATTGTGACCTTATTGCAGAGATATAGCTAGTATTGTGACCTTATTGCAGAGATATAGCTAGTATTGTGACCTTATTGCAGAGATATAGTTAGTCTTGTGACCTTATTGCAGAGATATAGCTAGTCTTGTGACCTTATTGCAGAGATATAGCTACTATTGTGACCTTATTGCAGAGATATAGTTAGTCTTGTGACCTTATTGCAGAGATATAGTTAGTCTTGTGACCTTATTGCAGAGATATAGTTAGTCTTGTGACCTTATTGCAGAGATATAGTTAGTCTTGTGACCTTGTTGCAGAGATATAGCTAGTATTGTGACCTTGTTGTAGAGATATAGTTAGTCTTGTGACCTTGTTGTAGAGATATAGTTAGTCTTGTGACCTTGTTGTAGAGATATAGTTAGTCTTGTGACCTTGTTGTAGAGATATAGTTAGTCTTGTGACCTTATTGCAGAGATATAGCTAGTATTGTGATCTTGTTGTAGAGATATAGTTAGTCTTGTGACCTTGTTGTAGAGATATAGTTAGTCTTGTGACCTTATTGTAGAGATATAGTTAGTCTTGTGACCTTGTTGTAGAGATATAGTTAGTCTTGTGACCTTATTGCAGAGATATAGTTAGTCTTGTGATCTTGTTGTAGAGATATAGTTAGTCTTGTGACCTTATTGCAGAGATATAGTTAGTATTGTGACCTTATTGCAGAGATATAGCTGGTATTGTGACCTTGTTGCAGAGATATAGTTAGTATTGTGACCTTATTGCAGAGATATAGCTAGTATTGTGACCTTATTGCAGAGATATAGCTAGTATTGTGACCTTATTGCAGAGATATAGCTAGTATTGTGACCTTATTGCAGAGATATAGTTAGTCTTGTGACCTTATTGCAGAGATATAGCTAGTCTTGTCACCTTATTGCAGAGATATAGCTAGTATTGTGACCTTATTGCAGAGATATAGTTAGTCTTGTGACCTTATTGCAGAGATATAGTTAGTCTTGTGACCTTATTGCAGAGATATAGTTAGTCTTGTGACCTTGTTGCAGAGATATAGCTAGTATTGTGACCTTGTTGTAGAGATATAGTTAGTCTTGTGACCTTATTGCAGAGATATAGCTAGTATTGTGACCTTGTTGTAGAGATATAGTTAGTCTTGTGACCTTATTGCAGAGATATAGTTAGTCTTGTGACCTTATTCCAGAGATATAGCTAGTATTGTGACCTTATTGCAGAGATATAGTTAGTCTTGTGACCTTATTGCAGAGATATAGTTAGTCTTGTGACCTTATTGCAGAGATATAGTTAGTCTTATGACCTTGTTGTAGAGATATAGTTAGTCTTGTGACCTTGTTGCAGAGATATAGCTAGTATTGTGACCTTGTTGTAGAGATATAGCTAGTATTGTGACCTTGTTGTAGAGATATAGTTAGTCTTGTGACCTTATTGCAGAGATATAGTTAGTCATGTGACCTTATTGCAGAGATATAGCTAGTATTGTGACCTTGTTGTAGAGATATAGCTGGTATTGTGACCTTATTGCAGAGATATAGTTAGTCTTGTGACCTTATTGCAGATATAGCTAGTATTGTGACCTTATTGCAGAGATATAGTTAGTCTTGTGACCTTATTGCAGAGATATAGTTAGTATTGTGACCTTATTGCAGAGATATAGTTAGTCTTGTGGCCTTATTGCAGAGATATAGCTAGTATTGTGGCCTTATTGCAGAGATATAGCTAGTATTGTGACCTTATTGCAGAGATATAGCTAGTATTGTGACCTTATTGCAGAGATATAGCTAGTCTTGTGACCTTATTGTAGAGATATAGTTAGTCTTGTGACCTTATTGCAGAGATATAGTTAGTATTGTGACCTTATTGCAGAGATATAGCTGGTATTGTGACCTTGTTGCAGAGATATAGTTGGTATTGTGACCTTATTGCAGAGATATAGCTAGTATTGTGACCTTGTTGCAGAGATATAGCTAGTATTGTGACCTTATTGCAGAGATATAGCTAGTATTGTGACCTTATTGCAGAGATATAGCTAGTATTGTGACCTTATTGCAGAGATATAGTTAGTCTTGTGACCTTATTGCAGAGATATAGCTAGTCTTGTGACCTTATTGCAGAGATATAGTTGGTATTGTGACCTTATTGCAGAGATATAGCTAGTATTGTGACCTTATTGCAGAGATATAGCTAGTATTGTGACCTTATTGCAGAGATATAGCTAGTATTGTGACCTTATTGCAGAGATATAGTTAGTCTTGTGACCTTATTGCAGAGATATAGCTAGTCTTGTCACCTTATTGCAGAGATATAGCTAGTATTGTGACCTTATTGCAGAGATATAGTTAGTCTTGTGACCTTATTGCAGAGATATAGTTAGTCATGTGACCTTATTGCAGAGATATAGTTAGTCTTGTGACCTTGTTGCAGAGATATAGCTAGTATTGTGACCTTGTTGTAGAGATATAGTTAGTCTTGTGACCTTATTGCAGAGATATAGCTAGTATTGTGACCTTGTTGTAGAGATATAGTTAGTCTTGTGACCTTATTGCAGAGATATAGTTAGTCTTGTGACCTTATTCCAGAGATATAGCTAGTATTGTGACCTTATTGCAGAGATATAGTTAGTCTTGTGACCTTATTGCAGAGATATAGTTAGTCTTGTGACCTTATTGCAGAAATATAGTTAGTCTTATGACCTTGTTGTAGAGATATAGTTAGTCTTGTGACCTTGTTGCAGAGATATAGCTAGTATTGTGACCTTGTTGTAGAGATATAGCTAGTATTGTGACCTTGTTGTAGAGATAGTTAGTCTTGTGACCTTATTGCAGAGATATAGTTAGTCATGTGACCTTATTGCAGAGATATAGCTAGTATTGTGACCTTGTTGTAGAGATATAGCTGGTATTGTGACCTTATTGCAGAGATATAGTTAGTCTTGTGACCTTATTGCAGATATAGCTAGTATTGTGACCTTATTGCAGAGATATAGTTGTCTTGTGACCTTATTGCAGAGATATAGTTATGTATTGTGACCTTATTGGCAGAGATATAGTTAGTCTTGTGGCCTTATTGCAGAGATTAGCTAGTATTGTGGCCTTATTGCAGAGATATAGCTAGTATTGTGACCTTATTGCAGAGATATAGCTAGTATTGTGACCTTAGTGCAGAGGATATAGCTAGTCTGTGACCTTGATTGTAGAGATATAGTTAGTCTTAGTGACCTTATTGGCAGAGATATAGTTAGTATTGTGACCTTTGCAGAGATATTAGCTGGTATGTGACCTTGTTGGCAGAGATATAGTTGGTATTGTGACCTTATGCAGAGATAGAGCTAGTATTGTGACCATTGTTGCAGAGATATAGCTAGTATTGTGACCTTATTGCAGAGATATAGCTAGTATTGTGACCTTATTGCAGAGATATAGCTAGTATTGTGACCTTATTGCAGAGATAATAGTTAGTATTGTGACCTTATTGCAGAGATATAGCTAGTATTGTGACCTTCATTGCAGAGATATAGCTTAGTCTTGTGACTCTATTGCAGAGATATAGTTAGTCTTGTGACCTTATGCAGAGATTATAGTTAGTCTTGTGACCTTATTGCAGAGATAGTAGTCTTACCGTATTCCAGAGATATAGCTGTATGTGACCTTTATTGCAGAGATATATTTAGTCCTTGTGACCTTATTGCAGAGATATAGTTAGTCTTGTGACCTTATTGCAGAGATATTAGTTAGTCTTATGACCTTGTTGTAGAGATATAGTTAGTCTTGTGACCTTGTTGCAGAGATATAGCTAGTATTGTGACCTTGTTGTGAGAGATATAGCTAGTATTGTGACCTTGTTGTAGAGATATAGTTAGTCTTGTGACCTTATTGCAGAGATATAGTTAGTCATGTGACCTTATTGCAGAGATATAGCTAGTATTGTGACCTTGTTGTAGAGATATAGCTGGTATTGTGACCTTATTGCAGAGATATAGTTAGTCTTGTCTCCTTATTGCAGATATAGCTAGTATTGTGACCTTATTGCAGAGATATAGTTAGTCTTGTGACCTTATTGCAGAGATATAGTTAGTATTGTGACCTTATTGCAGAGATATAGTTAGTCTTGTGGCCTTATTGCAGAGATATAGCTAGTATGGTGGCCTTATTGCAGAGATATAGCTAGTATTGTGACCTTATTGCAGAGATATAGCTAGTATTGTGACCTTATTGCAGATGATATAGCTAGTCTTGTTGACCTTATTGTAGAGATATAGTTAGTCTTGTGACCTTATTGCAGAGATATAGTTAGTATTGTGACTTTATTGCAGAGATATAGCTGGTATTGTGACCTTGTTGCAGAGATATAGTTGGTATTGTGACCTTATTGCAGAGATATAGCTAGTATTGTGACCTTGTTGCAGAGATATAGCTAGTATTGTGACCTTATTGCAGAGATATAGCTAGTATTGTGACCTTATTGCAGAGATATAGCTAGTATTGTGACCTTATTGCAGAGATATAGTTAGTCTTGTGACCTTATTGCAGAGATATAGCTAGTCTTGTGACCTTATTGCAGAGATATAGCTAGTATTGTGACCTTATTGCAGAGATATAGTTAGTCTTGTGACCTTATTGCAGAGATATAGTTAGTCTTGTGACCTTATTGCAGAGATATAGTTAGTCTTGTGACCTTATTGCAGAGATATAGTTAGTCTTGTGACCTTGTTGCAGAGATATAGCTAGTATTGTGATCTTGTTGTAGAGATATAGTTAGTCTTGTGACCTTGTTGTAGAGATATAGTTAGTCTTGTGACCTTGTTGTAGAGATATAGTTAGTCTTGTGACCTTGTTGTAGAGATATAGTTAGTCTTGTGACCTTATTGCAGAGATATAGCTAGTATTGTGATCTTGTTGTAGAGATATAGTTAGTCTTGTGATCTTGTTGTAGAGATATAGTTAGTCTTGTGACCTTGTTGTAGAGATATAGTTAGTCTTGTGACCTTGTTGTAGAGATATAGTTAGTCTTGTGACCTTATTGCAGAGATATAGTTAGTCTTGTGATCTTGTTGTAGAGATATAGTTAGTCTTGTGACCTTATTGCAGAGATATAGCTAGTATTGTGATCTTGTTGTAGAGATATAGTTAGTCTTGTGACCTTATTGCAGAGATATAGTTAGTCTTGTGATCTTGTTGTAGAGATATAGTTAGTCTTGTGACCTTGTTGTAGAGATATAGTTAGTCTTGTGACCTTGTTGTAGAGATATAGTTAGTCTTGTGACCTTGTTGTAGAGATATAGTTAGTCTTGTGACCTTATTGCAGAGATATAGCTAGTATTGTGATTTTGTTGTAGAGATATAGTTAGTCTTGTGATCTTGTTGTAGAGATATAGTTAGTCTTGTGACCTTGTTGTAGAGATATAGTTAGTCTTGTGACCTTATTGCAGAGATATAGCTAGTATTGTGATCTTGTTGTAGAGATATAGTTAGTCTTGTGACCTTATTGCAGAGATATAGTTAGTCTTGTGACCTTATTCCAGAGATATAGCTAGTATTGTGACCTTATTGCAGAGATATAGTTAGTCTTGTGACCTTATTGCAGAGATATAGTTAGTCTTGTGACCTTATTGCAGAGATATAGTTAGTCGTATGACCTTGTTGTAGAGATATAGTTAGTCTTGTGACCTTGTTGCAGAGATATAGCTAGTATTGTGACCTTGTTGTAGAGATATAGCTAGTATTGTGACCTTGTTGTAGAGATATAGTTAGTCTTGTGACCTTATTGCAGAGATATAGTTAGTCATGTGACCTTATTGCAGAGATATAGCTAGTATTGTGACCTTGTTGTAGAGATATAGCTGGTATTGCGACCTTATTGCAGAGATATAGTTAGTCTTGTGACCTTATTGCAGATATAGCTAGTATTGTGACCTTATTGCAGAGATATAGTTAGTCTTGTGACCTTATTGCAGAGATATAGTTAGTATTGTGACCTTATTGCAGAGATATAGTTAGTCTTGTGGCCTTGTTGCAGAGATATAGTTGGTATTGTGACCTTATTGCAGAGATATAGCTAGTATTGTGACCTTGTTGCAGAGATATAGCTAGTATTGTGACCTTATTGCAGAGATATAGCTAGTATTGTGACCTTATTGCAGAGATATAGCTAGTATTGTGACCTTATTGCAGAGATATAGTTAGTCTTGTGACCTTATTGCAGAGATATAGTTAGTCTTGTGATCTTATTGCAGAGATATAGTTAGTCTTGTGACCTTATTGCAGAGATATAGTTAGTCTTGTGACCTTGTTGCAGAGATATAGCTAGTATTGTGACCTTGTTGTAGAGATATAGTTAGTCTTGTGACCTTATTGCAGAGATATAGCTAGTATTGTGACCTTGTTGTAGACATATAGTTAGTCTTGTGACCTTATTGCAGAGATATAGTTAGTCTTGTGACCTTATTCCAGAGATATAGCTAGTATTGTGACCTTATTGCAGAGATATATTTAGTCTTGTGACCTTATTGCAGAGATATAGTTAGTCTTGTGACCTTATTGCAGAGATATAGTTAGTCTTATGACCTTGTTGTAGAGATATAGTTAGTCTTGTGACCTTGTTGCAGAGATATAGCTAGTATTGTGACCTTGTTGTAGAGATATAGCTAGTATTGTGACCTTGTTGTAGAGATATAGTTAGTCTTGTGACCTTATTGCAGAGATATAGTTAGTCATGTGACCTTATTGCAGAGATATAGCTAGTATTGTGACCTTGTTGTAGAGATATAGCTGGTATTGTGACCTTATTGCAGATATAGCTAGTATTGTGACCTTATTGCAGATATAGTTAGTCTTGTGACCTTATTGCAGAGATATAGTTAGTCTTGTGACCTTATTGCAGAGATATAGTTAGTATTGTGACCTTATTGCAGAGATATAGTTAGTCTTGTGGCCTTATTGCAGAGATATAGCTAGTATTGTGGCCTTATTGCAGAGATATAGCTAGTATTGTGACCTTATTGCAGAGATATAGCTAGTATTGTGACCTTATTGCAGAGATATAGCTAGTCTTGTGACCTTATTGTAGAGATATAGTTAGTCTTGTGACCTTATTGCAGAGATATAGTTAGTATTGTGACCTTATTGCAGAGATATAGCTGGTATTGTGACCTTGATGTGTATAAGAGACAGAGATATAGTTGGTATTGTGACCTTATTGCAGAGATATAGCTAGTATTGTGACCTTGTTGCAGAGATATAGCTAGTATTGTGACCTTATTGCAGAGATATAGCTAGTATTGTGACCTTATTGCAGAGATATAGCTAGTATTGTGACCTTATTGCAGAGATATAGTTAGTCTTGTGACCTTATTGCAGAGATATAGCTAGTCTTGTGACCTTATTGCAGAGATATAACTAGTATTGTGACCTTATTGCAGTGATATAGTTAGTCTTGTGACCTTATTGCAGAGATATAGTTAGTCTTGTGACCTTATTGCAGAGATATAGTTAGTCTTGTGACCTTATTGCAGAGATATAGTTAGTCTTGTGACCTTGTTGCAGAGATATAGCTAGTATTGTGATCTTGTTGTAGAGATATAGTTAGTCTTGTGACCTTGTTGTAGAGATATAGTTAGTCTTGTGACCTTGTTGTAGAGATATAGTTAGTCTTGTGACCTTGTTGTAGAGATATAGTTAGTCTTGTGACCTTATTGCAGAGATATAGCTAGTATTGTGATCTTGTTGTAGAGATATAGTTAGTCTTGTGATCTTGTTGTAGAGATATAGTTAGTCTTGTGACCTTGTTGTAGAGATATAGTTAGTCTTGTGACCTTGTTGTAGAGATATAGTTAGTCTTGTGACCTTATTGCAGAGATATAGTTAGTCTTGTGATCTTGTTGTAGAGATATAGTTAGTCTTGTGACCTTATTGCAGAGATATAGCTAGTATTGTGATCTTGTTGTAGAGATATAGTTAGTCTTGTGACCTTATTGCAGAGATATAGTTAGTCTTGTGATCTTGTTGTAGAGATATAGTTAGTCTTGTGACCTTGTTGTAGAGATATAGTTAGTCTTGTGACCTTGTTGTAGAGATATAGTTAGTCTTGTGACCTTGTTGTAGAGATATAGTTAGTCTTGTGACCTTATTGCAGAGATATAGCTAGTATTGTGATCTTGTTGTAGAGATATAGTTAGTCTTGTGATCTTGTTGTAGAGATATAGTTAGTCTTGTGACCTTGTTGTAGAGATATAGTTAGTCTTGTGACCTTATTGCAGAGATATAGCTAGTATTGTGATCTTGTTGTAGAGATATAGTTAGTCTTGTGACCTTATTGCAGAGATATAGTTAGTCTTGTGACCTTATTCCAGAGATATAGCTAGTATTGTGACCTTATTGCAGAGATATAGTTAGTCTTGTGACCTTATTGCAGAGATATAGTTAGTCTTGTGACCTTATTGCAGAGATATAGTTAGTCGTATGACCTTGTTGTAGAGATATAGTTAGTCTTGTGACCTTGTTGCAGAGATATAGCTAGTATTGTGACCTTGTTGTAGAGATATAGCTAGTATTGTGACCTTGTTGTAGAGATATAGTTAGTCTTGTGACCTTATTGCAGAGATATAGTTAGTCATGTGACCTTATTGCAGAGATATAGCTAGTATTGTGACCTTGTTGTAGAGATATAGCTGGTATTGCGACCTTGTTGCAGAGATATAGTTAGTCTTGTGACCTTATTGCAGATATAGCTAGTATTGTGACCTTATTGCAGAGATATAGTTAGTCTTGTGACCTTATTGCAGAGATATAGTTAGTATTGTGACCTTATTGCAGAGATGTAGTTAGTCTTGTGGCCTTATTGCAGAGATATAGCTAGTATTGTGACCTTATTGCAGAGATATAGTTAGTCTTGTGACCTTATTGCAGAGATATAGCTAGTATTGTGACCTTATTGCAGAGATATAGTTAGTCTTGTGACCTTATTGCAGAGATATAGCTAGTATTGTGACCTTATTGCAGAGATATAGCTAGTATTGTGACCTTATTGCAGAGATATAGCTAGTATTGTGACCTTATTGCAAAGATATAGCTAGTATTGTGACCTTATTGCAAGGATATATTAAGGATGTGTTTGTCATATAGAATACACTGGTGTGGAACAATTTATTCTGTCAGCATTATCAGTGTTCGTATAGAGAAGGTGGGGGAGTGGTTATGGAATTCGGACAGATAGCCATTATATGAAGCTGGGTCTTCTTCAGAGCTGTCCTGGGTCTCCTTCAGAGCTGTGCTGAGTCTTATTCAGAGCTTTGCTGTTATCCTTCAGAGCTGTACTAGGTCTCATTCAGAGCTGTGCTGGTTGTCCTTCAGGGTCGAACCACTGCCATGTAAGCTATCACACTTTAACCTCTATACTGTCATGTAAGCTAGTACACTAACCTGTATACTGTCATGTAAGCTAGCACACTATCCTGTATACTGACATGTAAGTTACCACACTAACACCTATACTGTCATGCAAGCTAGCACACTGACCTGTATACTGTCATGTAAGCTAGCACACTATCCTGTATACTGTCATGTAAGCTAGCACACTATCCTGTATACTGTCATGTAAGCTAGCACACTATCATGTACACTGTCATGTAAGCTAGCACACTATCATGTATACTGACATGTAAGTTACCACACTAACACCTATACTGTCATGTAAGCTAGCACACTGACCTGTATACTGTCATGTAAGCTAGCACACTATCCTGTATACTGTCATGTAAGCTAGCACACTGTCCTGTATACTGTCATGTAAGCTAGCACACTATCCTGTATACTGTCATGTAAGCTAGCACACTATCCTGTATACTGTCATGTAAGCTAGCACACTATCCTGTATACTATCATGTAAGCTAGCACACTATCCTGTATACTGACATGTAAGTTACCACACTAACACCTATACTGTCATGTAAGCTAGCACACTGACCTGTATACTGTCATGTAAGCTAGCACACTAACCTCTATATTGTCATGTAAACTAGCACACAGTCTATACTGCCGTGGTTGATTTCCCTGATAGTAGATGCATTCAGATTGATTTCTGGTGCTGGCTGAGTCAGAATATTTCTGAGACCGGGTCACATAGTTTACCAAACCATTCTCAGTTGACACTGTCTTGAATGGTGAATGCCCAGCTTAGAATACCAGGTTGTGAGAATACTAGATTCTGATCAAAATATGAGAACATCAATTGAAAAACATGCCACTTGGTTGGTGTGTGGTTTTAGAAACTTGCAGATACTGGGTTGGCAGATAAATGGTTGCATACTGTGTATTAATGTTATGGTTCTATGAACATTGGTGACATCCGTATGCCACTTTAGTGAGGTCTGGACTTTCTGCACAGGGTCTGGCTGGCCAAGGTTTCACTGCACTGGTATTTTGTCCAGAGAATCTCTTCCAACGGTGAGCACTCACTGTCTGTGTGTGGTGCTTCTGTGTGTGGTGCTTCTGTGTGTGAAGTGTGCACATCATCATTTTCTGCACATGTGCTGCAGTGATGTTTGGTGAATGCTTTATTCTTGTTATTTCACTGGTTCTGATTGTTGGTGAGTTGTTGGATGTGATGTTGATTGTTGGTGAGTTGTTGGATGTGATGTTGATTGTTGGTGAGTTGTTGGATGTGATGTTGATTGTTGGTGAGTTGTTGGATGTGATGTTGATTGTTACTGAGTTGTTCAATGTGATGTTGATTGTTGCTGAGTTGTTGGAAGTAATGTTGATTGTTGGTGAGTTGTTGGAAGTAATGTTGATTGTTGCTGAGTTGTTGGAAGTAATGTTGATTGTTGGTGAGTTGCTGGATGTGATGTTCTTCTTCTGCTTTCATCTGGAGTGTTTTTTCAGATGTAATTGCGGTGTATTGTTATGCACCCTTGGGCCTAGACCCTTAGGCCAACACATCCGACTTTTGTGTGCGTTTTTGACCAAGTTAGCATTCCTGGGGACTCTCATTTCATTTTTGTGGTGCCGTCCACATCCCAGCTGGTCAAGTTAGAACGGTCGAATACTTCACGGTCAACCCTCAATTGAAGGCAGGGACAGTCCACCATGGCATTATCTGCCATCCAAGGGAGGCTTCCATAGTTGCAGAGCCGACACACAGCGCTCTGGTGCTGGGCTCACCGAAGGAATCGCCATGTCCTGCTCATGGCTGCTTTAATTCCTCACTTCAATATATTGGGCATTTCATTCACTACGGGCCGCTGCCCGTACAAACCAGGCTGGTCTGCAGACAGTATCCACACAGCGAGCTTGAAATGAGCTTAAGACATGTGCTAGTCGTTGTTCTCAGAAGACAATATAGTCAGAGCTGTTCCGGGCACGACAGACATTCGGAAAACTAGTTAGTCAAAGCTGTTCCAGATGCAAGGACATTCGGAAAACTAGATAGTCAGAGCTGTTCCAGACACGTGGGACATTTCACTCGGACATTTTTACATTGTACCAGTTTTGATTTGCCACCCTTAGGCCTGCACATCCGACTTCGGCTGGCGTTTTTGATCAGGTTAACCATCCTGGAGGTTTCGAGGGACATTTTGTTGTGGCATCGCCCACATCTCAGCTGGTCAAGTTAGAGTGGCCACAGACATCACGGTCAACCCTCAAGGGAAGGCAGGGTCAGACCATAGGCATTCCCCACTACCCAAGGTGGCTTCCATATTTGCAGAGCCTGCACATAGCGCTATGGTGCTGAACTCACTCAAGGAATCGCCACATCCTGCTCATGGCTGCTTTTATTCCTCACTTCCATGTATTGGACATTTCGTTCGCCACTGGCCGCTCCCCACGCAGACCAGGAACGGTCAGTCTGCGGGCGACATCCACTCAGCATGCTTTTCCTTCGGACTTCCAAGTGTTCCATTTCGTGTTAATGAGACATTTGTCCACCTTTGACTACACTCACTCAGTGAGCTCAGGTGCAGGTTTGCATCATAATCACTGCATGTGATTGTGACACTTTTCCACCTTTAGTAACATTCACGAGGTAGGCTACATGAGCTGCCGGCTCAGCACCTTGCCTCCATGCAGCAGAGAGTGAGTAATGGACAGGCTCTCTCATCCGGAGATCCCTCTTATCCCTCGGATGAGAGCCTTCGAAGAAGTATCTGTACCAAGCATGTAGCAGCTTAGCATCTCACCTCCGTTTTGCTGTTGGTGGGTATCAGCCCAGCTCTCACATCCGGGGAATGTTGACTTAGAGGCGTTCAGTCATATCCCTCGACAGAGAACCTTAGAGTATGTGTCTGGACCCGGAATTAGTGGCGTCGTGCGCCTGATTCGGTCTTTGACTGTCTATCCTCAGTCTACCTGCAGAGCAACAGGTTGTGTCTCTCTTGGTCTGGTCCCTACCCCAAGGCCTGTCTGACATGTAGTTGTGCTTCTGTCTGCAGAGCTATTGAGGTCATTGGGACACGCAAGCCCCTCTACCACGTCAAGGTGGAGACACATCAGAGGGGGGAAGTGATGTTGATTGTTGGTGAGTTGTTGAAAGTGATGTTGATTGTTGGTGAGTTGTTGGAAGTGTAATGATTGTTGGTTATTTGTTGGATGAGATGTTGATTGCTGATAAGTTGTTGCTTGTGATGATGATTGTTTGTATGTTGATTGTTGTTTTATTGTTACACTATGTCACATAGCCATATTGTTCTTCATCAGATACTGCATTAGAGGAGCTGAGAGACAGAAAGAGCCAGATAGTAAGTATGTTGGCTTCAGTATTCCCACCTGTCCCTTCACATGAAACCCTGCCATTTCATTGTTTCTTGATGCAGGTCAGCCATTAGATTCTTGGTGTATGCCTCGAAGTGCCTACACCGGCAACCGTCGAGGTATCGACTCAACTCGTAATAATGCAAAACAGCAACGAAGGACGAGGAATTAATTTGCGTCCTTACCTTGAATACAATGATAATCAACGGCACAAGTCAAGATCTCAAAGCGCTACCAGAAGTTTATTCCGTGGCAGACATGTGAACATTAAACTCACGTAGACCTGTAGGTTGACCCCTATAGACAGGGTCGGCGCCTACTTTACTAATCCACCGATGAGTGTTCAGTCTACTGCGCTCTGCTTGACGCCCTGATCCACTGATTCCATTCAAGCTGTAATTCCACTCTAGGTTTTTTCCCCCGGTTTACTTCACTGCAGTATTATCATCAACAGATCCCCCTCTCCTGACTCATAGCTGTCTCACGCTCATATCATCGCGTCCAGAGGTCACCTCACACAGATCCTTAGAAAAAAACACGTCCTTGTTCTACAGCACAATCACAGCGTCTCCTGTTGCTGTCTACTGACGTTGTCCACATTCCCCTTGGATTCATTTGTTTACGTCCACTTTCGTGTCCGAGTGGGGAATTCCCATTTCCCAATTTATACTTTTCGTGGTGGGTCGTGCCGCCGTATGGCATAATGCCCCCTCCCAGATAAAAAATGTGTAACATTTTTTTTCTTTTAATTATATGTGTATAAATATATTGTATAATCATAACTAACTATAACCATAATAACAACAGACTAGTACTTGGTTGTCCCCGTTTATCTACCCTAAAAAAAACATATAAAGTTATACGACGGGCACGCCCACCTGTCCAAACCCAACGTTGGACGTCGTGTGGCTGATCATGGGGATCAGACCAACTAATAAACATATTAGTCCCTACCTTGTCTCAATAGATAAGTGTGTCCTAGCTCTAGGTATTACCATGAGTTTCGGACGAGGGTAATCATGGGGTTTCCAAGTAGATCATCCTCATTGTTGATTATCGTTGCTGTTATTATTGTATACTCCATATATTTTCCTTCTTACAATTTTTCCATCTGTGGGTAGGGTGACATGTGCTCCACGAGAATCCTCAGAAATATTTTCACTTTTGTGGATATGTTGAGAGCGATGACTGATTATTATGGATCTTCATGTAATAATGACACGTAATACAATTAATTCAACTAGAGATTCATTCTAATGACTTAACCTTATAATCAAATACTTTCCCGAACAATGATTAATTAACCCAAAACCATACTATAATATTTCAATTAATCAATACTCAATTAACTAACATTTGTTATTTAACCACAGAATTACAACATGTAAATTAAAATGTTCACTGTCCATAAGTTCACTTCACAGTTACAATACTTGTATGCTCGAATCCGTGTCCGAATAACCAATGTTTGAACAACCGAGCGATCACACATTGAGTAGATACTTCCGATGGCGTAGTTATTCATTCATACACTCTGTCAATATGGAAAAACTGCTACCATGTGTATCTATATCTACTAAATCACATCTTATATTACATTATATATTTTGTCAATTAATGTAACATTGTTATTTAATAAGGTGCGTTTAGAATTTATGTTTATTAAATTTTATAACACTCATAAAAGAACAGAACATTAAAATATCATTAAAGAACCTATAACATAGATCTGTTCCTCTATTAATTATAATCGACTGAGAATGTCTCTGATTGACTGATTAAAATCTTGCAGACATAGAGTTGTGAAGAATCATACCTATTAAAGATTCAAGACATCTAAAAAAAAAATTAAATCAGGAATATAATATTCAACAAGAATAAATATTGAAATCAAATAATATTCATATAAATTTAGTAATGTTCTCTATTATAGACATAATTATCAAAGAATAAAGAATCGAATTATTTCTAAGTTGAATTATAGAATTATTAGCTAGTGTGAACAATTCTGACAAGTGATACCTTGCATAACTAAGTAATAAGACCTAAGATTCTAATGTGTCTGTAGTGTATTATGTGTTGATTTGACCCTAACCTTTCATCCCATTTTATTTTCCTTTATTTATTTCTTCCATTCAATTTTTTTTCTTTCTTTCTTTCTTTGTTTCAAACCTGTAAAATCTCTCTTCTGCACTCATGCCAATATTTGTACATTGTATTGATTGAAACAATGTTATTGTCTTCAGTCTTGTGTATCTTCTGTAATGCATACGCTGTAACGACGTATGTTTTGTACTGAGTGCGTGTAACTTTCATTCTGTTTTTTGGGATTTTTAACAAAAATGTCATTGAGAAACATGTAATCATGTTTGATTTGTTTTGTAACAACAGTTATTTCTTCATGTTTGGGTTCGTTGACTTTGTACAATTCGCAATTATTTACCGTTGTCTTATCACGTATGTCTACAGTTGATGTACCCTGTTCTGTTTGCGTGTTTTCTTCTTTAATTTCTTCTTCTTCTTCTTGTGTTGTTTCAATTTGGGCATTTGTATTTGTAAGTGTTTCGTTAGACTTGTGTTCTATAGTTCCTTTCTGAACGAAATCTCTGGCGTTTGGTTCTTTCACTACTGTAGCACATACTTTACTTGTGTGATTACTTTCTTTCATTTGTCTTATACGCTCCTTCCACATTGCTTCCTTTGCAATATTCTCATTTTCAAGTGTGAGTCGTTTTTGCATGATTTCTGTCTCTACGGTTAATTGTCTTGCCTTTAACTCTTTTTCCTTAGCCACCATTCGTTCGCGTTCCAAAGCCATTTCTTTTTCTCTGGACTCTATTCGTTCGCGTTGCAGGGCTATTCGTTCTTGTCGTTCACGCGTAGCTTGAAGTTGCTCTGTTGCCAGTTTCTCCTGTCGTTCCATCCTCTCACGTGCAGCTTGAGCTCTAAATTCCTGTATGACCCAATTCCTAAGTTCTGCTCCAGCCAATCCATTCTTCTCACCCATGTCCATGAAGTCTTGAAGTGTTGACATGTTGTCTTAATGATCTGTAAATTATACCGCTACAATAGTAGATATGTGAAACACAGCCGATAGAATGCGTAGGTAGACAATGACAAGCGTATTCAATTATATATATGCAAGTTGAATGAGAAGTCAACTCGAAATCAATAATATAGAAGAGTATAAACACGCGAGAAGAATAGCAACTCGGCGCAAGATAGATAACATCTTAACCGTTACAAAACGTAATCACTAGAAATTAGTAGTAAAAATATATATTCAATATAAAGTACAGCGACACAATACTAACATTGACCAAAGACGATTGACGCAAGACGACAATACATATTTTCATTCACAACAGACAAAATTATTGCTCCTAAAAAATTTAAGTAACAACACAATAAACACTTTATATACTACTTACAATTACGATACTCTTATACTGAATGAAATATATGTAAACCATATAAATAATGTGAGAATATAAAAATATATATATATATGACACTAGATAATCAATAGTTACAGTAGACGATTAACGAGAGACGAAAATACCAATCAATGTTTCAACACGACAACAAATACTTTCAGACTTAGATTCAACATAACATACTACTGACTTATCATACAAAACAAACGGTTGTTAATTTATAATAAATTTTGACATAATTGAAAATACGACACCTTATTAAACTTTAAAAAACAAAATCAATGTCACACCAATTGACAATTACAACAGGTACTGGCCTTAAGAAAATTGCGGTGTCGGTGTCCTCCACGAATTTCCAAATGTTCATTCCATGCTCGACTGTTCCAAATGCTCGAATATATTCGTTTTTCTGCAGTCGACAATTAATGGAGGTTCTCCTCAAAACACAATATCAGGTAAATTGACACGATGGTGTAATGCACTTACACCAGCACCTAGACCACGCGGTCTGTGGCCGACTGACAAAACCTAGTCGGTTATGGTGCACCCGTCGAACTTTGAGTTAAATTTGGGTATATGATTGTAACGATACCCACAGTAGACTGGTGTGTGCTGTCATATCCGTCCTTCTATTCCTCTATGATGACGTGTGTAGTGTCTCCGTATTGTCCCATATGTAGTGTTGGCGATAAAGAATGCGATATTATGTGCAGAAACTTCGTGTCCGTTGATCCTATGCCAGTGAGGTGTCAGATTAATATAATGAACTGGCACCGTGAGACAACCGAAATGCTGCTTCGCCAACTGTAAATAGTCAGCAACAATGTGTCCGTGACGACTGAAATGTCGCTAGTAAATCCTTGCTCACTTGGTATGGCGGCGCAATGTGAGTCTAGTATCCGATAACGGCATCATAATATGAAGTTGAAATAGTGAAGGTTGCGTGCGGGAATATTGTGGGGCAGTGTCAGTGAGGAAAAATGTCCTGAAAGGGTTATGTGGAGGGACAAGGTTTGGGAGTAGTGTCGTTCATTACAAAGTAGTATGTTCGTTTTCCACAGATTATAAAAGTGCACCTCCGAAATTTACCGGTGACCCACGCTCCTCAACGTTGTCATGTTCAGTATACGATATATATCTCTGACTGCAGTGTAACTTGCTCTGCTCTGTCCCCAAATTCTGATAGGATAATTCGTATATAATGTCTTCTGTTTCGGAGTTCCTCGATAATGTGGGGTATGTAACAATTTAACCCACAAATCGTTATTATTGTATTACTTCAGCAATGGAGTTGCGAGAATAACCAATTAATAACTTCTGAGCAGTTTCCAACGATCAGTTACTGTGAAATGTCAATCTATTAATAGCTTAATGTGACAGCGCAGTGTTTCTCAGGTTCTCAATGCCTACTATGATGGTTATAAGTATATTCCATATCAACCATGGTGTCAAACGTTTTGTATGGCTTGTGTCTATTGTTTATCTTCTTTTCCAAGGTAACATCAAAGCTATAAGTGTCACACATTCGTTCTAAATATAATGTTCTTAAATATCTTATAATCTCTTTTAATGTTCGTTGTTCAGAACTCTTTGATAGCACTGTGCTGTGTTTAATATAGTGCAGTTTTGCGCGTACGGTGCATTCTGTCTGCGTAATTATTATACTGTTATTGCAACTCTTATACGCAACGGTGTTATTACACTACTACTTTCTCACTGTCTTGACATGTTAATTCTCATTGCACTGTTCTTGTGAAATATAACCTTCCAACTTACTGTTGTAACCTGCAAACTGAATGATCGTCCAGTTTACCCATTCCTGCTCTTCTCCATTTTGTGACGTCGAACTTGTGTGTGATTTGTGTAGTGCGGTGCAACTCAAGATGTTGGCGTGCAAATGTTTCTACGCTCAGCTGACTGAATCTGGCAGGAATTTCGTGTTGACAATTTATGCAGCGAGTCCAGTGACGACCCCCATATGCCTCGAAGTGCCTACACCGGCAACCGTCGAGGTATCGACTCAACTCGTAATAATGCAAAACAGCAACGAAGGACGAGGAATTAATTTGCGTCCTTACCTTGAATACAATGATAATCAACGGCACAAGTCAAGATCTCAAAGCGCTACCAGAAGTTTATTCCGTGGCAGACATGTGAACATTAAACTCACGTAGACCTGTAGGTTGACCCCTATAGACAGGGTCGGCGCCTACTTTACTAATCCACCGATGAGTGTTCAGTCTACTGCGCTCTGCTTGACGCCCTGATCCACTGATTCCATTCAAGCTGTAATTCCACTCTTGGTTTTTTCCCCCGGTTACTTCACTGCAGTATTATCATCAACAGATCCCCCTCTCCTGACTCATAGCTGTCTCACGCTCATATCATCGCGTCCAGAGGTCACCTCACACAGATCCTTAGAAAAAAACACGTCCTTGTTCTACAGCACAATCACAGCGTCTCCTGTTGCTGTCTACTGACGTTGTCCACATTCCCCTTGGATTCATTTGTTTACGTCCACTTTCGTGTCCGAGTGGGGAATTCCCATTTCCCAATTTATACTTTTCGTGGTGGGTCGTGCCGCCGTATGGCAGTGTAGGTCAATCATTTGGTTCTTGGTGCAGGTCAGCCATTACATTCTTGGTGTAGGTCAGCCATTACATTCTTGGTGTAGGTCAGCCATTACATTCTTGGTGCAGGTCAGCCATTACATTCTTGGTGTAGGTCAATCATTTGGTTCTTGGTGCAGGTCAGCCATTACATTCTTGGTGCAGGTCAGCCATTACATTCTTGGTGTAGGTCAGCCATTACATTCTTGGTGCAGGTCAGCCATTACATTCTTGGTGCAGGTCAGCCATTACATTCTTGGTGTAGGTCAGTCATTACATTCTTGGTGTAGGTCAGCCATTACATTCTTGGTGTAGGTCAGCCATTACATTGTTCATGCAGGTCAGCCATTACATTCTTGGTGTAGGTCAGCCATTACATTCTTGATGTAGGTCAGCCATTACATTCTTCATGCAGGTCAGCCATTGCATTCTTGGTGTAGGTCAGCCTTTACATTCTTCATGCAGGTCAGCCATTACATTCTTGGTGTAGATCAGCCATTACATTCTTGGTGTAGGTCAGCCATTGCATTCTTGGTGTAGGTCAGCCTTTACATTCTTCATGCAGGTCAGCCATTACATTCTTGGTGTAGGTCAGCCATTACATTCTTGGTGTAGGTCAGCCATTACATTCTTCGTGCAGGTCAGCCATTACATTCTTGGTGTAGGTCAGCCATTACATTCTTCATGCAAGTCAGCCATTACATTCTTGGTGCAGGTCAGCCATTACATTCTTGGTGTAGGTCAGCCATTACATTCTTGGTGTAGGTCAGCCATTACATTCTTCATGCAGGTCAGCCATTACATTCTTGGTGTAGGTCAGCCATTACATTCTTGGTGTAGGTCAGCCATTACATTCTTGGTGCAGGTCAGCCATTACATTCTTGGTGTAGGTCAGCCATTACATTCTTGGTGTAGGTCAGCCATTACATTCTTGGTGCAGGTCAGCCATTACATTCTTGGTGTAGGTCAGCCATTACATTCTTGGTGCAGGTCAGCCATTACATTCTTGGTGCAGGTCAGCCATTACATTCTTGTGTAGGTCAGCCATTACATTCTTGGTGTAGGTCAGCCATTACATTCTTGGTGTAGGTCAGCCATTACATTCTTCATGCAGGTCAGCCATTACATTCTTGGTGTAGGTCAGCCATTACATTCTTGATGTAGGTCAGCCATTACATTCTTC
The DNA here is from genome assembly GCA_014155875.1 of Cepaea nemoralis. Classification (NCBI taxonomy): domain Eukaryota; kingdom Metazoa; phylum Mollusca; class Gastropoda; order Stylommatophora; family Helicidae; genus Cepaea; species Cepaea nemoralis. The sequence continues at coordinate 23,606 of JACEFZ010016591.1, forward strand.
ATGCAGGTCAGCCATTGCATTCTTGGTGTATGTCAGCCTTTACATTCTTCATGCAGGTCAGCCATTACATTCTTGGTGTAGGTCAGCCATTACATTCTTGGTGTAGGTCAGCCATTGCATTCTTGGTGTAGGTCAGCCATTGCATTCTTGGTGTAGGTCAGCCTTTACATTCTTGGTGTAGGTCAGCCATTACATTCTTAGTGTAGGTCAGCCATTACATTCTTCATGCAGGTCGGCCATTACATTCTTGGTGTAGGTCAGCCATTACATTCTTCATGCAAGTCAGCCATTACATTCTTGGTGCAGGTCAGCCATTACATTCTTGGTGTAGGTCAGCCATTACATTCTTCATGCAGGTCAGCCATTACATTCTTGGTGTAGGTCAGCCATTACATTCTTCATGCAAGTCAGCCATTACATTCTTGGTGCAGGTCAGCCATTACATTCTTCATGCAGGTCAGCCATTACATTCTTGGTGTAGGTCAGCCATTACATTCTTGATGTAGGTCAGCCATTACATTCTTCATGCAGGTCAGCCATTGCATTCTTGGTGTAGGTCAGCCATTACATTCTTCATGCAGGTCAGCCATTACATTCTTGGTGTAGGTCAGCCATTACATTCTTGGTGTAGGTCAGCCATTACATTCTTCATGTAGGTCAGCCATTACATTCTTGGTGTAGGTCAGCCATTACATTCTTCATGCAGGTCAGCCATTACATTCTTGGTGCAGGTCAGCCATTACATTCTTGGTGCAGGTCAGCCATTACATTCTTGGTGTAGGTCAGCCATTACATTCTTGGTGTAGGTCAGCCATTACATTCTTGGTGTAGGTCAGCCATTACATTCTTGGTGTAGGTCAGCCATTACATTCTTGGTGTAGGTCAGCCATTACATTCTTGGTGTAGGTCAGCCATTACATTCTTGGTGTAGGTCAGCCATTACATTCTTGGTGTAGGTCAGCCATTACATTCTTGGTGTAGGTCAGCCATTACATTCTTTATGCAGGTCAGCCATTACATTCTTGGTGTAGGTCAGCCATTACATTCTTCATGCAAGTCAGCCATTACATTCTTGGTGCAGGTCAGCCATTACATTCTTGGTGCAGGTCAGCCATTACATTCTTGGTGCAGGTCAGCCATTACATTCTTGGTGCAGGTCAACCATTACATTCTTGGTGTAGGTCAGCCATTACATTCTTGGTGCAGGTCAGCCATTAATTACATTCTTGGTGCAGGTCAGCCATTACATTCTTGGTGCAGGTCAACCATTACATTCTTGGTGTAGGTCAACCATTACATTCTTGGTGTAGGTCAGCCATTACATTCTTCATGCAGGTCAGCCATTACATTCTTGGTGCAGGTCAATCATTAGGTTCTAACCAAGCTAATCAAACTTTTATTGATTTCGTGTCAGAGTCCCTGCAAGATGTCATGGGTCATCCATGGTACTTGCTCGTGGCACAATGAGTTAGCTGTGCCCATAAATGACTGGCCATGGTCCGCAGATATAGACCTTATGCCATGGGTCAGCATCTTGGTTTGACCCAAACGTCATGAGTACAGGATGGCCTCTTGTTGTGAACACCATGGCCTCATATCCATGTTTACGCGGTGTGTCCTCAGGCTGACATGAGTCAGCTGAGTATAAGTGGTTGAAGTTGGTTGCTTATTATCAGTGGGCTGACTCATCTGGTAGTCAAGTAGTTGGTTATGCCACAGTGTTATATTAGAACTACAGTTTTGGGGTCATTAAGTAAATGGCTGGTTGACTGTTATGTTTTAACTCTCTTTCACTCTCCATCATACAGTCATGAGTAACACGACCGTACAGATTATTATAGCCATGCTGTTTCAAACGGTATATTGTCACATTACATGTTTAAACATTTACACAGATCACCACATTGTGCTATCAATTATAACCACTCAAATAACTAGAAAGCTAAATAAAATCTGTACACATCACCACATTGTGCTCTCAGTCATAACACTGATATAACTCTAGAGAGGCTAAATAAAATCTGTACACATCACCGCATTGTGCTCTCAGTCATAACACTGATATAACTCTAGAGAGGCTAAATAAAATCTGTACACATCACCGCATTGTGCTCTCAGTCATAACACTGATATAACTCTAGAGAGGCTAAATAACATCTATACACATCACCGCATTGTGCTCTCAGTCATAACACTGATATAACTCTAGAGAGGCTAAATAACATCTGTACACATCACCGCATTGTGCTCTCAGTCATAACACTGATATAACTCTAGAGAGGCTAAATAACATCTGTACACATCACCGCATTGTGCTCTCAGTCATAACACTGATATAACTTTAGAGAGGCTGAATAACATCTATACACATCACCGCATTGTGCTGTCAGTCATAACACTGATATAACTCTAGAGAGGCTAAATAACATCTATACACATCACCGCATTGTGCTCTCAGTCATAACACTGATATAACTCTAGAGAGGCTAAATAACATCTGTACACATCACCGCATTGTGCTCTCAGTCCATAACACTGATATAACTCTAGAGAGGCTAAATAACATCTGTACACATCACCGCATTGTGCTCTCAGTCATAACACTGATATAACTCTAGAGAGGCTAAATAACATCTGTACACATCACCGCATTGTGCTCTCAGTCATAACACTGATATAACTTTAGAGAGGCTGAATAACATCTATACACATCACCGCATTGTGCTGTCAGTCATAACACTGATATAACTCTAGAGAGGCTAAATAACATCTATACACATCACCGCATTGTGCTCTCAGTCATAACACTGATATAACTCTAGAGCGGCTAAATAAAATCTGTACACATCACCGCATTGTGCTCTCAGTCATAACACTGATATAACTCTAGAGAGGCTAAATAAAATCTGTACACATCACCGCATTGTGCTCTCAGTCATAACACTGAGAGAGGCTAAATAACATCTATACACATCACCGCATTGTGCTCTCAGTCATAACACTGATATAACTCTAGAGAGGCTAAATAACATCGTACACATCACCGCATTGTGCTCTCAGTCATAACACTGATATAACTCTAGAGAGGCTAAATAACATCTGTACACATCACCAGCATTGTGCTCTCAGTCATAACACTGATATAACTCTAGAGAGGCTAAATAACATCTGTACACATCACCGCATTGTGCTCTCAGTCATAACACTGATATAACTCTAGAGAGGCTAAATAACATCTGTACACATCACCGCATTGTGCTCTCAGTCATAACACTGATATAACTCTAGAGAGGCTAAATAACATCTGTACACATCACCAGCATTGTGCTCTCAGTCATAACACTGATATAACTCTAGAGAGGCTAAATAACATCTGTACACATCACCGCATTGTGCTCTCAGTCATAACACTGATATAACTCTAGAGAGGCTAAATAACATCTGTACACATCACCAGCATTGTGCTCTCAGTCATAACACTGATATAACTCTAGAGAGGCTAAATAACATCTGTACACATCACCGCATTGTGCTCTCAGTCATAACACTGATATAACTCTAGAGAGGCTAAATAACATCTGTACACATCACCGCATTGTGCTCTCAGTCATAACACTGATATAACTCTAGAGAGGCTAAATAACATCTGTACACATCACCACATTGTGCTCTCAGTCATAACACTGATATAACTCTAGAGAGGCTAATAACATCTGTACACATCACCGCATTGTGCTCTCAGTCATAACACTGATATAACTCTAGAGAGGCTAAATAACATCTGTACACATCACCGCATTGTGCTCTCAGTCATAACACTGATATAACTCTAGAGAGGCTAAATAAAATCTGTACACATCACCGCATTGTGCTCTCAGTCATAACACTGATATAACTCTAGAGAGGCTAAATAAATCTGTACACATCACCAGCATTGTGCTCTCAGTCATAACACTGATATAACTCTAGAGAGGCTAAATAACATCTATACACATCACCGCATTGTGCTCTCAGTCATAACACTGATATAACTCTAGAGAGGCTAAATAACATCTGTACACATCACCGCATTGTGCTCTCAGTCATAACACTGATATAACTCTAGAGAGGCTAAATAACATCTGTACACATCACCGCATTGTGCTCTCAGTCATAACACTGATATAACTTTAGAGAGGCTAAATAACATCTGTACACATCACCGCATTGTGCTCTCAGTCATAACACTGATATAACTCTAGAGAGGCTAAATAACATCTGTACACATCACCGCATTGTGCTCTCAGTCATAACACTGATATAACTTTAGAGAGGCTAAATAACATCTGTACACATCACCACATTGTGCTCTCAGTCATAACACTGATATAACTCTAGAGAGGCTAAATAAAATCTGTACACATCACCGCATTGTGCTCTCAGTCATAACACTGATATAACTCTAGAGAGGCTAAATAATATCTGTACACATCACCACATTGTGCTCTCAGTCATAACACTCATATAACTCTAGAGAGGCTAAATAACATCTATACACATCACCACATTGTGCTCTCAGTCATAACACTGATATAACTCTAGAGAGGCTATATAAAATCTGTACACATCACCACATTGTGCTCTCAGTCATAACACTGATATAACTCTAGAGAGGCTAAATAACATCTGTACACATCACCACATTGTGCTCTCAGTCATAACACTGATATAACTCTAGAGAGGCTAAATAACATCTGTACACATCACCGCATTGTGCTCTCAGTCATAACACTGATATAACTCTAGAGAGGCTAAATAACATCTATACACATCACTGCATTGTGCTCTCAGTCATAACACTGATATAACTCTAGAGAGGCTAAATAACATCTGTACACATCACCGCATTGTGCTCTCAGTCATAACACTGATATAACTTTAGAGAGGCTAAATAACATCTATACACATCACCGCATTGTGCTCTCAGTCATAACACTGATATAACTCTAGAGAGGCTAAATAACATCTGTACACATCACCGCATTGTGCTCTCAGTCATAACACTGATATAACTTTAGAGAGGCTAAATAACATCTGTACACATCACCACATTGTGCTCTCAGTCATAACACTGATATAACTCTAGAGAGGCTAAATAACATCTGTACACATCACCGCATTGTGCTCTCAGTCATAACACTGATATAACTCTAGAGAGGCTAAATAACATCTGTACACATCACCGCATTGTGCTCTCAGTCATAACACTGATATAACTCTAGAGAGGCTAAATAACATCTGTACAAATCACCAGCATTGTGCTCTCAGTCATAACACTGATATAACTTCTAGAGAGGCTAAATAACATCTGTACACATCACCAGCATTGTGCTCTCAGTCATAACACTGATATAACTCTAGAGAGGCTAAATAACATCTGTACACATCACCGACATTGTGCTCTCAGTCATAACACTGATATAACTCTAGAGAGGCTAAATAACATCTGTACACATCACCACATTGTGCTCTCAGTCATAACACTGATATAACTCTAGAGAGGCTAAATAACATCTGTACACATCACCGCATTGTGCTCTCAGTCATAACACTGATATAACTCTAGAGAGGCTAAATAACATCTGTACACATCACCACATTGTGCTCTCAGTCATAACACTGATATAACTCTAGAGAGGCTAAATAACATCTATACACATCACCGCATTGTGCTCTCAGTCATAACACTGATATAACTCTAGAGAGGCTAAATAACATCTATACACATCACCGCATTGTGCTCTCAGTCATAACACTGATATAACTCTAGAGAGGCTAAATAACATCTATACACATCACCGCATTGTGCTCTCAGTCATAACACTGATATAACTCTAGAGAGGCTAAATAAACATCTGTACACATCACCGCATTGTGCTCTCAGTCATAACACTGATATAACTTCTAGAGAGGCTAAATAACATCTGTACACATCACCGCATTGTGCTCTCAGTCATAACACTGATATAACTCTAGAGAGGCTAAATAACATCTGTACACATCACCGCATTGTGCTCTCAGTCATAACACTGATATAACTCTAGAGAGGCTAAATAACATCTGTACACATCACCGCATTGTGCTCTCAGTCATAACACTGATATAACTCTAGAGAGGCTAAATAACATCTGTACACATCACCAGCATTGTGCTCTCAGTCATAACACTGATATAACTCTAGAGAGGCTAAATAACATCTGTACACATCACCGCATTGTGCTCTCAGTCATAACACTGATATAACTCTAGAGAGGCTAAATAACATCTGTACACATCACCGCATTGTGCTCTCAGTCATAACACTGATATAACTCTAGAGAGGCTAAATAACATCTGTACACATCACCACATTGTGCTCTCAGTCATAACACTGATATAACTCTAGAGAGGCTAAATAACATCTGTACACATCACCACATTGTGCTCTCAGTCATAACACTGATATAACTTTAGAGAGGCTAAATAACATCTATACACATCACCGCATTGTGCTCTCAGTCATAACACTGATATAACTCTAGAGAGGCTAAATAACATCTGTACACATCACCGCATTGTGCTCTCAGTCATAACACTGATATAACTTTAGAGAGGCTAAATAACATCTGTACACATCACCACATTGTGCTCTCAGTCATAACACTGATATAACTCTAGAGAGGCTAAATAACATCTGTACACATCACCGCATTGTGCTCTCAGTCATAACACTGATATAACTTTAGAGAGGCTAAATAACATCTGTACACATCACCGCATTGTGCTCTCAGTCATAACACTGATATAACTCTAGAGAGGCTAAATAAAATCTGTACACATCACCGCATTGTGCTCTCAGTCATAACACTGATATAACTTTAGAGAGGCTAAATAATATCTGTACACATCACCACATTGTGCTCTCAGTCATAACACTCATATAACTCTAGAGAGGCTAAATAACATCTATACACATCACCACATTGTGCTCTCAGTCATAACACTGATATAACTCTAGAGAGGCTATATAAAATCTGTACACATCACCACATTGTGCTCTCAGTCATAACACTGATATAACTCTAGAGAGGCTAAATAACATCTGTACACATCACCACATTGTGCTCTCAGTCATAACACTGATATAACTCTAGAGAGGCTAAATAACATCTGTACAAATCACCAGCATTGTGCTCTCAGTCATAACACTGATATAACTCTAGAGAGGCTAAATAACATCTATACACATCACCGCATTGTGCTCTCAGTCATAACACTGATATAACTCTAGAGAGGCTAAATAACATCTATACACATCACCGCATTGTGCTCTCAGTCATAACACTGATATAACTCTAGAGAGGCTAAATAACATCTGTACACATCACCGCATTGTGCTCTCAGTCATAACACTGATATAACTCTAGAGAGGCTAAATAACATCTGTACACATCACCAGCATTGTGCTCTCAGTCATAACACTCGATATAACTCTAGAGAGGCTAAATAACATCTGTACACATCACCACATTGTGCTCTCAGTCATAACACTGATATAACTCTAGAGAGGCTAAATAACATCTGTACACATCACCACATTGTGCTCTCAGTCATAACACTGATATAACTCTAGAGAGGCTAAATAAAATCTGTACACATCACCACATTGTGCTCTCAGTCATAACACTGATATAACTCTAGAGAGGCTAAATAACATCTGTACACATCACCAGCATTGTGCTCTCAGTCATAACACTGATATAACTCTAGAGAGGCTAAATAACATCTGTACACATCACCGCATTGTGCTCTCAGTCATAACACTGATATAACTCTAGAGAGGCTAAATAACATCTGTACACATCACCGCATTGTGCTCTCAGTCATAACACTGATATAACTCTAGAGAGGCTAAATAAAATCTGTACACATCACCGCATTGTGCTCTCAGTCATAACACTGATATAACTCTAGAGAGGCTAAATAACATCTGTACACATCACCGCATTGTGCTCTCAGTCATAACACTGATATAACTCTAGAGAGGCTAAATAACATCTGTACACATCACCGCATTGTGCTCTCAGTCATAACACTGATATAACTCTAGAGAGGCTAAATAACATCTGTACACATCACCGCATTGTGCTCTCAGTCATAACACTGATATAACTCTAGAGAGGCTAAATAACATCTGTACACATCACCGCATTGTGCTCTCAGTCATAACACTGATATAACTCTAGAGAGGCTAAATAACATCTGTACACATCACCGCATTGTGCTCTCAGTCATAACACTGATATAACTCTAGAGAGGCTAAATAACATCTGTACACATCACCGCATTGTGCTCTCAGTCATAACACTGATATAACTCTAGAGAGGCTAAATAACATCTGTACACATCACCAGCATTGTGCTCTCAGTCATAACACTGATATAACTCTAGAGAGGCTAAATAACATCTGTACACATCACCATTGCTCTCAGTCTGTGCTCTCAGTCATAACACTGATATAACTCTAGAGAGGCTAAATAAACATCTGTACACATCACCGCATTGTGCTCTCAGTCATAACACTGATATAACTCTAGAGAGGCTAAATAACATCTGTACACATCACCACATTGTGCTCTCAGTCATAACACTGATATAACTCTAGAGAGGCTAAATAACATCTGTACACATCACCGCATTGTGCTCTCAGTCATAACACTGATATAACTCTAGAGAGGCTAAATAACATCTGTACACATCACCGCATTGTGCTCTCAGTCATAACACTGATATAACTTTAGAGAGGCTGAATAACATCTATACACATCACCGCATTGTGCTCTCAGTCATAACACTGATATAACTCTAGAGAGGCTAAATAACATCTGTACACATCACCGCATTGTGCTCTCAGTCATAACACTGATATAACTTTAGAGAGGCTGAATAACATCTATACACATCACCACATTGTGCTCAGTCATAACACTGATATAACTCTAGAGAGGCTAAATAACATCTGTACACATCACCGCATTGTGCTCTCAGTCATAACACTGATATAACTCTAGAGAGGCTAAATAACATCTATACACATCACCGCATTGTGCTCTCAGTCATAACACTGATATAACTCTAGAGAGGCTAAATAACATCTATACACATCACCGCATTGTGCTCTCAGTCATAACACTGATATAACTCTAGAGAGGCTAAATAACATCTGTATAAATCGTGGCACTGTGACGGGTGCCATTGCCACGACGAGTCTGGCCCGGTCCAGCTTCAACCGTGGTCCTGCTCCAGAGTGCCCTCTTTAGGAGAGACTGGTGTTAGTAGGGACCGTCAAATCGTGCTTCATGCCATAAGGCAGTACACAAGCTTCCATGTGATCAGATCTGACATTCCAGCTCATGGCAATGTCCTAGAATGGATGATGATGATGATGATGATGATCGTTGTGACAGTAGTGGTTGTGTTTGGTGACAGTATTGGTTGTGTGTGGTGACAGTAGTGGTTGTGGTGACAGTAGTGGTTGTGTGTGGTGACAGTAGTGGTTGTGTGTGGTAACAATAGTGGTTGTGGTGACAGTATTGGTTGTGTGTGGTGACAGTAGTGGTTGTGGTGACAGTAGTGGTTGTGTGTGTGGTGACAGTAGTGGTTGTGTGTGGTGACAGTAGTGGTTGTGGTAACAATAGTGGTTGTGGTGACAATAGTGGTTGTGGTAACAGTAGTGGTTGTGTGTGGTAACAATAGTGGTTGTGGTGACAGTAGTGGTTGTGTGTGGTAACAATAGTGGTTGTGGTGACAGTAGTGGTTGTGGTGACAGTAGTGGTTGTGGTGACAATAGTGGTTGTGGTGACAGTAGTGGTTGTGGTGACAGTAGTGGTTGTGGTGACAATAGTGGTTGTGGTGACAGTAGTGGTTGTGTGTGGTGACAGTAGTGGTTGTGTGTGGTGACAGTAGTGGTTGTGTGTGGTGACAGTAGTGGTTGTGTGTGGTGACAGTAGTGGTTGTGTGTGGTGACAGTAGTGGTTGTGTGTGGTGACAGTAGTGGTTGTGTGTGGTGACAGTAGTGGTTGTGGTGACAGTAGTGGTTGTGTGTGGTGACAGTAATGGTTGTGGTGACAGTAGTGGTTGTGTGTGGTGACAGTAGTGGTTGTGTGTGGTGACAGTAGTGGTTGTGTGTGGTGACAGTAGTGGTTGTGTGTGGTGACAATAGTGGTTGTGGTGACATTAGTGGTTGTGTGTGGTGACAGTAGTGGTTGTGTGTGGTGACAGTAGTGGTTGTATGTGGTGACAGTAGTGGTTGTGGTGACAATAGTGGTTGTGGTGACAGTAGTGGTTGTGGTGACAGTAGTGGTTGTGGTGACAGTAGTGGTTGTGGTGACAATAGTGGTTGTGGTGACAGTAGTGGTTGTGTGTGGTGACAGTAGTGGTTGTGGTGACAGTAGTGGTTGTGGTGACAGTAGTGGTTGTGGTGACAGTAGTGGTTGTGGTGACAATAGTGGTTGTGGTGACAGTAGTGGTTGTGTGTGGTGACAGTAGTGGTTGTGGTGACAGTAGTGGTTGTGGTGACAGTAGTGGTTTTGGTGACAGAAATGGTTGTGGTGACAATAGTGGTTGTGGTGACAGTAATGGTTGTGGTGACAGAAATGGTTGTGGTGACAATAGTGGTTGTGGTGACAGTAGTGGTTGTGGTGACAGTAGTGGTTGTGGTGACAGTAATGGTTGTGGTGACAGTAGTGGTTGTGGTGACAGTAATGGTTGGGTGGTGGTAACCATGGAGGTGATGTTAGTGATGATTATGTTGATGGTTAATGTTTGTATCTCACACTCATCATTCCTGTCAGCCATGTTTGACAGTTTTACTTCCTGTCATGTATTTTTGACAGTTTTACTGCCTGTCTTGTCATCAATGTTCTGACAGATTACTTCCTGTCCTTTCATCCGCTTGTGAAAGCTTTACCCACTATCCTGTCATCCATGTGCAAGAGTTTTACCGACTGTCCTGTCTTCGATGTGCCACATTTTTACCCACTGTCCTGTCATCCATGTGCAACACTTTTACCCACTGTCCTGTCATCCATGTGCAACACTTTTACCCACTGTCCTGTCATCCATGTGCAACACTTTTACCCACTGTCCTGTCATCCATGTGCAACACTTTTACCCACTGTCCTGTCATCCATGTGCAACACTTTTACCCACTGTCCTGTCATCCATGTGCAACAGTTTTACCCACTTTCCTGTCATCCATTTGCAACACTTTTACCCACTGTCCTGTCATCCATGTGCAACAGTTTTACCCACTGTCCTGTCACCCATGTGCAACACTTTTACCCACTGTCCTGTCATCCATGTGCAACAGTTTTACCCACTGTGCTGTCATCCATGTGCAACACTTTTACCCACTGTCCTGTCATCCATGTGCAACACTTTTACCCACTGTCCTGTCATCCATGTGCAACACTTGTACCCACTGTCCTGTCATCCATGTGCAACACTTTTACCCACTGTCCTGTCATCCATGTGCAACACTTTTACCCACTGTCCTGTCATCCATGTGCAACAGTTTTACCCACTGTCCTGTCATCCATGTGCAACACTTTTACCCACTGTCCTGTCATCCATGTGCAACACTTTTACCCACTGTCCTGTCATCCATGTGCAACACTTTTACCCACTGTCCTGTCATCCATGTGCAACACTTTTACCCACTGTCCTGTCATCCATGTGCAACACTTTTACCCACTGTCCTGTCATCCATGTGCAACACTTTTACCCACTGTCCTGTCATCCATGTGCAACACTTTTACCCACTGTCCTGTCATCCATGTGCAACAGTTTTACCCACTGTCCTGTCATCCATGTGCAACACTTTTACCCACTGTCCTGTCATCCATGTGCAACACTTTTACCCACTGTCCTGTCATCCATGTGCAACACTTGTACCCACTGTCCTGTCATCCATGTGCAACACTTTTACCCACTGTCCTGTCATCCATGTGCAACACTTTTACCCACTGTCCTGTCATCCATGTGCAACACTTTTACCCACTGTCCTGTCTTTGATGTGCAACACTTTTACCCACTGTCCTGTCATCCATGTGCAACACTTTTACCCACTGTCCTGTCATCCATGTGCAACACTTTTACCCACTGTCCTGTCATCCATGTGCAACACTTTTACCCACTGTCCTGTCATCCATGTGCAACACTTTTACCCACTGTCCTGTCATCCATGTGCAACAGTTTTACCCACTGTCCTGTCATCCATGTGCAACACTTTTACCCACTGTCCTGTCATCCATGTGCAACACTTTTACCCACTGTCCTGTCATCCATGTGCAACACTTTTACCCACTGTCCTGTCATCCATGTGCAACACTTTTACCCACTGTCCTGTCATCCGTGTGCAACACTTTTACCCACTGTCCTGTCTTCGATGTGCAACACTTTTACCCACTGTCCAGTCATCCATGTGCAACACTTTTACCCACTGTCCTGTCATCCATGTGCAACACTTTTACCCACTGTGCTGTCTTCTATGTGCAACAGGACCCACTGTCCTGTCCTATCACTCTTGTATGACAGTTTTGCCCACTGTCCTGTCACTGTTGTATGACAATTTTACCCACTGTCCTGTCATCCATGTGCAATAGTTTTACCCAATGTGCTGTCTTCTATGTGCAACAGTTTTACCCACTGTCCTTTCCTGTCACTCTTGTATGACAGTTTTGCCCACCGTCCTGTCACTGTTGTATGACAGTTTTACCCACTGTCCTGTTATGCATGTATGACAGTTTTACCCACTGTCCTGTCATCCATGTGTAACAGTTTTACCCACTGTCCTGTCCTGTCACTCATGTATTACAGTTTTGTCCACTGTCCTGCCGTGCATGTGTGACAGCAATGTTCATTGTTGTGATTGTGTTGCAGCTGGAGGACGTCATGGACACAGAGACCTACAAGAAAGCCCGGGACATCCTGGAGAAGTTTGACCCTGCCAGACTGCACCAGTTGGAGGCAAGCCAATGCTGTCTTCTTCTTCTTCTTCTTCTTCTTCTTCTTCTTCTTCTTCTTCTTCTTCTTCTTCTTCTTCTTCTTCTTCTTCTTCTTCTTCTTCTTCTTCTTCTTCTTCTTCTTCTTCTCATGTATCACATTGTGTTTGTTGTATCTCAGTGTATTGGTAAACATGTACAATTAAACATTGGGATCTTCTTTGTTGACACACAGATTGTTCAGACAGATATATGAGGTACAGAGAATGTTGCTGCAGAACTTAAGAGAAGAAGAATTGACGTGAGAGATGACAAGCAGTCAGATGGGCCATTGTGAAGCTAATCTCAGCCACACTGATGTAGTTCCCTTCCCCCGCCTGCTGTGTGCATCATCAGATGACCAAGTTATGGCTTGATGTACTAATGTAGCCTTGTCACCTTGTGTTTCAACCCCCCACCAAGGTCACCTCATGTTTCAACCCCCTACCAAGGTCACCACATGTTTCAACCCCCTTCCAAGGTCACCTCATGTTTCAACCTCCAACCAAGGTCATCTCATGTTTCAACCCCCTTCCAAGGTCACCGCATGTTTCAACCCCCTTCCAAGGTCACCTCATGTTTCAACCCCCTACCAAGGTCACCTTGTGCTTCAACCCCCTTCCAAGGTCACTTCATGTTTCAATCCCTTCCAACGTCACCTCATTTTTCAACCCCCTACCAAGGTTGCCTCGGGTTCAACCCCCTGTGAAGGTCACCTATATTATTAATTTTTCACTTTCTAATCTGCAAATTCACACCTGGTTATGAGAAAGAGACAAGCAGCATGTTTTAATTATATGATGAAAAAAGAGGCATTGGAAAACGTGATGACTGGAAATATCAGTGGGAAGAGAGACAGGCAGACGGAGGGAAATCATGCTGGATGCCCTGAGACGGTGGCCTGGAGGAGCATCATCAGCAGAGTTGATCCAGAACACAGGGGCCAAGATCTGGAGAGAGAACCGGATGTCTAAACAGGTCACATGATGATGATGATTTAGCCATGCAGGGGTCAAAGGTAGTGATTGATTGATTGATTTAGGAACCGACATAACAGCATTCGAGGCATTCACATAAGCTCTCCGTCCCCATCCTCAGCAGCCAGTGAAGAGTTCCAACACTAATAGTTCCAGTAGCAATCTGATTATATGTCCGTCTCGCCTTTCCTCTGAGCGTCGAACGTCAGCCAGATCCCCTCGTCACCCCTCGCTGCCTCATTCTTGCCAGACCATGGTGATCCAATTGCTCCTCCGAGGTGTACACATGCTCTCATAAGGTCGCAACCACGTCTGCCTTGTCATGCATCAATTCTCCACCATGTTTTGCAGAGCCAGCCAATCTGTCCGCCTGTTCATTCCCCAGCACACCGGCATGCTCCGGAGAAAAGATCCAGGCGATGCTTGCCACCCGTGACCTCTGAAGCGAGGCAAGCCACTCTGCACGAAGCTTGCCTGTCCTCACCTTCCTCAGCATGCTTTCTGAGTCAGTTACAATCATGATGTGTGTGTATTGTATTCTCCATCCAGTGGAAAGCTGCAGTGACCGCCTCCACCTCCATTCTGAAGTTAGATGTTGTGGTATCATATGCCAGGCTCTCCTGCATCAAACATCGACCATTAGCTTTAGCTATGAACCCCCAGGCACTTCTACCCCTCGACACCTGTGTAGTTGTGTGTCAGTGTGTAGATTATGATGTGGTGGTGGTATCCCCAACAAGGGTATTCCAGAGACTACAGATTACTGACTCACTAGCTAGCTATCTGTGTAGTTGTGTGTCCACATGTAGATTATGATGTGGTATTGTCACCCAGGGTATCCCAGAGACTACAGATGACAGTGAGCTGGGCCAGGCCAAGTTCAAAGCCACAGATGTTGGGACAGCGGGCACAAGTAAGTTGAGCACCTCACTTTGATAGAGTCAGTCTCTCAACATTTGTTCTCTTTACAATTCTGTATCAGATTGACCCGGGAAGGTTAACCTGGTCAACAAATGCCCGCAGAAGTCGGATGTGTCGGCCTAACGGCGCAAGAACGCAGCTCTGCTGTAAACAGGCACAACGCAATCACGTCCGGAAAAAAAAACTCCGGATGAACGAAGAAGAAGAAGAAGAAGTATCAGATTGAAGCTTCAGTCACCACAGAACTGCTCTCTTGATTGGATGTTTGCCCTCCCAGGGTTCATGAGTTAGCCAACAGATCATCGTCTTTGCACATCAAACTATTAGTCCATGAGTGCTCAGATTCCATCCTCAGTAGCTCCCTGAACGTGTAGCGACTGCTGGCAGCAGTTCTGTGTTGGTTGATTATTCTTCTGAGGCTTCCCACATGGTGCTGTGGTCTAGCTGGACTCCATGGGACTTCCCACATGGTGCTGTAGTATAACTGGACTCCATTTTACTTGCTGATCTTGCAGTCTGGTCACAGTTGTAGAATCACATCCATCCCTTCAGTCATGGACCTATCCTGTCTCACATGGTTGCTCAACACCATGGACTAACAGTTGACAGGGTTGGTGTAATAAAATACAACATATGTATGGTATAGATTCATGGTTGACTTGGTTGTTGTATGGTATAGACTAATGGTTGACTGGGTTGTTGTATGGTATAGATTAATGGTTGACTGGGTTGTTGTATGGTATAGATTAATGGTTGACTGGGTTGTTGTATGGTATAGACTAATGGTTGACTGGGTTGTTGTATGGTATAGATTAATGGTTGACTGGGTTGTTGTATGGTATAGACTAATGGTTGACTGGGATGTTGTATGGTATAGACTAATGGTTGACTGGGTTGTTGTATGGTATAGACTAATGGTTGACTGGGTTGTTGTATGGTATAGCTTGATGGTTGACTGGGGTTGTTGTATGCTATAGATTGATGGTTGACTGGGTTGTTGCATGCTATAGATTGATGGTTGAATGGGTTGATGTATGGTATAGATTAATGATTGACTGGGTTGTTGTATGGTATAGATTAATGGTTGACTGGGTTGTTGTATGGTATAGATTGATGGTTGACTGGGTTGTTGTATGGTATAGATTGATGGTTGAATGGGTTGTTGTATGGTATAGATTAATGGTTGACTGGGTTGTTGTATGGTATAGATTGATGGTTGACTGGGTTGTTGTATGGTATAGATTGATGGTTGACTGGGTTGTTGTATGGTATAGATTGATGGTTGACTGGGTTGTTGTATGGTATAGATTGATGGTTGACTGGGTTGTTGTATGGTATAGATTAATGGTTGACTTGGTTGTTGTATGGTATAGATTAATGGTTGACTTGGTTGTTGTATGGTATAGATTAATGGTTGACTGGGTTGTTGTATGGTATAGATTAATGGTTGACTGGGTTGTTGTATGGTATAGATTAATGGTTGACTTGGTTGTTGTATGGTATAGATTAATGATTGACTGGGTTGTTGTATGGTATAGATTCATGGTTGACTGGGTTGTTGTATGGTATAGATTAATGGTTGACTGGGTTGTTGCATGGTAGAGATTAATGGTTGACTGGGTTGTTGTATGGTATAGATTAACGGTTGACTGGGTTGTTGTATGGTATAGATTAATGATTGACTGGGTTGTTGTATGGTATAGATTCATGGTTGACTAGATTGTTGTATGGTATAGATTGATGGTTGACTGGGTTGTTGTATGGTATAGATTGATGGTTGACTAGATTGTTGTATGGTATAGATTGATGGTTGACTGGGTTGTTGTATGGTATAGATTGATGGTTGACTGGGTTGTTGTATGGTATAGATTGATGGTTGACTGGGTTGTTGTATGGTATAGATTCATGGTTGACTAGATTGTTGTATGGTATAGATTGATGGTTGACTGGGTTGTTGTATGGTATAGATTGATGGTTGACTAGATTGTTGTATGGTATAGATTGATGGTTGACTGGGTTGTTGTATGGTATAGATTGATGGTTGAATGGGTTGTTGTATGGTATAGATTGATGGTTGACTGGGGTTGTTGTATGGTATAGATTGATGGTTGACTGGGTTGTTGTATGGTATAGATTGATGGTTGAATGGGTTGTTGTATGGTATAGATTAATGGTTGACTGGGGTTGTTGTATGGTATAGATTGATGGTTGACTGGGTTGTTGTATGGTATAGAATAATAATACTATTGCATGTTGTTGTATCTGTGATCTAGTGTCAGCAATTTCTGCACCTGTGAGTTTTACATTTGCTGCTGTTACAGTGATTCAACAGAGAACATTCCGGACAGCTGAACCTTTTCCTGTGAGAACCCATGGTTCATCTATCCCTGCCTTACAGCAACAGAATGGAGCACCTCATCTCTCTGGCCCTCTTGTTCAAGAACACCTGCCCCAGGCAGTGTACCCTGCGCAAGCTGTTGGTGGTGCCGAGTTTGGTAATTATAATTTTATGGTTTTTATATTTCATACATTAGTTATTGCTGAATTCAATCATTAGTTAATTGTTAATTATTTCTGAATTAATTCATTTGTATATTGTTAGTTATTGCTGAATTCAATCATTAGTTAAATCTTAATTATTACTGAATTCAATCATTAGTTAATAGTTAATTATTGTTGGATTAAATCATCAGTTAATTATTAATTATTGCTGAATTCAATCATTAGTTAATTGTTAATTATTACTGAATTCAATCATTAGTTAATTGTTAATTATTGTTGGATTAAATCATCAGTTAATTATTAATTATTGCTGAATTCAATCATTAGTTAATTGTTAATTATTGTTGGATTAAATCATCAGTTAATTATTAATTATTGCTGAATTCAATCATTAGTTAATTGTTAGAGGAGTGGCTGGCCAAGTGGCTAAGAATGCTGGGTTCTCCTTCAGGAGACCCGGGTTCGAATCCTCGGTAAGGTGTGGATTTTTTCTGTCAGGGGTAAAAAGAAAACCTAAACTGCACAGTTTGTGGTCGATCTCACTAGCCACTCCAGGCTCAATATGATTATAACTCTGCAGCTTATAACTCCCATCCTATAAATCCCAGCCGGGAGTGCAGGGAGTGGCCATCAGGGGCCACAGAAGTGGAAATCCAGCAACTAATTCAGGATAATGCTTGCTCAGGTGATGTGATTATCTACACAGATGGGTCGGTGTTGAGAAGTAGGAGAATTGCCTGGGGGTTCTTAGCAAAAGCTAATGGTCGACGTTTGGTGCAGGAGAGCCTGGCATATGATACCACAACATCTAGCTTAAGAATGGAGGTGGAGGCGGTCAGTGCAGCTTTCCGCTGGATGGAGAATACAATACACACACACATCCTGATTGTAACTGACTCAGAAAGCATGCTGAGGAAGGTGAGGACAGGCAAGCTTCGGGCAGAGTGGCTTGCTTCGCTTTGGAGGTCATGGGTGGCAAGCATTGCCTGGATCTTTTCTCCGGGGCATGCTGGTGTGCTGGGGAATGAACAGGCGGACAGATTTGCTGGCTCTGCAAAACTTGGAGGAGTATTGATGCATGACAAGGCAGGCATGGTTGCAGCCTTGTGTACACCTCGGAGGAGCAAATGGATCACCAAGATCCGGCAAGAATGAGACAGCGAGGAGTGACGAGGGGATCTGGCCGACGCTTAACGCTCAGAGGAATGGCGAGACGGACATATAATCAGATTGCTACTGGTACTATTGGTGTTGGAACTCTTCGCTGGCTGCTGAGGATGGGGACGGAGCGCTTATGGGAATGCCCCAAATGCTGTGATGTCGGTTCCTCAATCAATCAATCAATCAATCAGTCTCACTAGCCAGGGGGACTTAATTCCTAAGGTTTAAGACACCCCCCATCCCCTTGTATTCACAGTTAATTGTTAATTCCATACATTAGTTCATTGTTGATTCCATACATTAGTTCAGTTTTGATTCCATACATTAATTCAGTTTTGATGCCAGGCATTAGTTCATTGTTGATTCCAGGCATGAGTTCATTGTTTATTCCAATTTCATTAGTTCATTGTTGATTCCAGGCATTAGTTCATTGTTGATTCCAGGCCTTAGTTCTTTGTTGATTCCAAATGTTAGTCCATTGTTGATTCCATACATTAATTTATTGTTGATTCCAAATGTTAGTTCTTTGTTGATTCCAAATGTTAGTTCATTGTTGATTCCATACATTAGTTCATTGTTGATTCCAAGCATTAGTTCATTGTTGATTCCAAATGTTAGTTCATTGTTGATTCCATACATTAATTTATTGTTGATTCCAGGCATTAGTTCATTGTTGATTCCAAGCATTAGTTCATTGTTGATTCCAAATGTTAGTTCATTGTTGATTCCATACATTAATTTATTGTTGATTCCATACATTAATTAATTGTTGATTCCAAGCATTAGTTCATTGTTGATTCTAAATGTTAGTTCATTGTTGATTCCATACATTAATTTATTGTTGATTCCAGACATTAGTTCATTGTTGATTCCAGGCATTAGTTCTTTGTTGATTCCAAATTTTAGTTCATTGTTGATTCCATACATTAGTTCATTGTTGATTCCAAATGTTAGTTCATTGTTGATTCCATACATTAATTTATTGTTGATTCCAGGCATTAGTTCATTGTTGATTCCAGGCCTTAGTTCTTTGTTGATTCCAAATGTTAGTTCATTGTTGATTCCAAACATTAATTTATTGTTGATTCCAGGCATTAGTTCATTGTTGATTCCAGGCCTTAGTTCTTTGTTGATTCCAAATGTTAGTTCATTGTTGATTCCATACATTAGTTTATTGTTGATTCCATACATTAGTTCATTGTTGATTCCAGGCATTAGTTCATTGTTGATTCTAATTTTATTAGTTCATTCTGTACAATAGTTCATTGTTGATTCCATGCATTAGTTCATTGTTGATTCCAAATATTAGTTCATTGTTGATTCCATACAATTCATTGTTAATTCTGTACAATAGTTCATTGTTGATTCTAATTTTATTAGTTCATTCTGTACAATAGTTCATTGTTGATTCCATGCATTAGTTCATTGTTGATTCCAATTTAATTAGTTCATTGTTAATTCAAGGCATTAGTTCATTATTGATTCCAAGCATTAGTTTATTGTTTATTCTGATTTTATTAGTTCATTCTGTACAATAGTTCATTGTTAATTCCAGGCATTAGTTCATTGTTGATTCCAAATATTAGTTCATTGTTGATTCCATACAATTCATTGTTAATTCTGTACAATAGTTCATTTTCTATTCCATACAATACGTCATCGCTGATTCTGCACATTAGTTCATTGTTGATTTCTTGCATCAGTTCATTGTTGATTCCAAGTTCATTATTTGATTCTGTACAATAGTTCATTGTTTATTCCAAACATTAGTTTACTGTTGATTCCAGACATTAGTTCATTGTTGTTTCTGTAATTTTTTTCATTGTTGATTCCATTTAATAGTTCATTGTTGATTCCAAACATTACTTCATTGTTGATTCTATACCATAGTTTGCTGTTGACTCTGTACAATAGTTCATTGTTGATTTCATACAATAGTTTGCTGTTGACTCTGTACAATAGTTCATTGTTGATTCTGCACATTGGTTGATTCACTGCATGAATGCTGCTTCTCTGTACCACAGCCCAGCCTCCACGGCCACCGATGCCTCGGTCATTGCTGCCCAGGGAGAGAGGTGTCATGGACAAACTGATGGACTACCTGGTGGGCGATGGACCAGAGAACAGATATGCTCTCATTTGTCAGCAGTGCTGCTCTCACAACGGCATGGCTCTGAAGGAGGAGTTTGAATATTTAAGTGAGTTTCTGCAACTTGTCTTTTGTTTCCTTATAATTTCATTCCAGCAAAAAGTGCCATAACAACTCCTTGGTCACAGCTGCCTCATAAACCAGTGATTGGCTGAGTTGACAGCACAAACAGTGTTGATCTGAGATCAGTGATTGGCTGGGTGGATTGACAACAGTGATGATTTGAGACCAGTGATTGGCTGAGTTGACAGCACAAACAGTGTTGATCTGAGATCAGTGATTGGCTGGGTGGATTGACAACAGTGATGATTTGAGACCAGTGATTGGCTGAGTTGACAGCACAAACAGTGTTGATCTGAGATCAGTGATTGGCTGGGTGGATTGACAACAGTGATGATTTCTTCTTCTTCTTTGCGTTCATCCGGAGTGTTTTTTCAGATGTGATTGCAGTGTGTCTAAGTTATGCGCCCTTGGACCGAAACCCGTAGGCCAACACATCCGGCTTAAGCGTGCTTTTTTGACCAGGTAGCATTCCTGGGAGACTCACTTTTGTGGTACCGTCCACAACCCAGCTGGCCAAGTTGGAACGGTCGAAGACTTAACAGTCATATCCCTCAAAGGAAGGCAGAGACAGTCCATGGCATTTTCCACCATCCAGGGTGGCCTCCATTATTGCAGGGCTGACACATAGCGCCCTGGTGCTGGGCTCACCGAGGGAATCGTCACGTCATGCTCATGGCTGCTTTAATTCCTCACTTCAATATATTGGACATTTCGTTCACTCCGGGCCGTTCCCGCACAAACCAGACGATATCAACTCAGCGAGTTTTCGACATGGACATGTGCTTGTCATTGCGCCTGTCAGAGCTGTTCCAGGCATGACGGACATTCGGAAAACTACCTAGTCAGAGCTATTCCGAACAAAAGCAGCATTCGGAAACTAGGTAGTCAGAGCTGTTCCTAGCACGAGAGACATTCGGACAAGACATTTCACTCGGACATAAATGCGTAGTGCCAATTTTAAGTTTGCCACCCATAGGCCGGCACTTCCGGCTTCGGCAGGTATTTTTTAATGAGGTTAGTCTTCCTCGGGTTTCGAGGCACGTTAGACTTATTGTTGTGATGTCGCCCACATCACAAGATAGAACGATAAAAGACATCATGGTCGACCCTCAAGGGAAGGCAGGGGCAGACCATGGGCATTCCCTCGCTATCCAAGAGGCTTCCATAATTGCAGAGCCGGCACATATTGCTCTGAGACTGGGCTCACCCGAGGAGTTGCCACGTCCTGCTCATGGCTGCTTTAGTTCTTCACTTCCATGTGTTGGGCGTCTCGCTTGCCACTGGTCGCTGAAGCACACACCAGGAACGGTCAGTCTGCAGGCGACATCCACAAGGTAAGCTTTCACTTCGGACTACGCAATGGATTCGCTAGCCAGTGCATTCCATTTTGTGTTATTGAGACATTTTTCCACCTTGTTTTTCCACCTTCGTCTACACTCTCTATGAGTTAGATACAGATAGTTTTCGTAGCCATTTCATTCGACTGAGGCACTTCTTCAACCTTTTTGTACTCGCTCATGAGGTAGGTTACATGTGCTGCCAGCTCAGCACCTTACCTCCGTACAGCAGTGAGCGAGAAACGGGGATCCCTCATATCCCCCAGCTGAGAGCCTTCGGACAAGTATCAGAACTGCGCATGTAGCGTGCTCAGTATCTCGCCTCTATGTTTCGGTAGGTGAGTATCGGCCCGGCTCTCTCATCCAAGGGTAGTAGCTTAGAGGCCTTCAGCTACAATCTCTCAGATGGAGGCCTTTGTGTAAGTGTCTGGACCAAGTTTGTGTCTTCGTGCGCCTGAGTTTAAATTCTGACTGCTATCCTGTCTACCTGTAGAGCAGCAGATTGTGTCTCTGTGAGTCTGGTCCCTATCCCAAGAGCTGTCCAATATGTAGTTTATATCCATTGGCACAGCGCTTGGGGTTGGTGGGACACTCAAGCTCCCCCACCACGGCAAGGTGGAGACACATCGGGGGAGACAGTGATGATTTGAGACCAGTGATTGGCTGAGTTGACAGCAGATAGTACAATGTTATTCTGAGACCAGTGATTTGCTGAGAGGGTTGACCACAGATAGTGCAGTGATGATATGAGACAGGTTATTAGTAATTCTGTATTACATTTGGGTTATGATCATTGGTGGGGAGGGATCCATACAAATAGACACCCTGTATTAATGGAGGGAGGTTTTCCTCTGGGATCTGTGGTAGATTTTCCTGATCATTTAGCCTTTCAAGGGATGTTCTTTCATTATAAAAATAGTGTAGATCTTATTCTTTCACATTGGTTTTGGAGCCATTCATAGGCTTCCCCAAATAAAGGCTGAATTAACTGATACCCAGAATATCCGGGATACCTGTAGACAACTCACCCACTATTGTATTTTAAAAGATTAGCTGGGTGGATTGACAACTGTGATTGGCTGAGTGGATTGTTGTTATTATCTTCAGTAGTTAGAAGAATTCTCATACCTCCCCACACATGCTTCCATGGTTGCTGTTGTTATTATCTTCAGTAATTAGAATTCTCATACCTCCCCACACATGCTTCCATGGTTGCTGTTTTTATCTTCAGTAATTAGAATTCTTTTGCCTTCCCACGCAGGCTTCGATTGTTGTTATTGTTATTATCTTCAGTAATTAGAATTCTCTTGCCTCCCCATGCAGGCTTCCGTTGTTGTTATTGTTTTTGGATCAACCCAGCCAGGAAGCAGCGGCCCACAGCTCCCAGGCTGCAGTTCTTCGCCCCGCCGGGCATGAGAGCAGCAGACAATGGAGGTAATGGTTATTTGTTGAGCTCCTTCACTTCCAGAATCAATTACGTGCTGTGCCAGAATTCATTTGTTGACACTGTCATTGTCTGTCAAAGCTGCCTGTGATTTCCGTTTGTCATTTTTCAGCCTGTGTTATTGTGATAATTGAGACATTCAGATTAGTTATGTTGTTCTATTTCCTCTTCCAACCCCTGGAAGTTTGATGATTTAGAGGGTTCAGGTAGTTCATGTGCTCAAACTGTTTAGAATGTTGTTTAACTGAAAACTGTGACGTAATAAGCTATTGGACTGAGGCGTTCTTGAACTGATGAGATGTTGAACTGATGAGTTTTTGAAAGGATGAGATGTTGAACTGACAAGCTGTTAAACTGATGAGATGTTGAACTGATAAGT
The DNA here is from genome assembly GCA_014155875.1 of Cepaea nemoralis. NCBI lineage: Eukaryota > Metazoa > Mollusca > Gastropoda > Stylommatophora > Helicidae > Cepaea > Cepaea nemoralis. The sequence goes on from JACEFZ010016591.1 coordinate 47,600, forward strand.
GTTTGAACTCATGAGATGTTGAACTGATAAGTGTTTGAACTCATGAGATGTTGAACTGATAAGTGTTTGATCTCATGAGATGTTGAACTGACAAGCTGTTGAACTCATGAGATGTTGAACTGATAAGTGTTTGAACTCATGAGATGTTGAACTGACAAGCTGTTAAACTGATGAGATGGTGAACTGATAAGTGTTTGAACTCATGAGATGTTGAACTGACAAGCTGTTGAACTCATGAGATGTTGAACTGATAAGTGTTTGAACTCATGAGATGTTGAACTGACAAGCTGTTGAACTCATGAGATGTTGAACTGATAAGTGTTTGAACTGATGAGATGTTGAACTGATGAGTTTTTGAAAGGATGAGATGTTGAACTGACAAGCTGTTAAACTGATGAGATGTTGAACTGATAAGTGTTTGAACTCATGAGATGTTGAACTGATAAGTGTTTGAACTCATGAGATGTTGAACTGATAAGTGTTTGAACTCATGAGATGTTGAACTGACAAGCTGTTGAACTCATGAGATGTTGAACTGATAAGTGTTTGAACTCATGAGATGTTGAACTGACAAGCTGTTAAACTGATGAGATGGTGAACTGATAAGTGTTTGAACTCATGAGATGTTGAACTGACAAGCTGTTGAACTCATGAGATGTTGAACTGATAAGTGTTTGAACTCATGAGATGTTGAACTGACAAGCTGTTGAACTCATGAGATGTTGAACTGATAAGTGTTTGAACTCATGAGATGTTGAACTGATAAGTGTTTGAACTCATGAGATGTTGAACTGACAAGCTGTTGAACTCATGAGATGTTGAACTGATAAGTGTTTGAACTCATGAGATGTTGAACTGATAAGTGTTTGAACTCATGAGATGTTGAACTGACAAGCTGTTGAACTCATGAGATGTTGAACTGATAAGTGTTTGAACTCATGAGATGTTGAACTGATAAGTGTTTGAACTCATGATATGTTGAACTGACAAGCTGTTGAACTCAGGAGATGTTGAACTGATAAGTGTTTGAATGTTGAACTGATAAGTGTTCGAACTCATGAGATGTTGAACTGACAAGCTGTTGAACTCATGAGATGTTGAACTGACATGCTGTTAAACTGATGAGTTGTTACACTGATGAGTTTTTGAACTTGTGAGATGTTGAACTAATTAGTTCTTGAACTGATGAGATGTTGAACTGACGAGATGTTGAAATGGTGAGATGATGAACTGATGAGTTCTTCAAATGACAAGATGTTGAACTGATGAGATGTTGAACTGGTGTGATGATGAACTGGTGAGATGTTGAACTGACGAGATGTTGAACTGATGAGATGTTGAACTGATGAGATGTTGAACTGGTGAGATGTTGAACTGGTGATATGTTGAACATACAAGATGTTGAACTGGTGAGATGTTGAACTGATGAGATGTTGAACTGATGAGATGTTGAACTGGTGAGATGTTGAACTGATGAGATGTTGAACTCGTGAGATATTGAACTTACAAGATGAACTTACAAGATGTTGAACTTACAAGATGTTGAACTGGTGAGATGTTGAACTTACAAGATGTTGAACTGAAGAGATGTTCAACTGATGAGATGTTGAACTGGTGAGATGTTGATCTGATGAGATGTTGAACTGGTGAGATGTTGAACTGATGAGATGTTGAACTGGTGAGATGTTGAACTGGTGAGATGTTGAACACATGAGATGTTGAACTGGTGAGATGTTGAACTGATGAGATGTTGAACTGGTGAGATGTTGAACTGATGAGATGTTGAACTGGTGAGATGTTGAACTTACAAGATGTTGAACTGATGAGATGTTGAACTGATGAGATGTTGAACTTACAAGATGTTGAACTGATGAGATGTTGAACTGGTGAGATGTTGAACTGACGAGATGTTGAACTGATGAGATGTTGAACTGGTGAGATGTTGAACTGATGAGATGTTGAACTGACAAGATGTTGAACTGACGAGATGTTGAACTGATGAGATGTTGAACTGTCGAGTTGTCATAGAATGGGATTGTCAGGCAGCTCTACACCTTAGGATGAGAAGATAGAAGTGACCAGACTTAGATAGGTGCTAAATGTACACTCTGAGATAGAAGTGACCAGACTTAGATAGGTGCTAAATCTACACTCTGAGATAGAAGTGACCAGACTTAGATAGGTGCTAAATGTACACTCTGAGATAGAAGTGACCAGACTTAGATAATTGCTAAATCTACACTCTGAGATAGAAGTGACCAGACTTAGATAGGTGCTAAATGTACACTCTGAGATAGAAGTGACCAGACTTAGATAGGTGCTGCTAAATCTACACTCTGAGATAGAAGTGACCAGACTTCATTGGCACCTTGCCGTCTTGACAGACGATAGTTTGTGCTTTAAAAAGGCACAATAACTTTTACCTATGGCGGTAGCGAGTGTGACTGATAAGGCCAATTTGCGCTTTAAATGTCCGTTCACAGTGGGTGCATGTGAACACGTGGTCATTTCCACCATCATGCAAGATCTTACGTCTCAAACGCTTGGTGTGTGACTTTTCTGCAATAATTTTCTCCTTTGACTTTATTCCATTTCTGATATTTGCCCTCCATGCAACACGTTCAGCGGCGACTTGCTCCCAATGTGCATTATCAATGCCTGTATCAATCATGTCCCGCTTACACACATCTTTGTATCGTAGTAGAGGCCGACCCTGAGATCTCTTACCCATCTGTAATTCACCAAAAAAGATATCCTTTGGTATTCTACCATCATCCATCCTCCTAAGATGTCCTATCCATCTAAGTCTACGAAGACTGAGCATGGAATAAACTGTCACACAACCTGATCTTTCCAATACTTCAGTATTTGTGATTTTGTCTTGCCACTTAATACCAAGAATTCTTCGCAGACACCGCATATGAAAGCTGTTTAAATTGTTCTCTTGGTGTGAGTAAGTTGTCCAGGTTTCACTGCCATAGAGAAGAGTACTAAGGACACAGGCTTGATAGACAAGGACTTTTGTTTTGGCAGTAAGCTTCCTGTTCTCCCAGACTCTTTTTCTTAACCTGTTCATTGTTGTTGCTGCCTTACCAATCCGGATGTTGATTTCCTGATCTAGGGATAATTTGCTATTTACCACTGATCCTAGATATGTAAAATGGTCTACTATCTCTAGTTCGGCGTCGTCAATAAAGATTGATGGTACCCCATGTGCACCTTGTGACATAATCTGTGTCTTCTTTTTGCTAATTGTTAAACCAAATTCAGAACAAGCATTGGAGAATGCAGATAGTAGACATTGCAATTCTTCCTCAGAGTGGGTCGTAACTGCAGCATCATCTGCAAAAAGCAACTCTCTGATCAGTACCTCCTAATTTTGGTCTTAGCCTTCAATCTCTGAGCATTGTAGAGGCCGCCATCTGAGCGTGAGTGAATGTATATACCACCATCCTGATCACGAAATGCATATTTCAGTAGAAGTGAAAAGTATATTCCAAAGAGGGTGGGAGCTAGTACACAACCTTGCTTAACTCCACTCTTGATTTCAAATTCTTCAGAAGTTGCACCATCAAACTTGATTATACCCTTCATGCCTGTGTGGAACGATTCCACAATGGACAGAAGAGTTGGTGGGCAGCCAATCTTCTTTAGTGCCTTGAACAGACCCTCACGACTGACCAAATCAAATGCCTTTGTGAGGTCGATGAAGGCAATAAACAGTGGTTGATTCTGTTCACTGCATTTTTCTTGCATTTGTCGCAATGAGAATATCATATCAGTGGTAGACCGGTTCTGTCGAAAGCCACACTGTGATTCGGGGTAGACTTGATCTCCTAGGACTTGAAGTCTGCGCAGAACAATTCTGGCAAATACTTTCCCAACAATACACAGAAGTGAGATACCCCTATAGTTGTTGCATTCGCTCCGATCGCCCTTGTTCTTGTACAGTGTTATGATGCTTGAATCTTTGAAATTCTATGAATCTTGTCCTTCTCGCTAGCATAGCTCTATTAGCTGGTGGATCTGTAGAGTGAGTGTGTATTGCCCACTCCTGATAACCTCTATTGGAATCCCATCCTTACCTGGAGCCTTGCCAGATGCAAGTTCATTTATAGCACACTTAACTTCTGTTATGGTGGGAAGTGTGTCCAGGTGGTCAAGAGTTGGTAGAGCCTTTATGGCGTTGAGGGCATCATCCGCTAGTTTGGTCTCACTTGAGTAAAGCTCCAAATAGTGCTCTACCCATCTGTCCATCTGCTGTTTCTTATCAGTAATGATGTCTCCAGTCAAGGTTTTCAGCGGTGCACTTCTTTTGATCACTGGACCACAGGCTTTCTTTATTCCTTCATACATGCTTCTTATGTCTCCCTTATCACTTGCGATTTGAATGGACTCACATAACTTGATCCAATAATCATTTGCACACTGCCTGGCAGCCTTTTGCACATCCTTCCTAGCTTGCCTTAGCTCACTCAGAGTGTTAGTTGTTGGTCTTTCCTTGTTTCTTAAGAGAGCTTTCTTCTTCTTATCAATCAAGGGCTGCAGAGTCTCGCTGTTGGCCGCAAACCAGTCCTGCCTCTTATGATCCACAGTGCCGTAAATACCTACGGCAGTTGTATAAAGAGTTTCCTTAATTTGACCCCACTTTTCATTTACTGTTCAATTTTCTGGTGTATCAGTGAAAGCGTCTTCATGTTGCTGTTGAAACTGAAAGCACTTTTCAGGATCGTGAGTGTTAATAATATTAATCCTGAGGCTGGATTTGTGTTTAGCTGTGTAGATTCTCTTTGGTCTCAGTCTAACCCTTGCAACAACCAAAGAATGATCCGTATCACAGTCAGCACTGTGGTAACTACGAGTCAATGATATATGGTTCAGATGTTGTCTCCGTGTGGTGATGAAGTCCAGCTGGTGCCAATGGCCGGATCTTGGATGTTTCCATGTGACCTTATGCATCTCTTTTGTTTTTAAAAAAGAGTTTGTAATACATAGGTCATTACTGGTGCAATGCTCCAGCAGCCTTTGCCCATTTTCATTCATGCGACCGATGTTGTATTTTCCAAGGCACACTGGCCATGAACTTGAGTCCTTGCCCACACGAGCATTGAAATCACCGAGCATATAAATGTAGTCAGATTTTGGAACTGCCTTGATCACGGAGTCTAACTCCTCATAGAACAAATCCTTCACATCATCAGAGGAATCGAGTGTCGGTGCATATGCAGTAATAATGGTGGCAAACCCACAAGAGGTTGCCAAGCGCAGGGATAATAGTCTTTCATTTCCTCCTGCTGGAATTTCAATCATTCCCAGTAGCGAATTCTTCACTGCAAAGCCCACACCGTGTTGCCTTTTTTCTGCCTGCCCTCTACCCTTCCAGAAAAAGGTGTAGTTGTTTTCCCTGAGTGACCCTTCCTCAGCGAGGCGAGTCTCCTGCAGGCCAGCAATATCAAGTGTTAAGACGATTGAGTTCGGCATCAATCACAGCCGTTTTTCTCACATCGTCAATATTGGTCAAGTCAGTGGAAAATCCTGGACACATGGTTCTCACGTTCCAGGTTGCAAGCCGTAGCTTGAGGTTTCTATTTTTATTTTTGTTTGTACCTGGTGCATTGGTTTTACAGCCTGCGATTCAGATTTTGTCCTAGCCCCAAGCACCCATTGAAGCAGGCAGGCTGTGGCGGATCAGTACCCAATTGGCTGGGGGCTGCCCAGCTTGAGGCGGGCGGTAGCTGATCAGTGACACCTATAGGTGTCTCCCACCGTCAGAGGCAACGCATGGCGCCCCATGTCTACGCCAACTGACAAGGACTTATAACCCGTAACAGTTGCCTCTCGCTTTGATTCCGAGACCAGTTAAGACCAGGGATGGAGTTATTGCCTCTCCATAGCACAAAGCCTGGGCTAAAATATAGAGATCATGTGTTGCCCATGCAGCATGATCCCTCTCTCGGCCTGCCTAGTTCACTCCAGAGGAAAGGTAACACCCCTACATCTGGAACAAGACAAGCTGCAGAAGCTGCTGGATCAGCAAAGCAATGCTCTAACTGTCCGCCTGTCGGAGCTTCGATACTAGACCAGTCGCCAACCAAGGCTTAGGGCCTGGTCTGCCCTGCCATGACAATTTTGTCTTTAGCTTGCATTTCCTCGCACCAGGGTAAGGCTTTTACTCTCCCAATTGCGCTCTTCCGCCCGAAGCCGTTGGCACAATGTGGGGTGTCGGGTTTGGTAAGCGCCGCCCAACGTTCGGCGCTAACAGAAACCAGGTAGTACCGTCTACTGTTATACGGTAGCTCAGTCATATCTGACTAAGACCTGACAGCTGACCAGACTTAGATAGGTGCTAACTCTACACTTTGAGATAGAAGTGACCAGACTTAGATAGGTGCTGCTAAATCTACACTCTGAGATAGAAGTGACGAGACTTAGGTTCTCTAACTCTACACTCTGAGATAGAAGTGACCAGACTTAGATAGGTGCTAACTCTACACTCTGAGATAGAAGTGACCAGACTTAGATAGGTACTAAATCTACACTCTGAGATAGAAGTGACCAGACTTAGATAGAAGCTAAATCTACACTCTGAGATAGAAGTGACCAGACTTAGATAGGTACTAAATCTACACTCTGAGATAGAAGTGACCAGACTTAGATAGGTGCTAACTCTACACTCTGAGATAGAAGTGACCAGACTTAGATAGGTGCTAAATCTACACTCTGAGATAGAAGTGACCAGACTTAGATAGGTGCTAACTCTACACTCTGAGATAGAAGTGACCAGACTTAGATAGATGCTAAATCTACACTCTGAGATAGAAGTGACCAGACTTAGATAGGTGCTAACTCTACACTTTGAGATAGAAGTGACCAGACTTAGATAGATGCTAAATCTACACTCTGAGATAGAAGTGACCAGACTTAGATAGATGCTAAATCTACACTCTGAGATAGAAGTGACCAGACTTAGATAGGTGCTAACTCTACACTCTGAGATAGAAGTGACCAGACTTAGATAGGTGCTAACTCTACACTCTGAGATAGAAGTGACCAGACTTAGATAGGTGCTGCTAAATCTACACTCTGAGATAGAAGTGACCAGACTTAGATAGGTGCTAACTCTACACTCTGAGATAGAAGTGACCAGACTTAGATAGGTGCTAACTCTACACTCTGAGATAGAAGTGACCAGACTTAGATAGGTGCTAAATCTACACTCTGAGATAGAAGTGACCAGACTTAGATAGGTGCTAAATCTACACTCTGAGATAGAAGTGACCAGACTTAGATAGGTGCTAAATCTACACTCTGAGATAGAAGTGACCAGACTTAGATAGGTGCTGCTAAATCTACACTCTGAGATAGAAGTGACCAGACTTAGATAGGTGCTAAATCTACACTCTGAGATAGAAGTGACCTAGACTTAGATAGGTGCTAACTCTACACTCTGAGATAGAAGTGACCAGACTTAGATAGGTGCTAAATCTACACTCTGAGATAGAAGTGACCAGACTTAGATAGGTGCTAACTCTACACTCTGAGATAGAAGTGACCAGACTTAGATAGGTGCTGCTAAATCTACACTCTGAGATAGAAGTGACCAGACTTAGATAGGTGCTAAATCTACACTCTGAGATAGAAGTGACCAGACTTAGATAGGTGCTAACTCTACACTCTGAGATAGAAGTGACCAGACTTAGATAGGTGCTAACTCTACACTCTGAGATAGAAGTGACCAGACTTAGATAGGTGCTAACTCTACACTCTGAGATAGAAGTGACCAGACTTAGATAGGTGCTAACTCTACACTTTGAGATAGAAGTGACCAGACTTAGATAGGTGCTGCTAAATCTACACTCTGAGATAGAAGTGACCAGACTTAGATAGGTACTAAATCTACACTCTGAGATAGAAGTGACCAGACTTAGATAGGTGCTGCTAAATCTACACTCTGAGATAGAAGTGACGAGACTTAGGTTCTCTAACTCTACACTCTGAGATAGAAGTGACCAGACTTAGATAGGTGCTAACTCTACACTCTGAGATAGAAGTGACCAGACTTAGATAGGTACTAAATCTACACTCTGAGATAGAAGTGACTAGACTTAGATAGGTGCTAACTCTACACTTTGAGATAGAAGTGACTAGACTTAGATAGGTACTAAATCTACACTCTGAGATAGAAGTGACTAGACTTAGATAGGTACTAAATGTACACTCTGAGATAGAAGTGACTAGACTTAGATAGGTGCTAAATCTACACTCTGAGATAGAAGTGACCAGACTTAGATAGATGCTAAATCTACACTCTGAGATAGAAGTGACCAGACTTAGATAGGTACTAAATCTACACTCTGAGATAGAAGTGACTAGACTTAGATAGGTACTAAATGTACACTCTGAGATAGAAGTGACCAGACTGAGATAGGTGCTAAATCTACACTCTGAGATAGAAGTGACTAGACTTAGATAGGTACTAAATGTACACTCTGAGATAGAAGTGACCAGACTTAGATAGGTGCTAAATCTACACTCTGAGATAGAAGTGACCAGACTTAGATAGGTGCTAAATCTACACTCTGAGATAGAAGTGACCAGACTTAGATAGGTGCTAAATCTACACTCTGAGATAGAAGTGACCAGACTTAGATAGGTGCTAACTCTACACTCTGAGATAGAAGTGACCAGACTTAGATAGGTGCTAAATCTACACTCTGAGATAGAAGTGACCAGACTTAGATAGGTGCTAAATCTACACTCTGAGATAGAAGTGACTAGACTTAGATAGGTGCTAACTCTACACTCTGAGATAGAAGTGACTAGACTTAGATAGGTACTAAATGTACACTCTGAGATAGAAGTGACCAGACTGAGATAGGTGCTAAATCTACACTCTGAGATAGAAGTGACTAGACTTAGATAGGTACTAAATGTACACTCTGAGATAGAAGTGACCAGACTTAGATAGTTGCTAAATCTACACTCTGAGATAGAAGTGACTAGACTTAGATAGGTGCTAACTCTACACTCTGAGATAGAAGTGACTAGACTTAGATAGGTGCTAACTCTACACTCTGAGATAGAAGTGACTAGACTTAGATAGGTACTAAATGTACACTCTGAGATAGAAGTGACTAGACTTAGATAGGTACTAAATCTACACTCTGAGATAGAAGTGACTAGACTTAGATAGGTACTAAATCTACACTCTGAGATAGAAGTGACTAGACTTAGATATGTACTAAATGTACACTCTGAGATAGAAGTGACTAGACTTAGATAGGTACTAAATCTACACTCTGAGATAGAAGTGACTAGACTTAGATAGGTACTAAATGTACACTCTGAGATAGAAGTGACCAGACTTAGATAGGTACTAAATGTACACTCTGAGATAGAAGTGACTAGACTTAGATAGGTACTAAATGTACACTCTGAGATAGAAGTGACCAGACTTAGATAGGTACTAAATGTACACTCTGAGATAGAAGTGACCAGACTTAGATAGGTACTAAATGTACACTCTGAGATAGAAGTGACTAGACTTAGATAGGTGCTAACTCTACACTCTGAGATAGAAGTGACTAGACTTAGATAGGTACTAAATCTACACTCTGAGATAGAAGTGACCAGACTTAGATAGGTGCTAACTCTACACTCTGAGATAGAAGTGACTAGACTTAGATAGGTACTAAATGTACACTCTGAGATAGAAGTGACCAGACTTAGATAGGTACTAAATGTACACTCTGAGATAGAAGTGACTAGACTTAGATAGGTACTAAATGTACACTCTGAGATAGAAGTGACCAGACTTAGATAGGTACTAAATGTACACTCTGAGATAGAAGTGACCAGACTTAGATAGGTACTAAATGTACACTCTGAGATAGAAGTGACTAGACTTAGATAGGTGCTAACTCTACACTCTGAGATAGAAGTGACTAGACTTAGATAGGTACTAAATGTACACTCTGAGATAGAAGTGACTAGACTTAGATAGGTGCTAACTCTACACTCTGAGATGGAAGTGACTAGACTTAGATAGGTGCTAACTCTACACTCTGAGATAGAAGTGACTAGACTTAGATAGGTACTAAATCTACACTCTGAGATAGAAGTGACTAGACTTAGATAGGTACTAAATGTACACTCTGAGATAGAAGTGACTAGACTTAGATAGGTACTAAATCTACACTCTGAGATAGAAGTGACTAGACTTAGATAGGTGCTAAATGTACACTCTGAGATAGAAGTGACCAGACTTAGATAGGTGCTAAATCTACACTCTGAGATAGAAGTGACCAGACTTAGATAGGTACTAAATCTACACTCTGAGATAGAAGTGACCAGACTTAGATAGGTACTAAATCTACACTCTGAGATAGAAGTGACCAGACTTAGATAAGTACTAAATCTACACTCTGAGATAGAAGTGACCAGACTTAGATAGGTGCTAAATCTGCACTCTGAGATAGAAGTGACCAGACTTAGATAGATGCTAAATCTACACTCTGAGATAGAAGTGACCAGACTTAGATAGGTGCTGCTAACTCTACACTCTAGGATAGACAAGATGAGACTTCTGTGATAAACTGAACAAATCTTTAAAGTAGCCCATCATGCTGGGATAGAAGGGGCTAGGCTGAATGCACATTTTAGCATGTAATCACAGTGTGGCAGTGATCTTGAGAGCCTGTGTTGACATGATTTTATGTGTTGTTTTTGCTCACTTAGACTCAGCTGCTAGCGGTGATGACAGTGATGATGAGAAAGAAGATGACAGTGTTGCTAGCCATCAGAACTCACCACAGTCTGAGGCAATAGAATGTATTTCTCTGCCTGAGTCAGTGGAGTCAGCTGTGCTGCCTGCTCTTGAGGTGCCCGGCTCCTCTCCACCAGCAGGTGACACAGAAGAAAGTCTAGATCCTGAACCAGGTGACACCAGGTGGACCAGACCAGTTCCAGACAGTCAAGCTATGGAACTGGGAGATGAAGACTCCAGACGTGGAATAGAAGTAGCACACACAACTCACAATGTTGACATGGCTTCACCAGAGATGGAGCTCATCCCATCACGAATGCTGGAGCCACAAGTTGGTGAGGGATCACACCAATCATCAGGCAAGAGGCTTCATTCCTTGGAGAGTCCAGACATCACTACACCTGTAGACCAACACCCAGGGAAACAGCAACCTGAAATCCTGCAAACCATGATGCCATTGGAGCATCAGGTCACACCAGACTCCTGGCATTCCAGCATAGACCCACAGACCGAGGATGTGATTCACAGTCATAACTTGTCTGGTGAAGATTGGAAGAACTGCCTTGAAGCTGACATTTCCACAACTGTAGAACTGTTGACTCCTTCAGGTGTGCTTGATGGAGCTCTGGGGGCAGATCATAGCACGGACAGCGGCCAGAGTGAGGGTGATCTGTTGACGCCTTCAGGTGTGCCTGATGGAGCTCTGGGGGCAGATCATAGCACGGACAGCGGCCAGAGTGAGGGTGATCTGTTGTCTCCTTTAGGTGTGCCTGATGGAGCTCTGGGGGCAGATCATAGCATGGACAGCGGCCAGAGTGACGGTGATCTGTTGACTCCTTTAGGTGTGCCTGATGGAGCTCTGGGGGCAGATCATAGCACGGACAGCGGCCAGAGTGAGGGTGATCTGTTGACTCCTTTAGGTGTGCCTGATGGAGCTCTGGGGGCAGATCATAGCACGGACAGCGGCCAGAGTGACGGTGATCTGTTGACTCCTTTAGGTGTGCCTGATGGAGCTCTAAGGGCAGATCATAGCACGGACAGCGGCCAGAGTGAGGGTGATCTGTTGACTCCTTCAGGTGTGCCTGATGGAGCTCTGGGGGCAGATCATAGCCTGGACAGCAGCCAGAGTGAGGGTGATGTTGCCAGAGACAACAGTAGTACTGACAGCTATGAGGCACTCCCAACCCCAGAAGACGTCCAGCATTGGGAAGAGAGTCTGAAGCATCTGCAGGAAGATGAATAGCTGCTGCACGCTGTGGTTGCTACCTGTCAACCACCAGATACAGGAGACACCTGTCTGTGGGTACCAGCACTGTTTCCCTCAGTCTTTCAGGAGCTGCTCCCCCAGGGAGATAGTGCCCAGGGAGTTGAGTTGTTGCCATGAGCACACACGTGTCCCTACAGTACCGTGGATGCTTGTGTTTTCCCATTGTTTTACCATTCTTCATGTGTGTTTCCTGTCAGTGGCAGAACCATGGCTGCACTTCAGTTATTCAATATGTGCTTTCTTCATATGGCTGTGTATATCATTGGTTGTGTGTGTGTGTCAGCGGTTGTATTGCTGGCATACACAGGCAAGATTGTGTTGTTGATGTGTGTGGGATTGTGTATATCATTAGTTGTGTACATGACAATGTTTGTATTGCTGGCATACACAGGCAAGATTGTGTTGTTGATGTGAATGTATGTTAACATTGTTGGCGTGTGTGAGCCTATTTTTGGGGGGGGGGGGGGGGTGAGAGAGAGAGAGAGCCTATTGTTGGGGGGTGGGCATGTGCGTGCGTGCGTGAGTCCATGGTTTTTTTTTTAATTACTGATAACAACAGCATTTTTTTTGGGTGAGACAATTGCAGCTGTGCACATGTGTATTATTGATGTTTGCATCAGATAGAAATCCAGGTTATAATTCTGTGATGCCAACATGTGACAGTTTGGCACCAGAAGTACATGTGTGGCACCAGAAGTTCATATGTGGCACTGACACAGTGAAATGTGACAGTTTGGTGCCAGAAGTGCATGCGTGGCACTGACACAGTGAAATGTGACAGTTTGGTGCCAGAAGTGCACGTGTGGCACCAGAAGTATAATTGTTAACATTTGCTTTAGTCCTCTAGTTTTTCTCAGTGCATTTGTTTGTTGGCATTCATGTAGTTGAAAGCTAGTATTTTGTTAATTGATTCCTTCATGTTGAAAAGATTCCAGAAGATGGTGTATTATCTACATGTAAAAAAAAAAAATAATTTTGTGTGTCCCTTACGGGACACTGCAGTCAATACCAGCATTTTTCAGCTGCTGTTGATGTACTAGGCAAGTGTTACGTTCAGTAGTTTGCCATTGCTTTCTGAACGATCGGCTCTCAAACCAGCACATTATAACACAACGCGACATGGTCTGCTGCACAAATCGGTCGCAGCTGAGCTTCGAACGCCTGGTACCCGGCTCACGAACCGCGTTCGCAAGTCTTTGGCCATGGAGACCGGTCTACATGTAAAACAGTACAATAAATGTTGTATTCAGACAGTGGACAGCAGGATGGTGGACAGAAGCAGGACAATGTTCTATTGATATTTGTTCTACAGCTGTTGCCTGACTACATGTGGTCAACATTCTAGTCAGCTGGACATCCCAGGTGTGGGGACAATCATTAATTGGTATACATGCCTTGTCTCATAGCTGTACACCTGTAACATTCTCACATCTCAGACATTGGTGTACCTGCCTTGTCTCACAGATGTACACCTGTAACATTCTCACATCTCAGACATTGGTGTACCTGCCTTGTCTCACAGCTGTACACCTGTAACATTCTCACATCTCAGACATTGGTGTACCTGCCTCATCTCACAGCTGTACACCTGTAACATTCTCACATCTCAGACATTGGTGTACCTGCCTTTTCTCACAGCTGTACACCTGTAACATTCTCACATCTCAGACATTGGTGTACCTGCCTCGTCTCACAGTTGTACACCTGTAACATTCTCATGTAACATTCTCACATCTCAGACATTGGTGTACCTGCCTATCTCACAGCTGTACACCCGTAACATTCTAGTCAGCTGGACATCCCAGGTGTTAAGACAATTGTTAATTGGTTTACCTGCCTTGTCTCAAAGCTGTACGCCTGTAACATTCTCACATCTCAGACATTGGTGTACCTGCCTCATCTCACAGCTGTACACCCATAATATTCTAGTCAGCTAGACATCCCAGGTGTTTGGACAGTTGTTAATTGGTGTATCTGCCTTGTCTCACAGCTGTACATGTGTAACATTCTCACATAACATTCTTGCATCCCAGACATTGGCAACGTCAGCATTCCATATGACATTCCCAGAGTTGATTGACTTGTTCCAATCTAATGCTCTTACATCATTGAGCAGATCATTCCATCAGCGCATGTCCATCCCATCAGTGGGTCAGTGTATGTCCATCCCATCAGTGGGTCAGTGTATGTTCATCCCATCACTGGGTCAGTGTATGTCCATCCCATATGTGGGTCAGTGTATGTCCTTCCCATATGTGGGTCAGTGTATGTCCATCCCATCTGTGGGTCAGTGTATGTCCATCCCATCTGTGAGTCAGTGTATGTCCATCCCATCAGTGGGTCAGTGCATGTCCATCCCATCTGTGGGTCAGTGCATGTCCATCCCATCACTGGGTCAGTGTATGTCCATCCCATCACTGGGTCAGTGTATGTCCATCCCATCAGTGGGTCAGTGTATGTCCATCCCATCTGTGGGTCAGTGTATGTCCATCCCATCACTGGGTCAGTGCATGTCCATCACATCTGTGGGTCAGTGTATGTCCATCCCATCAGTGGGTCAGTGTATGTCCATCCCATCTGTGGGTCAGTGTATGTTCATCCCATCTGTGGGTCAGTGTATGTCCATCCCATCAGTGGGTCAGTGTATGTTCATCCCATCACTGGGTCAGTGTATGTCCATCCCATCTGTGGGTTAGTGTATGTCCATCCCATTTGTGGGTCAGTGTATGTCCATCCCATCAGTGGGTCAGTGCATGTCCATCCCATCAGTGGGTCAGTGCATGTCCATCCCATCTGTGGGTCAGTGTATGTCCATCCCATCACTGGGTCAGTGTATGTCCATCCCATCACTGGGTCAGTGTATGTCCATCCCATCAGTGGGTCAGTGTATGTCCATCCCATCACTGGTTCAGTGTATGTCCATCCCATCTGTGGGTCAGTGTATGTCCATCCCATCTGTGGGTCAGTGTATGTCCATCCCATCACTGGGTCAGTGTATGTTCATCCCATCACTGGGTCAGTGTATGTCCATCCCATCTGTGGGTCAGTGTATGTCCATCCCATTTGTGGGTCAGTGTATGTCCATCCCATCAGTGGGTCAGTGTATGACCATCCCATCACTGGGTCAGTGCATGTCCATCCCATCTGTGGGTCAGTGCATGTCCATCCCATCACTTGGTCAGTGTATGTCCATCCCATCAGTGGGTCAGTGTATGTCCATCCCATCACTGGGTCAGTGTATGTCCATCCCATCACTGGGTCAGTGTATGTCCATCCCATCTGTGGGTCAGTGTATGTTCATCCCATCACTGGGTCAGTGTATGTCCATCCCATCTGTGGGTCAGTGTATGTCCATCCCATCTGTGGGTCAGTGTATGTCCATCCCATCAGTGGGTCAGTGTATGTCCATCCCATCTGTGGGTCAGTGTATGTCCATCCCATCTGTGGGTCAGTGTATGTCCATCCCATCTGTGGGTCAGTGTATGTCCATCCCATCACTGGGTCAGGTATGTCCATCCCATCTGTGGGTCAGTGTATGTCCATCCCATCTGTGAGTCAGTGTATGTCCATCCCATCTGTGGGTCAGTGTATGTCCATCCCATCTGTGGG
Organism: Cepaea nemoralis; assembly: GCA_014155875.1. NCBI lineage: Eukaryota > Metazoa > Mollusca > Gastropoda > Stylommatophora > Helicidae > Cepaea > Cepaea nemoralis. The sequence continues at coordinate 63,241 of JACEFZ010016591.1, forward strand.
TCAGTGTATGTCCATCCCATCACTGGGTCAGTGCATGTCCATCCCATCACTGGGTCAGTGTATGTCCATCCCATCTGTGGGTCAGTGTATGTTCATCCCATCACTGGGTCAGTGTATGTCCATCCCATCACTGGGTCAGTGTATGTCCATCCCATCACTGGGTCAGTGTATGTCCATCCCATCACTGGGTCAGTGCATGTCCATCCCATCTGTGGGTCAGTGTATGTCCATCCCATCACTGGGTCAGTGTATGTCCATCCCATCTGTGGGTCAGTGTATGTTCATCCCATCACTGGGTCAGTGTATGTCCATCCCATCTGTGGGTCAGTGTATGTCCATCCCATCTGTGGGTCAGTGTATGTCCATCCCATCAGTGGGTCAGTGTATGTCCATCCCATCTGTGGGTCAGTGTATGTCCATCCCATCTGTGGGTCAGTGTATGTCCATCCCATCTGTGGGTCAGTGTATGTCCATCCCATCACTGGGTCAGTGTATGTCCATCCCATCTGTGGGTCAGTGTATGTCCATCCCATCTGTGAGTCAGTGTATGTCCATCCCATCTGTGGGTCAGTGTATGTCCATCCCATCTGTGGGTTAGTGTATGTCCATCCCATCACTGGGTCAGTGCATGTCCATCCCATCACTGGGTCAGTGTATGTCCATCCCATCACTGGGTCAGTGCATGTCCATCCCATCTGTGGGTCAGTGCATGTCCATCCCATCTGTGGGTCAGTGTATGTCCATCCCATCAGTGCATGTCCATCCCATCTGTGGGTCAGTGCATGTCCATCCCATCTGTGGGTCAGTGTATGTCTATCCCATCTGTGGGTCAGTGTATGTCCAACCCATCTGTGGGTCAGTGTATGTCCATCCCATCACTGGGTCAGTGCATGTCCATCCCATCTGTGGGTCAGTGTATGTCCATCCCATCTGTGGGTCAGTGTATGTCCATCCCATCTGTGGGTCAGTGTATGTCCATCCCATCTGTAGGTCAGTGTATGTCCATCCCATCACTGGGTCAGTGTATGTCCATCCCATCTGTGGGTCAGTGTATGTCCATCCCATCACTGGGTCAGTGTATGTCCATCCCATCTGTGGGTCAGTGTATGTTCATCCCATCTGTGGGTCAGTGTATGTCCATCCCATCTGTGGGTCAGTGTATGTCCATCCCATCTGTGGGTCAGTGTATGTCCATCCCATCACTGGGTCAGTGTATGTCCATCCCATCACTGGGTCAGTGCATGTCCATCCCATCTGTGGGTCAGTGTATATCCATCCCATCTGTGGGTCAGTGTATGTCCATCCCATCTGTGGGTCAGTGCATGTCCATCCCATCTGTGGGTCAGTGTATGTCCATCCCATCACTGGGTCAGTGTATGTCCATCCCATCTGTGGGTCAGTGTATGTCCATCCCATCTGTGGGTCAGTGTATGTTCATCCCATCACTGGGTCAGTGTATGTCCATCCCATCTGTGGGTCAGTGTATGTCCATCCCATCTGTGGGTCAGTGTATGTTCATCCCATCAGTGGGTCAGTGTATGTCCATCCCATCTGTGGGTCAGTGTATGTCCATCCCATCTGTGGGTCAGTGTATGTCCATCCCATCTGTGGGTCAGTGTATGTCCATCCCATCACTGGGTCAGTGTATGTCCATCCCATCTGTGGGTCAGTGTATGTCCATCCCATCTGTGAGTCAGTGTATGTCCATCCCATCTGTGGGTCAGTAGTATGTCCATCCCATCTTTGGGTTAAGTGTATGTCCATCCCATCACGTGGTCAGTGCATGTTCCATCCCATCACGGGTCAGTGTATGTCCATCCCATCACTGGGTCAGTGCATGCCCCATCCCATCTGTGGGTCAGTGCATGTCCATCCCATCTGTGGGTCAGTGTATGTCCATCCCATCAGTGGTCAATGTCCATCCCATCTGTGGGTCAGTGCATGTCCCTCCCATCTGTGGTCAGTGTATGTCTATCCATCTGTGGGTCAGTGTATGTCCAACCCATCTGTGGGTCATGGTATGTCCATCCCATCACTGGGTCAGTGCATGGTCCATCCCATCTGTGGGTCAGTATATGGGTCCATCCACTGTGGGTCAGTGTATGTCCGTCCATCCCAGCACTGGCGCATTGTATGGCCATGCCCATCACTGGGTCAGTGTATGTCCATCACATCACTGGGTCTTAGGGTGCTATGTCCATCCCATCTGTGGGTCAGTGTCTGTCCATCCCATCTGTGGGTCAGTGTATGTCCATCCCTTTCTGTGGGTCAGTGTATGTCCATCCCATCACTGGGTCAGTGTATGTCCTATACCATCAGTGGGTCAGTGTCATGTTCCATCCCATCTGTGGGTCAGGTGTATGTCCATCCCATCTGTGGGTCAGTGTATGTCCATCCCATCACTGGGTCAGTGTATGTCCATCCCATTCAGTGGTCAGTGTATGTCCATCCCATCAGTGGGTCAGTGCATGTCCCTGCCCATATGTGGGTCAGTGTCTGTCATCCCATCTGTGGGTCAGTGTATGTCCATCCCATCACTGGGTCAGTGTATGTCCATCCCATCACTGGGTCAGTGTATGTCCATCCCATCTGTGGGTCAGTGTATGTCCATCCCATCTGTGGGTCAGTGTATGTCCATCCCATCTGTGGGTCAGTGTATGTTCCATCCCATCTGTGGGTCAGTGTATGTCCATCCCATCACTGGGTCAGTGCATGTCCATCCCATCTGTGGGTCAGTGTATGTCCATCCCATCTGTGGGTCAGTGTATGTCCATCCCATCTGTGGGTCAGTGCATGTCCATCCCATCACTGGGTCAGTGTATGTCCATCCCATCACTGGGTCAGTGTATGTCCATCCCATCAGTGGGTCAGTGTATGTCCATCCCATCTGTGGGTCAGTGTATGTCCATCCCATCACTGGGTCAGTGCATGTCCATCACATCTGTGGGTCAGTGTATGTCCATCCCATCAGTGGGTCAGTGTATGTCCATCCCATCTGTGGGTCAGTGTATGTTCATCCCATCTGTGGGTCAGTGTATGTCCATCCCATCTGTGGGTCAGTGTATGTCCATCCCATCACTGGGTCAGTGTATGTCCATCCCATCTGTGGGTCAGTGTATGTCCATCCCATTTGTGGGTCAGTGTATGTCCATCCCATCAGTGGGTCAGTGCATGTCCATCCCATCAGTGGGTCAGTGTATGTCCATCCCATCACTGGGTCAGTGTATGTCCATCCCATCACTGGGTCAGTGTATGTCCATCCCATCAGTGGGTCAGTGTATGTCCATCCCATCACTGGTTCAGTGTATGTCCATCCCATCTGTGGGTCAGTGTATGTCCATCCCATCTGTGGGTCAGTGTATGTCCATCCCATCAGTGGGTAAGTGTATGTTCATCCCATCACTGGGTCAGTGTATGTCCATCCCATCTGTGGGTCAGTGTATGTCCATCCCATCTGTGGGTCAGTGTATGTCCATCCCATCACTGGGTCAGTGTATGTCCATCCCATCTGTGGGTCAGTGTATGTCCATCCCATCACTGGGTCAGTGCATGTCCATCCCATCAGTGGGTCAGTGTATGTCCATCCCATCTGTGGGTCAGTGTATGTCCATCCCATCTGTGGGTCAGTGTATGTCCATCCCATGACTGGGTCAGTGTATGTCCATCCCATCAGTGGGTCAGTGTATGTCCATCCCATCAGTGGGTCAGTGTATGTCCATCCCATCTGTGGGTCAGTGTATGTCCATCCCATCAGTGGGTCAGTTTATGTCCATCCCATCACTGGGTCAGTGTATGTCCATCCCATCAGTGGGTCAGTGTATGTCCATCCCATCTGTGGGTCAGTGTATGTCCATCCCATCACTGGGTCAGTGCATGTCCATCACATCTGTGGGTCAGTGTATGTCCATCCCATCAGTGGGTCAGTGTATGTCCATCCCATCTGTGGGTCAGTGTATGTTCATCCCATCTGTGGGTCAGTGTATGTCCATCCCATCTGTGGGTCAGTGTATGTCCATCCCATCACTGGTCAGTGTATGTCCATCCCATCTGTGGGTCAGTGTATGTCCATCCCATTTGTGGTCAGTGTATGTCCATCCCATCAGTGGGTCCAGTGCATGTCCATCCCATCAGTGGGGTCGTGTATGTCCATCCATCACTGGGTCAGTGTATGTCCATCCCATCACTGGGTCAGTGTATGTCCATCCCATCAGTGGTCAGTGGTATGTTCCATGCCCATCAACTGGTTCAGTGTATGGTCCATACCCATCTGTGGGTCATGTGATGTCCATCCCATCTGTGGGTCAGTGTATGTCCCATCCCATCAGTGGGTAAGTGTATGTTCATCCCATCACTGGGTCAGTGTATGTCCTCCCATCTGTGGGTCAGTGTATGTCCATCCCATCTGTGGGTCAGTGTAATGTCCATCCCATCACTGGTCAGTGTATGTCCATCCCATCTGTGGGTCAGTGTATGTCCATCCCATCACTGGGGGTCAGTGCATGTCCCTACCCATCAGTGGGTCAGTGTATGTGCATCCTATCTGTGGGTCATGTATTCCATCCCATCTGTGGGTCAGTGTATGTCCATCCCATGACTGGGTCATGTATGTCCATCCCATCAGTGGGTCAGTGTATGTCCATCCCATCAGTGGGTCATGTATGTTCCATCCCATCTGTGGTCAGTGTATGTCCATCCCATCAGTGGGTCAGTTTATGTCCATCCCATCAGTGGGTCAGTGTATGTCCATCCCATCACTGGGTCATTGTATGTCATCCCATCTGTGGTCATGGTACGTCCATCCCCATCACTGGGTCAGTTGTATGTCCATGCCCATCAGTGGGTCAGTGTACGTCCATTCCCATCTGTGGGTCAGTGTATGTCCATCCCATCACTGGGTCAGTGTATGTCCATCCCATCAGTGGGTCAGTGTATGTTCATCCCATCTGTGGGTCAGTGTATGTCCATCCCATCACTGGGTCAGTGTATGTCCATACCCATCACTGGGTCAGTGTATGTCCATCCCATCACTGGGTCAGTGTATGTCCATGCCCATCTGTCAGTCAGTGTATGTCCATCCCATCTGTCGGTCAGTGTATGTCCATCCCATCACTGGTCAGTGTATGTCCCATGCCCATCAGTGGGTCAGTGTATGTCCATCCCATCTGTGGGTCAGTGTATGTCCATCCCATCTGTGGTCAGTGTATGTCCATCCCAATCTGTCGGTCAGTGTATTTCCATCCCATCAGCGGGTCAGTGTATGTCCATCCCATCAGTGGGTCAGTGTATGTCCATCCCATCACTGGGTCAGTGTATGTCCATCCCATCTCTGGGTCAGTGTATGTCCATCCCATCTGTGGGTCAGTGTATGTCCATCCCATCAGTGGGTCAGTGCATGTCCATCCCATCTGTGGGTCAGTGTATGTCCATCCCATCACTGGGTCAGTGTATGTCCATCCCATCACTGGGTCAGTGCATGTCCATCCCATCACTGGGTCAGTGCATGTCCATCCCATCAGTGGGTCAGTGTATGTCCATCCCATCTGTGGGTCAGTGTATGTCCATCCCATCTGTGGGTCAGTGTATGTCCATCCCATCTGTGGGTCAGTGTATGTCCATCCCATATGTGGGTCAGTGTATGTCCATCCCATCAGTGGGTCAGTGTATGTTCATCCTATCTGTGGGTCAGTGTATGTCCATCCCATCTGTGGGTCAGTGTATGTCCATCCCATGACTGGGTCAGTGTATGTCCATCCCATCAGTGGGTCAGTGTATGTCCATCCCATCAGTGGGTCAGTGTATGTCCATCCCATCTGTGGGTCAGTGTATGTCCATCCCATCAGTGGGTCAGTGTATGTCCATCCCATCAGTGGGTCAGTGTATGTCCATCCCATCACTGGGTCAGTGTATGTTCATCCCATCTGTGGGTCAGTGTACGTCCATCCCATCACTGGGTCAGTGTATGTCCATCCCATCAGTGGGTCAGTGTACGTCCATCCCATCTGTGGGTCAGTGTATGTCCATCCCATCAGTGGGTCAGTGTATGTTCATCCCATCTGTGGGTCAGTGTATGTCCATCCCATCACTGGGTCAGTGTATGTCCATCCCATCACTGGGTCAGTGTATGTCCATCCCATCACTGGGTCAGTGTATGTCCATCCCATCTGTCAGTCAGTGTATGTCCATCCCATCTGTCGGTCAGTGTATGTCCATCCCATCACTGGGTCAGTGTATGTCCATCCCATCAGTGGGTCAGTGTATGTCCATCCCATCTGTGGGTCAGTGTATGTCCATCCCATCTGTGGGTCAGTGTATGTCCATCCCATCTGTCGGTCAGTGTATTTCCATCCCATCACTGGGTCAGTGTATGTCCATCCCATCAGTGGGTCAGTGTATGTCCATCCCATCACTGGGTCAGTGTATGTCCATCCCATCACTGGGTCAGTGCATGTCCATCCCATCTGTGGGTCAGTGTATGTCCATCCCATCAGTGGGTCAGTGCATGTCCATCCCATCTGTGGGTCAGTGTATGTTCATCCCATCACTGGGTCAGTGTATGTCCATCCCATCACTGGGTCAGTGCATGTCCATCCCATCTGTGGGTCAGTGTATGTTCATCCCATCAGTGGGTCAGTGTATGTTCATCCCATCAGTGGGTCAGTGTATGTCCATCCCATCTGTGGGTCAGTGTATGTTCATCCCATCAGTGGGTCAGTGTATGTTCATCCCATCAGTGGGTCAGTGCATGTCCATCCCATCTGTGGGTCAGTGCATGTCCATCCCATCTGTGGGTCAGTGCATGTCCATCCCATCTGTGGGTCAGTGTATGTCCACCCCATCTGTGGGTCAGTGTATGTCCATCCCATCAGTGTCCAGCGACGGTGCTTGTCTCACACGGGTATGTTGTTGATTGCCATGTTCCCACTGCTGCATTCGTCAGTCAGGCTCAGTCATCTTTCTTTACTTACATGATTACGATGTCCAGTTTAAACATTGCTGCTCTACTACCATAGTCACTTGATCTGTGGTTCACATTCAGAACTGGACATTCCAACCTGACACTCGATCTGTGGTTCACATTCAGAACTGGACATTCCAATCTGACACTTGATCTGTGGTTCACATTCACAGTTTTTAGAACTAGACATTCCAATCACTTGACACTTGATCCGTGATTCACATTCATAGCTCTCAGAACTGGACATTCCAATCTGACACTTGATCTGTGGTTCACATTCACAGCTCTCAGATCTGAACATTCCATAAACATGTATATGTTTCATTTGGTAGTGTTAAAGGTTCCTAGTTCATGGAGCTAGTTGATGGTTTAGATTCTCAGTTCATGGAACTAGTTTTTAGATTTTAAGTTCACAGAATTAAACATTGTCAGATCAAACAACTGTGCAGTTACTAGGGACATGCTTTGTTCTGTTGCTGAAAGTGTCAGACACTTAGTCTGGTTTTTAGTTATTATAGACAGTGTTATATTTGACGACCAATTCACCTTAGTGGACTATGGTTTTAGTTGATAACCACTTCATCTTAGTCATTATAGACATTGTGTATATTTGATAATCAGTTCATCTTGCCAATAAGTTATCCAGTATGATTTACCTGTCACATATGTTGCATTACATGTTATGTTGCATCAAATGTGGTGTTGCACATCATATATTATGTTGCATCAAATGTTATCTTGCATAAACTGTTGCTATATTGCATCAAATATTATTACATTGCATTATATATTATGTTGCATCAAATACTGTTATGTTGCATCAAATACTGTTATGTTGCATCAAATGCTATTTGACATGAAATGCTATGTTACTTGAAATGTTGTATAATGTTGAATCTAATGTTGTATATTATGCTGTATCACATGTTATGTGACATGACATGTGATCTCATGTTGCATCAACCACAGGGTTTATATTATGCTGTATCACATGTTCTGTGATGTCATGTTGCATCAACCACGGGGTTTATATTCCAGTAAGTGTCAGCTGCCAGCCTGGCTAACTGTGAGGTGTGGTCCTGCTACTGGTGGCTGTCATGTCAGACTAAACAGTTGTACAAACCAAGACACTGTCTGTGTCTGTATACCAAATACAGTATCACACACACACATGATTGTTGTCCTGTTCCCCCTGTTGTAGAACTTGTTTTCATGTACAGTGTGTAAATGTATACTTTCAAATGTGGGACAACATGACTGCTGCACGCCTTTGTAGTAAGATTGTCACCGGCATAGACCCTTGTGACTAGGTACAAATCACAGAAACCTCAGTCACAGGATGTGACATGGACACAGTGAAAGCTCAGTCACAGGATGCAGGATGTGACATGGACACAGTGAAAGCTCAGTCACAGGATGTGACATGGACACAGTGAAAGCTCAGTCACAGGATGTGACATGGACACAGTGAAAGCTCAGTCACAGGATGTGACATGGACACAGTGAAAGCTCAGTCACAGGATGTGACATGGACACAGTGAAAGCTCAGTCACAGGATGTGACATGGACACAGTGAAAGCTCAGTCACAGGATGTGACATGGACACAGTGAAAGCTCAGTCACAGGATGTGACATGGACACAGTGAAAGTTCAGTCACAGGATGTGACATGGACACAGTGAAAGCTCAGTCACAGGATACAGAATGTGACATGGACACAGTGTAAACTCACCTCCAGAGCTCAGAATTCATTCCTTTAACATGAGCACCTGACCCCCACCAGAACCTCTAGCTTAGTGACCAGACCAGTGTCCCACTGGTCATACAGCTTGTGGCATAGATCATGAGTGACCAGACCATGTACCAGTGGTCATACAGCTTGTGGCATAGATCATGAGTGACCAGACCAGTGTCCCACTGGTCATACAGCTTTTGGCATAGATCATGAGTGACCAGACCATGTACCAGTGGTCATACAGCTTATGGCACAGATCATGTTGCTTTCAAGCTGTTTATGAAAGCCAACATATGATGACCATCTTCTCGTTATGTCCATGTGCAATATTCCGCCTGTATCCTATTGTGTTATTTATATATTGAACACATTCAGAGTGTTGCCAGCCCGGCTTGCCGTTCATGTTGTGTTGAGTGCTCACTTGGCTTGGCTTGCTGGTCATGTTGTGTTGAGTGTTATCTAGAAGATTCTTCACCGTGCTTTCATCATCACGTGTCTTTTTGTGCTTGTACCAGGCTGACCACTGTGGTTTGTACTGGATTCCGCCAATATTGATTGTTGTGCTTATGTTGGTTTATACTGGATACAGCCAATATTGATTGTTGATTTGTACTGGATACAGCCAATATTGATTGTTGTGCTTATGTTGGTTTGTACTGGATCCAGCTAATATTCATTGTTGCTTATGTTGATTTGTACTGGATTCAGCCAATATTGATTGTTGTGCTTATGTTGGTTTGTACTGGATCCAGCTAATATTGATTGTTGCTTATGTTGATTTGTACTGGATTCAGCCAATATTGATTGTTGTGCTTATGCTTTGCTGTTGTTGTAATATAGACAGAATATCAAAATTGGTAACACTACTGGTATCAATCTATGACTTAGCAGACTGTGGTTGTCAATCTGTGAGTCAGTAGATATACTGCAAGTATCAGTCTGTGAGTCAGTAGATAGACTGCAAGTATCAGTCTGTGAGTTAGTAGATATACTGCAAGTATCAGTCTGTGAGTCAGTAGATAGACTGCAAGTGTCAGTCTGTGAGTGAGTAGATATACTGCAAGTGTCAATCTATGAGTTAGTAGATATACTGCAAGTATCAGTCTGTGAGTTAGTAGATATACTGCAAGTGTCAATCTGTGAGTTAGTAGATATACTGCAAGTGTCAATCTGTGAGTTAGTAGATATACTGCAAGTATCAGTCTGTGAGTTAGTAGATATACTGCAAGTATCAGTCTGTGAGTCAGTAGATATACTGCAAGTGTCAATCTGTGAGTTAGTAGATATACTGCAAGTATCAGTCTGTGAGTTAGTAGATATACTGCAAGTGTCAGTCTGTGAGTTAGTAGATATACTGCAAGTATCAGTCTGTGAGTTAGTAGATATACTGCAAGTGTCAATCTGTGAGTTAGTAGATATACTGCAAGTATCAGTCTGTGAGTTAGTAGATATACTGCAAGTATCAGTCTGTGAGTTAGTAGATATACTGCAAGTATCAGTCTGTGAGTTAGTAGATATACTGCAAGTGTCAATCTGTGAGTTAGTAGATATACTGCAAGTATCAGTCTGTGAGTTAGTAGATATACTGCAAGTATCAGTCTGTGAGTCAGTAGATATACTGCAAGTGTCAATCTGTGAGTTAGTAGATATACTGCAAGTATCAGTCTGTGAGTTAGTAGATATACTGCAAGTGTCAATCTGTGAGTTAGTAGATATACTGCAAGTATCAGTCTGTGAGTTAGTAGATATACTGCAAGTATCAGTCTGTGAGTTAGTAGATATACTGCAAGTGTCAATCTGTGAGTTAGTAGATATACTGCAAGTATCAGTCTGTGAGTTAGTAGATATACTGCAAGTATCAGTCTGTGAGTTATTTAAATACAATAATCAGTCCCTTAGCCAACAGAGTTGTGTGCACATTTTATTTTAATCAGTCTGCTAGACCATAGATTTTAGGCCAATCTTTACTTCAGCCCGTATGTTGTACCATAGATTTTAAATGTCTGTGTTTTTTAACTGAAATATCCCATAAGTCAATGTTTGGTAACTGAAATAGTTCACATGTCAATGTTTGGTAACTGAAATATCCCATAAGTCAATGTTTGGTAACTGAAATAGTTCACATGTCAATGTTTGGTATGTGAAATATTCCATATGTCAATTTTTGGTAAATGAAATATTCCACATGTCAGTGTTTGGTAAATGAAATATTCCACATGTCAATGTTTGGTAAGGGAATTATTCCACATGTCAATGTTGGGTAAATGAAATATTCCACATGTCAATGTTTGGTAAATGAAATATTCCACATGTCAATGTTTGGTAAATGAAATATTCCACATGTCAATGTTTGGTAAATGAAATATTCCTTGGATAGCAAATCCATTACGTGGAAAGTCCGAATCGAAAGCTCACTGTGTGGATGTCATCTGCAAACTGCATTCTTCTGGCTTCTGGAAAAACAGCCTATGGTGAACGGAAGGCCCAATATACGGAAGTGAGGCTAAGCAGCCATGTGCAGGACGTGACGATTCCTTGGGTGAGCCCAGTACCAGAGCGGTGTGTGATGGCTCTGCAATTATGGAAGCCTCCTTGGATGGCGGGGAATGCCCATGGTCTGCCCCTGCCTTCCCTTGAGGGCCGACCAGGATGCCTTTGGCTGTTCTATATGGGCCAGCTGGGATGGGAGATAACACCACAACAGTGAGAGTCTAACGTCCTAAGAAACCCCCGGGAAGGTTAACCCGGTCAACAAATGCCCGCAGAAGTCGGATGTGTCGGCCTAACGGCGCAAGAACGCAGCTCTGCTGTAAACAGGCACAACGCAATCACGTCCGAAAAAAAAACTCCGGATGAACGAAGAAGAAGAAGAAGAAATATTCCACATGTCAATGGTTGGTAAATGAAATATTCCACATGTCAATGTTTGGTAACTTAAATATTCCACATTTCAATATTTGGTGAGGGAAAAATTCCACATGTCAGTGTTTGATTACTGACATATTCCACATGTCAATGTTTGGTAAGGAAAATATTCCATGTATCAATGTTTGGTAAATGAAATATTCCACATGTCAATGTTTGGTAAGGGAAATATTCCACTTGTCAATGTTTGGTAACTGAAATACCCACTGTGTCAATGTGTGGTAACTTAAATATTCTACATGTCAATGTTTGGTTACTGAAATATTCCACATGTCAATGTTTGGTAAGGGAAATATTCCACATGTCAATGTTTGGTAAATGAAATATTCCACATGTCAATGTTTGGTTACTGAAATATTCCACATGTCAATGTTTGGTATTCCACTTGTCAATGTGTGGTAAGAGAAATATTCCACATGTCAATGTTTGGTAAGTTAAATATTCCAAATGTCAATTTTTTCTAACTAAAATATTCCACAAGTCAATGTTTCTTCTTCTTCTTCAGCTTTCCGAGCCATTGAGGTTCTTTGCTGCAAATACAATCCGTCTCCATTCGTCTCTCTGGTGGACCTTCTCTTGCCAGTCGTTGATTCCAAGTGCTTGTAGGTCTGTACATGTATTATCTCTCCACCATCTTCTTGGTCTACCTCGGGGTCTACGGTCATTTATTTCCTGAGTGTAAGCGAGTTTTGTTTCCCTATTATCTTCCATTCTTTCTATATGCCCCAGCCATTGTAGTCTATTGGCCTTCATGATACCAGTGATTAGCGGGGACTTAAACAGATCATAAATGTCTTTGTTACTTCTTCTTTTCCACTCTCCACTTTGTGTATCCCTAATGGGTCCAAAGATGCGTCTTAAAATTTTGTTCTCAACGGTTTGTAACAAGGCTTCGTCTCCTTTCGTTGTACTCCAGGTTTCAGAGCCATACAGCACAACTGGTCTGATCAGTGTTTTGTATATTGTGATTTTGGTGTTACAAGATAGCGCCTTTGATTTTAGTAGATGTTGTAGTACATAGTATATCTTATTTCCAGAGTTGATTCTAGTTTGTATTTCTTCCCTTATGATGGTGGAGTAGTTGAAGATTGTACCCAGGTATTTGTATGTTTGGTAAGTGAAATATTCCACATGTCAATTTTTGGTAACTGAAATATTCCACATGTCAATGTTTTGTAACTGACATATTCCACATGTCAATGTTTGGTAACTGAAATATCCCACATGTAAATTTTTGGTAACTTAAATATTTGGCATGTCAATGTTTGGTAAGTGAAATATTCCACATGTCAATGTTTGGTAAGTGAAATATCCCACACGTCACTTTTTGGTAACGTAAGTATTCCACATATCAATGTTTCATAACTGAGATATTCCACATGTCAATGTTTGGTAACTGAAATATTCCACATGTCAATATTTGGTAAGGGAAACATTCCACATGTCAATGTTTGGTTACTGAAATATTCCACATGTCAATGTTTGGTAACTGAAATATCCAATGTGTCATTGGGTGGTAACTTAAATATTCCAGACGTCAATGTTTGGTTACTGAAATATTCCACATGTCAATGTTTGATAAGGGAAATATTTCACATGTCAATGTTTGGTAAGAGAAATATTTCACATGTCAATGTTTGGTAAGGGAAATATTTCACATGTCAATGTTTGGTAGCTGACATATTCCATGAGCCACTGTTTGTCAAATTTTAGTAACTGAAATATTCCATAATAAATGTCTACTAGCACTGAAGTTTTCCCCACATCGTCATCATCATCATGTGCCATGTCGACACACATGGGCAGTCATGGTTTGTCAACTCACAAGTTTCCTAGTTTTTGCCTCCTAGTAACATGCCCACAATATCTTGAATGTCTACATCTAATTTGTCAGCACCTTGCGGTTTTTGTTTGTTTCTTGAAGGACAGCCTCGGCTATGTTTCTGTCTCTCCATGATATTCTCTGCATGGTCCTCAGAAACTACATTTCCACTGCCATAGGATGTTTCTGTCTGGCCATGGTATTCTGTACATGTTCATTAGAAACCAGATTTCCGCTGCCTTTAGATGTTTCTCAGCTTGTCTGTGTATTGGGGATACGGTCAGAAAAGCCTTGTCACAGGTCACTAGGAAGGAGGACTATGAAGACATGATACAGGTAGAGGATATTAGACGTGTGCTGAAGAGAGCTAAAGACACAGCGCCAGATCCGGGTGGGGTTAGGTACCCCCATATGAAGAACATGAAGGATGGTGGCTTGGAAGAGAGGACTTTTTGTTTCAGCCTAAGCATGAATACAGTGGAAGTACCCCAGGATTGGTTGCACAGCTATCAGGTCTCACTCCCAAAGCCAGGCAAGGATCACTCAAAACTAAATGGATATAGAATTATCATCTTGTAATATACCTTTGGCAAAGTGCTGGAGAAGATAGTAGCATGCAAACTACAGCAGCACTTGGAAAGTTTCAACTGCTCCCCAAATGACTTGGGAGTTGTCTGCCTGGGCCAATGCGGCTACTTTTGCCTTAGATGATTATGAGGGCTTCCAGGATGAACAAGAGACGGTGGGCTGGCACATGACCTGGAGGATGCTTGTAACAAGGTCAGGTATGATCAGTTGATATACATTCTTTTGGACATGTATGTCTGCCCTTGGATTGTCAAATGGATTGTGGCAGTCCTTTATGAGGGTAAAATTGCACTTTTGACCCCTGTACTATTACATCTGGGCTGCCACAGGGATCTGCCATGTCCCCAGTCTCTTTAATGTATACACAGACAGGGAAGAGAAAGGGAAAGAATGGCTGAAGACTTACAGTCAGCAGTAAACAGGGTGGCGGTGTGGTGCAGGTATGCGGGCCGTAATAAGTACAGGCATGGCATCAGTTGTGTGGTACTCCCTGGATAACCGAATTGTGAAGGCAGATGCCCCATGTATTATATTGAATGGACGTCCTCTCAGTAGAGAGAATAAATTGAAGTACTGTACTTGAGAATCACCTTCGACTGATGTTTTTTTTTTTAAGGATCATATGGAGGCTTTGGTGGTGAAGGCTAGAAAGCGATTAATTGCATTTAGGGCGATGGCAGCAACCGGTGTAGAGCAGAGGATGCTTTACAGGCTCTTTCAGCAGTTAATAATTTCTGTCATTGAGTATGGTTTGGGGCTGCTGACAGTATCACAAAGCCAGCTTGAAAGGTTGGAGCACATACAGAATGCTGCTATGTGGGTAATCTTGGGGTGCACAAAGGACACACCAATTATCTGCATGAGGCATATCCTGGCGCTACCCAACAATGACGGATAGGTATAGGGTCCTTCAGGCCAAATAGTACCTGAGAGTTGCCGCAGACAGGGATCACCCATTGCATGCAGCAATGGATATGGTCAAGGGTCATAGACTAAGACGAGGCAAGTCTTGGATGGTACAGGCAGAAATATCTGTCAGCCAGGTGTGTGAAATAGAAAACATCAATCGTGAACAAGAGTGGGTAAAAGTTCCGGAAGACATGACGGACTGGCACAAGGTAATAGTAACACTGGGTCGTGAGTGCAGAGAACGGGCATCGGGCCGCACTGAGTTTGAAGTGCAACAACTGATCCAGGGCAACACACTTCAAGGTGGCAGTAATCTACATCGATGGGTCAGTGGTGAGAAACAGACATAGTGGTTGGGGCAGGTAGGGAAATGAACTGACATACAGATGGATAGGCAGGTAGGAAGATGAACTGACAGACAGATTGATAAGCAGGTAGGGAGATGAACTGATAGATTGATAGGCAGGTAGGGAGATGAACTGATAGATTGATTGGCAGGTAGGGAGATGAACTGATAGACAGATTGATAGGCAGGTAGGGAGATGAACTGATAGATTGATAGGCAGGTAGGGAGATGAACTGGCATACAGATGGATAGGCAGGTAGGGAGATGAACTGGCATACAGATGGATAGGCAGGTAGGGAGATGAACTGACAGACAGATTGATAAGCAGGTAGGGAGATGAACTGATAGACAGATTGATAGGCAGGTAGGGAGATGAACTGATAGATTGATAGACAGGTAGGGAGATGAACTGATAGACAGACTGATAGGTAAGTAAGAAAATGTACTGATAGATGACAGATTAACAAACTTTATTTTTAAAGAGTCACAAATTGGGCAGGCAGGCCCGTCTTCCTTTCAGCCCTTCCAGCCACACATCTTTTGCAAATCAATTATCTATTGCGCATGTTACATTCACATAGAGAAAACATTGTCACGTGAAAGTTGTGAGCATAACATTACATCGTCAATATTGGTCAAGTCAGTGGAAAATCCTGGACACATGGTTCTCACGTTCCAGGATGCAAGCCGTAGCTTGAGGTTTCTATTTTTATTTGTACTTGGTGCATTGGTTTTACAGCCTGTGACTCAGATTTTGTCCTAGCCCCAAGCACCCATTGAAGCAGGCAGGCAGTGGTGGATCAGCACCCAATTGGCCGGGGGCTGCCCAGCTTGAGGCGGGCGGTAGCTGGTCAGTGACACCTGTAGGTGTCTCCCACCGTCAGAGGCAACGCGTGGCGCCCCATGTCTACGCCAATTGACAGGGACTTATAACCCGTAACAGTTGCCTCTCGCTTTGATTCCGAGACCAGTTAAGACCAGGGATGGAGTTATTGCCTCTCCATAGCACAAAGCCTGGGCTAAAATATAGAGATAATGTGTTGCCCATGCAGCATGATCCCTCTCTCGGCCTGCCTAGTTCACTCCAGAGGAAAGGTAACACCCCTACATCTGGAACAAGACAAGCTGCAGAAGCTACCGGATCAGCAAAGCAATGCTCTAACTGTCCGCCTGTCGGAGCTTCGATCCTAGACCAGCCGCCAACCAAGGCTTAGGGCCTGGTCTGCCCTGCCATGACATTTTGTCTTTAGCTTGCATTTCCTCGCACCAGGGTAAGGCTTGTACCCTCCCAATTGCGCTCTTCCGCCCGAAGCCGTTGGCACATTGTGGGGTGTCGGGTTTGGTAAGCGCCGCCCAACGTTCGGCGCTAACAGCAAGCAGGTAGTACCGTCTACTGTTTACGGTAGCTCTGTCATATCTGACTAAGACCTGACACACTGTGTGAGCATAAACAACCATATAACCATGTCATGAGACAGGCGGGATGTAGACAGCCACACACACAGACACTCGGTCATACATACATACACACATTCATACATACATTATTTACACAAACACTTTATACACATCCGTACAATAATACGCCCACACACACTCCCTCACAGACACACATACACAATCACAAACCCACTAGCATACATACATTCATATATAATGTACATACATACACATGTACGTACGCACACACACACACATACATACATACATACATTTTTTTTTAAATGTTGCATATCCCTTACAGGACGTTGCAGTCAACACCAGCATTTTTCAGCTGCTGTTGATGTACTAGGCAAGTTTTTATTTTACGTTCAGTAGTTTACCATTGCTTTCTGAACGACCGGCTCCTATACCTTTTTTTTTTTCGAGAAAACCAGCACCGCTGAGTTTGGAACCCGGGTATACGGGCTCACAAACCGTGTTCGCAAGCCCTTAGCCACAGAGACATACATACATACATACAGGCTACCATACATACATGCATACATACATACATACATACATACATACATACATACATACATACATACATACATACATACATACATACATACATACATACATACATACATACATACATACATACATACATACATACATACATATTATTCTCTCTCTCATTCTTACTCGCCCATATATGACTGGCAAATAGAGCGATAAGTAGGTAGGGAGGTGAACTGATTGTTGGGCAGGTAGGGAGATGACTGACAGATTGAGGGATAAGTAGGTAGGGAGATGCATTGATATATTGATAAGCAGGTAGGTACGTTAACATAGATAGATAGATAGATAGATAGAACGAAAGTCTTTATTTTCAAAGGGTTAAGAATTGGGCACGCAGGCCCGTCTGACATTCTGCCCTTCTTTATTTCTCCTCATACATCCTTTCATAGATACATACACACACACACACACAAGAGACAGACAGATAGGACCAGGCAGACAAGCTACTTGAGGACAAGTAGTAGATGTATTGAGAGAGCAGCAACAAGCTTACAGAAACAACAGCCATTTTGTTTGTTATTTGTATTCTCGCCAGGAAGAGAAGCACAGTGTCAGATGTTTAACGACAACAGACACGTCATATTTTGTCCCTCCGCCTGAAGGCCACCAGCCCTGGGCGGTGACGCGGGTGTCCGGGCCCCCCGCGGGCCCAGGTTTAAGAAACCCTGTTCTACGTGGAGCCTGCAGGATCGTGTTGATCTCACCAGGCAGAGTTAGAAAAGACTGCAGACTATGCGCCTCTGGCTTCGTTTGGCCATACAAGCTGTAGGTTGTCGGGGGAAACGCCCGTTTTTGCCCTTGCTAGCTGTTTCGTGTGTTAGCCAGCCCGGCAGTTTGCTCGACTATAGGCAGCCGGGGTCTGAATGCAGTGCCGGGCGGTGGGGGCGGGCCAGGGAGTTCAACAACACGAGGCTGGAACAGCAACCGTTGGGATTAACGGCAGGGGGAGGGGGCTAACCTGGGGCTGTCTGTCCCAGACCGGAATGGGGTTAAATAATTAGGTGTGTTCAGCGCTGTCGGGGGGCGGGAGGGGAGGCGCAGACCTACCTTGATACAGACAGCTTCGTGCCCTGGGTTATGTACACCCACGTGGGTTCACCGCAGTGGGAGATTACAGGAACAGGGGGCTAGAATGGAGGGGTCCATGTCTAGATTTCAGATATTCATGTGAAAATTTCAGGTGTCCGTGTCTAGATTTCAGGTGTCTGTGCCTAGATTTCAGGGTTCCTTATCTAGATTTCACGGGTCCGTATCTAGACTTCAGATATTCATGTGTAGATGCCAGGGGTCCATGTCTAGATTTAAAATATTCATGTGTAGATTTTGGGGGTCCGCGTCTAGATTTCAGATATTCATGTGTAGATTTCAGGGGATCATGTCTAGATTTAAGACTTTCATGTGTAAACTTCAGGGATCCATGTCTAGATTTAAGATATTCATGTTTAGATTTCAGGAGTCCTTGTCTAGATTTATGATATTCTTGTGTAGACTTCAGGGCCGTGTGCAGATTTAAGATATAAAAAAAGTCGAGAGGATCGACTTCTTAGCACCGGGTTTTACCCCACATGGCTCGGTCTCTTTGCGCATGGCGGCCTGCCGAACACGTCACACAAAACACGAACTCCGTAGCTCCAGCGATGACCCACCAGGAGTCTAAAAAATGCAGATTTAAGATATTCATGTGTAGATCTCGGGAGGTCCATGTGTAGATCTCAAGAGTCTATGTGTAGATCTATGGGAACATGTATAGATCTCTGGGGTCAATGTGTAGATCTTGGGATCCATGAGTGGATCTTTAGGTCCATGTTTAAATCTCTGGGATTCATGTGTAGATCTCGGGAGTCCATGTGTGGATCTTTGGGCCCATGTATAGATTTCGGGGCTTGTGTGTAGATCTTGGGGTGCATATATAGATCTCTGGGGTCCATGTATAGATATCTGGGGTCCATGTATAGATTTCTGAGGTTCATGTGTAGATATCCGGGGTCCATGTGTGAATCTTTGGGTCCATGTGTAGATCTCGGGGATCTGTGTAGATCTCGGGGGTCCATATGTAGATCTTTGGTTCTGTGTGTAGATCTTGGGGGTCTATGTGTAGATCTCCGGGGTCAATGTGTAGATATCAGGGGTCCATGTGTAGATCTTGGGGTCCATGTGTAGATCTGCGGGGGTCCTTGTGTAGATCTTGGGTTCCATGTGTAGATCTCCGGGGTCCATGTGTTGATCTCTGGGCTCCATATGTAGATCTGGGTCAGTGTGTAGTTCTCGGGGGTCCTTGTGTAGTTCTCGGGGGTCCTTGTGTAGATCTCGGGGCTCATTTGTAGATAGATCGGTGATGCAACATTTCGCTCGCCCATTACACCGCAGACACAGTCAAGGGCAGCTACTCCACCTCGGGCCAGGCTTACCACACCCCCCCCCCCCCCCCCCAACGTTCAAGGGAATATTTCTGACGTCCTTGCCCTCTCCTGGTCTTCCAGCTTCACTCCTCTTTCAATGTATTTGCGCTCGCGCGTGCGCGCGCGCACACACACACTCACACAGTAACGATGCAATGCTTTTTTCTTCACATTCTCTCTCTCTCTCTCTCTCTCTCTCTCTCTCTCTCTCTCTCTCTCTCTCTCTCTCTCTCTCTCTCTCTCTCTCTCTCTCTTCACACACGTGCAGTAGCAAGAGATTGTGGGATCAATTTTCTTCAATCTTCCTCTCGATTTCTAAAACACACACACAAGCACTCGCATCCAGGTACGTACATAAATATGAGTTAATACACACTCGCTCGCGCGTGCGCGCACACACGAGCGTGTTCACTTAACACATCCCATACACCAACATCCCCCACACACGTGCCCTGTGTGACTTCTAACAAATGGTTCCTATACACACATACGCCCACGTACGTACTGTCGCGAGATTGCCATGAGTTAAACAGATAAATATTCCCGACGTTTGCTTGGCGTGTATTTTCAGCACCATTATTTTACTAACTGGAAAAACACCGCGGATGTCAAAATCTCAGGACAATATTTGTAGCTGCACGTGTACATCTATAACGGATTTGGAACGGTCGGTGTTGATGGTGACAGGTCCTGGCATCGCCTTGATTAGTTTGTCTACATTTGAATGTAAATGGAAGCAGTGGGGTCAGCCCATCTACACATTTGGTGTTGAGTGAGAAGGAAGGGATACACCGAGTTGGCAGTTCATTACCAGTTAGAATCACATATATTGTCACCACGGAACAGAAGATTGACAAGTTTGTCAACATTTGAATGCAGATGGAAGCCGTGAGATCACAATGGCAGATGTAAAACGGAAGTACTTAGTAGGGAGAAAACAGTACATATGTCAATTCTTGGTTTCCGGAACATGAAGAGTTTGACGGGGTTATTTGCAACTGTTTGTTGGAAGTCGTCATAAAATTCGCTGGCTTGTTTTGAGAATCTTAACAATTACTGACAACTTTGACAGGATTTAAGCCCGGAAAAAATAGATCCTTGCAAATGGTTGATATGTCCAAATAACACCTGTGTGGGGGAGAAGAGGATAAAGTCACGTGGACAACTTTGGTAGTTTGCCATATAAACTCTAGTTGTGACCAGCTAGGGAGGACTTGAAATTATGCTTTAGTCAGAGTGCCAGGGCACGGCAGCGCCTAGTGGAAATAATATCTACCGTGTGTTAATTAGTGACTTAATTTTACACGTGCCTATAATGGCAGATGTAGATATGATTGATAGGACTGCAGTGGTGCCATTTAAGGTATAACCTATTATAATATATTCGTTATAATTACTTTAGGCAGTAGCCTTGTTAAACTATAGTGTGATGATTAGCACTGTTAGTGGAAACTAGCTAGAGTAGGGAAGTGATACTTGACTCTGTTAGCTAGAATAGATTAGTGAAGTGTTGATAAGCTTTACTAGTTGAGAATTGAGTAATGAGGGATAATTGGGATTTCCCGTAGGTGTCCCTTGTGGGAGGGGTTCCACATTCTGTTTGCTGATTTTTTCTTTGTCATAACCTGATTCGATTCTAGGTGGGTAGCTAATCTGCTCTATGACTAAGTCTAGTTAGCTAACGATCATTAGGCAAGGTGATAGGCTTACACTCAGCCGAAAGAATCATGAACTAGTACTATCACCAGGTGTGTTGTTTCTATCCTAGGTTCCCTACCAGATCCAAGGAAGCTCAATAAAGTTTTGGGAAGGAAGAAAATCCCAGTCTGAAGAACACCAGTTCGGAAATCAATAAAGATTGCTTACAGACGTGATTAAAAGCTAGAGGGAGGTTGATTCACCCAACATAGTGAAGATTACAGTTGCACCATACAGCATTAAACAGTGGTAACGAACCGAGAACCGGTTAAGAGTAACTAGTGTTAGTACAGTAACAATTAACATTAGTAATTAGCACTTGCGGACGGAATGGTTCGATGTGCAACGAAGGATGATCTGTCGACTAACACTTAACTTTACTAACTGTGTAAACACTAGAAAAGAACTTGTGCAGTTGGTTAGAGAACATTAGGAACGGACATTGTGTAGAGTGAATCCGGTCCATAAGTAACTGTTCATACCACCGGTGTCTATTTCTCATGTTCATGAAATGGGATTACCAGGGGTCTACAGAAGCAAAGCAGTATCCGGCAGGATGGTTCCGGCAACGGGTGAGACGTACTTGTTCTGACGTAACGTGCTGTGGTCTATCTTTGCTGTGATCTGCGGACTGAGCTGATGTCTGAGAGACAGATTCTCTACACTTTATAGAACACGTCACACATTTTCTTCGCATACACGTCTCATACACGTTACACTTTTATTTTAATAAATTAATCTTTATTAATTTCTAGAAGTAAGAGTTGTTGAGTATGTTGCGTTGGGGAAGTATGAGAAGGGGGCATAGTACGACAGTGTGAGAGTGATAGGAAAAGGTGTCCATAGGCTGATGGAGTGTGTTGGACGGAAGCTGGTGGATTCTCCAGAATATTGAGGGGGAAAAAAATAATATTATAATGTGGGTGTCGGATCTCCTCACTCCAGGGACGACACTTTAAAGGAGGACACGACATTATTGGGGGCTCGTAAACGTGATATTTGGACAGTGGGATCTATCGTAAACGTGATCTTTGGACAGCGAGATCTCCCGTAAACGGAATCCTTGGACAGCGAGATCTCCTGCAAGCAGGAACGTTTGACAGGGGGATCTTCTGACAACGGGGTCTTTTGACACGGGATCCTTAGTTATAAAAGGGAGATATCATTTTGGAGAATCCAGCTAGAGTGAATGTGGATAGGGGTTAGGATTAATATCTTACCTGTTCACACTTCACACGTCTGCATAGGTCTGTGGTCCTGATTCTACTCTTGTCACTGAAGTGAATGTACTGTGTGTGGTAATATCGAGATTTATAGTACTTGTTCATATATCGGTATAGTAATTTGCAGTTATATTGTACTAGACCTGCTAGCTTACCTCTCTGTATAATGGCCACCCCTAAACTTAGCACGTTAGAATTAAAGGAAAGGGGGGAAGAAATGGGATTGGCGGGGTCTGCTCTAACGGATTACATACAGGAAGTGGAGAGAGAGTATCGTCAAGCAGAAAGGGATGATCGAAAGGCCGAGCTGGAATTGAGAAGGATGGAGTTGGAACAAGCAGCTAAGAAATTGGAAGCTAAGCAAGCAGCTAAGAAATTGGAAGCTGAGCAAGCAGCTAGGAAATTGGAAGCTGAGCAAGCAGCTAGGAAATTTGAAGCTGAGCAAGCAGCTAGGAAATTAGAAGCTGAACAGGAAGCACAGAAAAGGGAGCACGAGTACCGGATGAGGGAACTCGAGTTGAAGAGTCAATCTAATGGAGAAACTGAGGGAGCAGTTGGAGGTTCCTCCATCCCAGGATCAACACCAGTAGGTGGACATGGGTACCATGCTATGAAGTTTCCTTTAGCGGTCTACGAGGAGGACAAAGAGAAGATTGACCAATACCTTCAACGCTTCGAGGCTATGTCAGTTGCTATGGGTCTGGAGCGTAACAAATGGAATCTTAAGCTATCCCAGGGATTACGCGGGACAGGATACGAGGTTTATACTCGCCTGCCACCAGGACATGAGAACAATTATGATGAATTAAAGACGGCTCTGCTGAAACGATTCGAGGTTACATCGCATACCTACCGGAAAAAATTTCGAGCAGCGAAACGAGAACCGGGAGAGTTGTTTGCCGCCTACAGTTTGCGTCTTAAATCTTATCTCCATAAGTGGATGGATTTGGCTGGGTTCGCACATGACTATGAGAGTCTGGAAGAGCTCATGGTGGTCGACCAGCTGAAGAAGCAAATGTCTAAACCTCTCAGGACGTTCCTGGGAGAACAAGGAGCGGAACGTATTGACCTCGTGAATAAATTAGCAGAACGGTTCGTCGAGGTACATGGGGAGGCAGGGGAAAACCTTTCCACCAACACCAAAAGTCAAGAGAAACATGACAAGAAGAAAGCCAAAAACTCAGGAACAAAAAAGTGGGAACCTTATGGGCAAAAATCAGAGGATAGTTCAGAGAAGAAGAAGGAGGGAAGCAAGAGCACCTCAAGCTCTACACCTAAACGACCGTGGTCGGAGAAGTGGTGTTCAATTTGTAAGTCACCCTCTCACAATACGAGGGACTGCAAATCGAAGGCTAAGAACCCTCATTTTGCAGCATGTCAAGTGACTTCCAAGGAGGTTGTCACGGAAAATGCCAAGGTCAACAAGGAAGCTCGCCACCAGGAGAGCTCATTCAAGTCCGACAATAGAAAATCTAGGACAGGGAAATGGTGCAACGAATGCAAGTCAAACACGCACAATGCTATTGACTGCAGGGGAAAGTCAGGAGACACTCAATTCGTCGTGTGCTCAGGGAAACCTAAGGTGGAGCCCACCGAACAGGTCGAGGCCGAGGAAGAGACTCCAGACCAGGAGAAACCACCTGTAGTGGAATTGGTAGAGGTTAACGGTCGTCAAGTGGAGTGTTTATACGACACAGGACTGGACGGGGAGGCCGTGATTTCTGCGGATCTAGTACATCCAGAACAATTCACAGGTGAAACATTGGATATACAGCCTGCACAGAAGAGTGCTGTAACCATGAAGTTGCCCATTGCTAATGTGGAGATTCGGTCAAGGTACGTCACCGGCACCATCAAGGCCGCTGTATTGACCGATCCCATTTTTCCAGTCATCCTAGGTTGCCGGTATGTCTTTCTGGGAATGCCCAGGGAGCCTATTCATATGGGAGCAATGCAGACTCGCTCTCAGGTGAAAACGGAAGAGGCAGACGCAATTGTGACTAACCCAATGCCGGGGAGCTACGAACTGCCCAGAGTGAGGATGATACTTTACGTCCTTGCTACAAAAAGCTGCAGAAAAGTGCTGATCCACCAGGACGGGGGCAGTACTACATGAAGAATAGGATACTCTACAGGAGAGCAGGAAGGGGAGACAACCTATACGGTCAGTTGGTCGTCCCAAAAGCTCATCGGTCCCAGATTCTTCATATGGGGCATACCATCTCCTTTAGTGGACACATGGGTATTGCCGCCACCATGCAGCGGATTTCCTGCCACTACTATTGGCCGGGAATGACAGATGATGTGCGTCGGTATGTGAAGTCATGCCCTGAGTGCCAGAGGGTGGCACCGAAACACTGGACAGCACCGGTGATGTTGGGTGAGATGCCCATCATGAACTCTCCTTTCGAGAGGGTAGCCATCGATATCGTGGGTCCACTTCCCAGGACTAGGAAGAGGAACATGTATATACTCACAATGGTGGATTGCTGTACAATGTGGGGTGAGGCTATACCGTTGACCACGATTGACTCGAAAAGAGTGGCGGACGCACTGATGGAGGCCTTTACCAGATTAGGCTTTCCGGATCAAATTCTGACGGATAATGGATCTCAGTTTGTGGAAAACTCATGGAGGAGGTATTTAGGGTGTTTCACTCTAACCACATACATACCAGCCCTTACCACCCTCAAGCCAATGGACAAGTAGAGCGTTTCAACGGCACGTTGATGACAATGCTCAGGAAATTAGCGCAGGAAAAACCTGATAGGTGGGATGAATATATCCCAGCAGCACTCTTTGCCTATCGGGAAGTTCCTCATGGCTCAACAGGACTACCACCCGCTACGTTGCTGTTTGGTCGTCCAATCAAAGGACCGTTGGAAGCCATGTTGAGGAGTTGGACTGAAGAGGGGACGTCAGAAGAAGTGATCTCATCCTATCAATACGTGGAGGAACTGAAAGAAAAACTCCACAAGGGATGGACTCTGGCAAATCAAAACTTGAAAAAGGCCAGGAAAAGACATGCGGCTTACTACAACCGTAGGTCTAAAGAAAGATCTCTAGAGGTGGGAGATAAAGTCTTGTTGCTACTCCCAACGGGAAACAACAAACTGGAGATAGGTTGGCAAGGCCCATTTCCCGTGGAAAGGGTGATATCCAGAACCAACTATCAAATCCGGATCCGGGGAAAGTCGAAGATTTTCCATATCAATCTCTTGCGGAAATACGAAGAGAGACCCGGAGACAAGGCAGCTCACCTCATGGCAATGGCTGTTGCAGTGGAGACAGAAGTGGGAACCAGCGAGGGCAGGGAATATCCCTTGGAACACCAGGAAACCTATAGGGATGTGCAAGTGAACCCTGATCTAACCTCCCAGGAGAGGGAAAGGATAACCCAGGTTCTCAAGTCTCATAAGGAGATACTGACTGATAAACCAGGACGAACGAGGTTGGTGGAGTTCGAGATGACTTTGACCACACAGGAGCCTGTTCGCCAAAAGGTTTACCCAGTGCCATTCTCTAAAGAAAAGGCCCTGGAGGAGGAAATACAAAAACTGCTGGAGGATGACGTGATTGCACCATCCACATCCCCATACAATGCGGGGGTAGTTTTGTTACGCAAACCAAGTGGAGAACACAGGTTGTGTATAGATTACCGACTGCTGAACAGTCATACACAGTTTCAGGTGGAACCTTTGCCGAATCCAACTCAGTTATTCGCTAGGCTCCATAAGGCTCGGTACTTTTCAAAGGTGGATCTGAGTCGGGGGTACTATCAGATACCAGTCAAACCGGAGATTCGACCACTGTTAGCTTTCAGTACACCCAGTGGACACTACGAATTCAAGGTCATGCCCTTTGGACTCAGCAATGCACCTAGTGTGTTTACACGCATGATGAGGACTTTACTAGATCCGTTACAGGATCCGTCCATCATCTCATTCATGGATGATATTCTGATTTCCAGTGACAGCCTGGATGACCACTTACAATCCTTGGAGAGAGTGTTTAATAGGCTCAAGGAAGCAGGGCTTACTGCTCGTCCAACCAAGTGCATGATTGGTTACCAGACTCTGGAATTTCTAGGTCACACCATCACTCCAGGACACATTGTTCCAGAAGAGAAGAACCTGGAGAAAATCAGAAATGCACCAAGGCCAAAAACGAAGAAGGATGTGCGATCTTTTCTCTCGTTGTGTGGGTTCTACCACAAATTTATCCCACATTTCACTGAACTGGGAGCTCCGTTGACCGAAACCTTGAAAAAGGGATTACCGGATCAAATCATTTGGACACCAGAATGTGAGAATGCCTATAGTCAGTTAAAGGAGGCCTTGGTCAGCAAACCTGTATTACAGCTCCCTGACCTTTCCAAACAATTTGTGTTGAGAACAGATGCGAGTGCGATTGGAATTGGAGCCGCTTTGTTACAGGAAGGAAAAGACGATGCTTCGGTTTTGAAACCTGTAGCATACGCAAGTAAGAAACTTCTACCGGCGGAGAGGAATTATTCAACCGTCGAGAGAGAATGCTTGTCCCTCGTATGGGCAGTGCAAAAATTTCAGCCATATTTGTATGGAGTTAAGTTTCGGGTTCAGTCGGATCATCAGCCCCTGATGTTCCTGGCTACTTCTCAGAAGCTCAACGCACGTTTGATGCGGTGGTCGTTGTTACTTCAACCGTATAATTTCACAGTAGAGTACATTCCTGGGAAGGAAAATGTTGGAGCGGATTTCTTGTCAAGACACCCAGCTCCTGAAGAAGAGGAATGAATTATCTGGATTTAACTCATGGTGGAGGAGAGTGAGATGGACTACTCTCTTAAGAGGGGGCCTATGTCGCGAGATTGCCATGAGTTAAACAGATAAATATTCCCGACGTTTGCTTGGCGTGTATTTTCAGCACCATTATTTTACTAACTGGAAAAACACCGCGGATGTCAAAATCTCAGGACAATATTTGTAGCTGCACGTGTACATCTATAACGGATTTGGAACGGTCGGTGTTGATGGTGACAGGTCCTGGCATCGCCTTGATTAGTTTGTCTACATTTGAATGTAAATGGAAGCAGTGGGGTCAGCCCATCTACACATTTGGTGTTGAGTGAGAAGGAAGGGATACACCGAGTTGGCAGTTCATTACCAGTTAGAATCACATATATTGTCACCACGGAACAGAAGATTGACAAGTTTGTCAACATTTGAATGCAGATGGAAGCCGTGAGATCACAATGGCAGATGTAAAACGGAAGTACTTAGTAGGGAGAAAACAGTACATATGTCAATTCTTGGTTTCCGGAACATGAAGAGTTTGACGGGGTTATTTGCAACTGTTTGTTGGAAGTCGTCATAAAATTCGCTGGCTTGTTTTGAGAATCTTAACAATTACTGACAACTTTGACAGGATTTAAGCCCGGAAAAATAGATCCTTGCAAATGGTTGATATGTCCAAATAACACCTGTGTGGGGGAGAAGAGGATAAAGTCACGTGGACAACTTTGGTAGTTTGCCATATAAACTCTAGTTGTGACCAGCTAGGGAGGACTTGAAATTATGCTTTAGTCAGAGTGCCAGGGCACGGCAGCGCCTAGTGGAAATAATATCTACCGTGTGTTAATTAGTGACTTAATTTTACACGTGCCTATAATGGCAGATGTAGATATGATTGATAGGACTGCAGTGGTGCCATTTAAGGTATAACCTATTATAATATATTCGTTATAATTACTTTAGGCAGTAGCCTTGTTAAACTATAGTGTGATGATTAGCACTGTTAGTGGAAACTAGCTAGAGTAGGGAAGTGATACTTGACTCTGTTAGCTAGAATAGATTAGTGAAGTGTTGATAAGCTTTACTAGTTGAGAATTGAGTAATGAGGGATAATTGGGATTTCCCGTAGGTGTCCCTTGTGGGAGGGGTTCCACATTCTGTTTGCTGATTTTTTCTTTGTCATAACCTGATTCGATTCTAGGTGGGTAGCTAATCTGCTCTATGACTAAGTCTAGTTAGCTAACGATCATTAGGCAAGGTGATAGGCTTACACTCAGCCGAAAGAATCATGAACTAGTACTATCACCAGGTGTGTTGTTTCTATCCTAGGTTCCCTACCAGATCCAAGGAAGCTCAATAAAGTTTTGGGAAGGAAGAAAATCCCAGTCTGAAGAACACCAGTTCGGAAATCAATAAAGATTGCTTACAGACGTGATTAAAAGCTAGAGGGAGGTTGATTCACCCAACATAGTGAAGATTACAGTTGCACCATACAGCATTAAACAGTGGTAACGAACCGAGAACCGGTTAAGAGTAACTAGTGTTAGTACAGTAACAATTAACATTAGTAATTAGCACTTGCGGACGGAATGGTTCGATGTGCAACGAGGATGATCTGTCGACTAACACTTAACTTTACTAACTGTGTAAACACTAGAAAAGAACTTGTGCAGTTGGTTAGAGAACATTAGGAACGGACATTGTGTAGAGTGAATCCGGTCCATAAGTAACTGTTCATACCACCGGTGTCTATTTCTCATGTTCATGAAATGGGATTACCAGAGGTCTACAGAAGCAAAGCAGTATCCGGCAGGATGGTTCCGGCAACGGGTGAGACGTACTTGTTCTGACGTAACGTGCTGTGGTCTATCTTTGCTGTGATCTGCGGACTGAGCTGATGTCTGAGAGACAGATTCTCTACACTTTATAGAACACGTCACACATTTTCTTCGCATACACGTCTCATACACGTTACACTTTTATTTTAATAAATTAATCTTTATTAATTTCTAGAAGTAAGAGTTGTTGAGTATGTTGCGTTGGGGAAGTATGAGAAGGGGGCATAGTACGACAGTGTGAGAGTGATAGGAAAAGGTGTCCATAGGCCGATGGAGTGTGTTGGACGGAAGCTGGTGGATTCTCCAGAATATTGAGGGGGAAAAAAATAATATTATAATGTGGGTGTCGGATCTCCTCACTCCAGGGACGACACTTTAAAGGAGGACACGACACGTACTCCCCACAATCACACCATCTCCCACACACGCGGTTCCTACACACATACAAACACGTCACCACTCCCCACCAACATCCCCCACACAAGCGGTACCTACACACATACAAACACGTCACCACACTCGCCAACATTCCCTACACACGCGGTTCCTACACACATACAAACACGTCATCACTTCCCACGATCACACCAACATCCCCCACACGTTATTCCTACACACATACAAACACGTCACCACTCCCCACGATCACACCAACATCCCCCACACACGTTATTCCTACACACATACAAACACTTTATCACCCCCACGATCACACCATCTCCCACACACGTGGTTCCTACACCCACACTTAACTATTTCCCACGATCACACTAACATCCCTCAGACGTGTGCGCAGGCTGTTTCCCCTCACACTAATGCTTCTTACATACAAATACCTACACTTACCTGCTTCTCACAATCACATCACTCCCCACACACGTGCCCAGCGTGACCTCAAACACCGGTTCGGAGACAACCCTTCTTGACTGGCATGGTTGAGAGACACGACGGTTGCCCCGCCACTCCACACGGAGAGCTTCGAACTTTGAGACAGCACATCTATGCCCGATATGTTTGTGTACACGGGGACTCGGTGAGGTCATGTGTCCTGTCTGATATACCAATTAGAAGGAATATATAGCGTTCCCACACGAAACAAGGAGGTCCCGTGTGCACGTTACATCTCCGTCAGCAGTTGGATATCGTTATCGGTGGAGCACTTCAGCCTCCGCTCTGGACACACGATGCAGACGTACAGGACAACGCTGGGATTTCATTGCATGTGTGCTTACCGAGACGAGTGATGTGAATGGTGGTTTCCTTCTTGTGTGTGATAGATGTGTTCATTGTAGGATTCTCACAGCCTGGAGGCGAGAGTTTGACAGCTCGGGCAACGTCGCTTTGTTGAATTGTTGGTTGTGACTCGACAGTTGAATTGTTGGTTGTCACTGTATAGTTGAACATAAACAAAGCTGAAAGTCTATAAAGCATTTGTATTATCCACACTGCTATATGCTTGTGAAACATGGACTGTTTATCAGCGACACGCTAGGAAACTAAACCACTTCCACACAGTCTGTCTTAGGAAGCTATTGAAGATTAAATGGCAAGACAAGATCCCAGACACTGAATTTCTAGAAAGAGCGTCCATGCCCAGTATCCACACTTTACTAATGAAAAATCAGATTCGTTGGGCTGGTCACTAAACTCGCATGCCCGATCACTGGCTCCCTAAACGAATTTTTTACGGCGAGTTGCGTTGTGGTAAACGCTCCCAAGGTTGCCAGAGGAAACGCTTTAACGACACTGAAAATCTAACTGAAAGCTTCTGGAATTCATCTTGACACCTGGGAGACTGCTGCTAAGACCGTAATTCGTGGCGTAGATTATTACATAAGGGTGCAGTCAATTGTGAAGCAACCAGGACTGCAAGAGCTGTGAAGAAAAGGCTGGACAGAAAAACCACTGCAGGAGATCCTCGTCCTGGAATGTCAAGCATTCTTTGCCCACATTGTCAAAGAACATTTCGAGCCAAAATAGGCCTTATCAGCCATCTTAGAACTCACGGCTCCATACTTTCAACCCCACTGGATGAAATGAATGGTCATCATCATTCTTGATGGACAAACAACACACAACACAATAGTTGAATATTCGGTGGTGACTGTATAATTGAATGTTTGGTTGTGACTGGACATTTGAATTGTTGGTTGTGACTTTATAGTTGAATTTTTCGTTGTGACTGTATAGGTGAATTGTTGGTTGTGACTTTATAGTTGAATTTTTCGTTGTGACTGTATAGGTGAATTGTTGGTTGTGACTGTATAGTTGAGTTGTTGGTTGTGATTGGACAGTTGAATTGTTGGTTGTGACTGTATAGTTGAGTTGTTGGTTGTGATTGGACAGTTGAATTGTTGGTTGTGACTGTGGTTGAATTGTTGGTTGTGACTGTATAGTTGAGTTGTTGGTTGTGATTGGACAGTTGAATTGTTGGTTGTGACTGTATAGTTGAGTTGTTGGTTGTGATTGGACAGTTGAATTGTTGGTTGTGACTGTATAGTTGAATTGTTGGGTGTGACTGGAAAGTTGAATTGTTTGTTGTGACTGTGGTTGAATTGTTGATTGTGACTATATAGTTTAATTGTTTCACCAAATGCCCAACAAACATCTCCCCTCACCACATGCCTCACAAGCCATCTCCCCAAACCACATGCCCCAAAAACATTTCCCCTCAACACATATAACAAAAATCTGCCCTCAACACATATTACAAAAATCTGCCCTCAACACATATCACAAAAATCTGCCCTCACCTCATGGCTCGCAATAATCTCCCCTCACCACACCCCCCACAAACATCTCACCTCACCACATGCCCTGAAAGCCATCTCCGTTTTCTGCATCTCATCTCTAGTCAACCAACTGGTTCTTCCTGCCCCTCGGAGGAAGAACTTCTGGCTCAATTTTCCCAGAGTTCATTGTATTCTTCGTTGGTTCCCCAGAGACCGGACACCTCGAATGCCACTATTAACTTGAATTGGACGATCTGAACCCCAGAGATCCCTGCTGGCGTGCGACAAAGGCAATGCGCTACCACACACACACAAAGTCATGCCCCTTAATTATGTGTCATGTTAGGGAGATATAACTGAGAATGGGTGAATCCTACTGTGCTGATAATTCATTCATTCAATAGCATGTCCTTTGCAGAACCTGGCTCCCATAACAATCAATCAATCAATCATGTGCCATGCCGGAAAGCGTGGGCGGTCATGACTCGCCATTTCACTCGATCACCAGAGCATAACAACCCTCCAGGGGGACTACGTGGTCTCGAGGTACGGTGTCCGCCTCGAGAACTGGAGGTCCCGGGTTCAAGTCCCGGTGAGGACCAGGATTTTTTTCACGTGGACTTCTAGTAATAAAATTTCCCCTGGTCTGTGGGTCGTGAGATCTGACTCCCGTGTGTATTGTTGCGCACGTAAAACATTCCTTGGCAGTTGAAAATCGGAAAAAGAGTAGCCTAATGTAACAGTAAAGGGAGCTTAGGAGTTAATGGATGCTGCGCATTCATTAACTAGTGGGAAATCATTAGTTAGTGAACGTGTGTACACGAATGGGTAGACGTATCCATGGCTTGCACACACGTCACTGGGGAGACTTGGGACTTGGGATTCAATTAGGAAAGATGTCGGTGTTTACCATCATCAGTCAGAGGACGTACGATTTCAATGAATAAACGAATGTTTATCTAACAGCCGAGACTTGTCCACTATATTGACACGCGCCTTCCACACACAGCCTTATCATATCATCACCACACTGTTATACTAACGGCGCTGCCCGGGCAAAATTTTGAGTTAAAAATCTACCCAAAGTATTTCAGGATCTTCGCCGGTGCTACGGAGTTCGTGCACTGAGGTGAGTTTCTCCAAACTCAGGTTTGAGTTAGGAGGAGAACGGAGCACGTTTGGGTTGCACCTGTGTGCCGTGATGTTGATCCATCGACTAAACTAAACTAAACTAACCCTCCAGGAAACTTGTCGATCACAAGCAAGATGTCCTGATAATAGCACTTGAAAGCACCAGCCTTTCTTGGCACACCTAAGATTTAACACACAGATAAACACACACACACACATTCACACACACACACCTGAAGATAACCGTCGCCCTTTTTTTTGAATTATCTTTTTCTGCGCTTGCTAGCTTTAAACTCAAGTGTAGTCCACAGACAACTCCTGTTGGCACCGGGCCGAATTTTGCTTGTGGATTAGCTTTCCCTATTAACAATGTCCTGGACCGGAAGTGGACAAGCCGTCTCCCTCGGGCTCCGAAGGTTGTGGGTTCAAATCCGGGCCGTGTCCTTCGGTTCACGAGTGCTTTTATTTCGTAGACTTGTGTCGTCGCTGGAACAACGGAGTTCGTGCTTTGTGCGACGCTTTCTGCGCTGCGGAAAGAGATTGAGCCATATGAGATAACAACCCGTTGCAATGAAATCGCCCCTGTCCTTCGTCATCTGGCGAACCCACTCGACTTCAGACTCAAGTGAAGGACAAGAAGTCGACAATATTTCACGACCACATGACCAGACTTACTCCCCTAGTGGTCATGTGAAATACATATACTGGCATCCCATAAACAATAGCCAGGTGGTGAGGAACAGCAGTGGTCACCGCACTTCATAAACTAGTCTAGTAGACAGCGCACGTATCTGCGTATAGCCCCTACTGCAGTATGTAAGACCAGGTTTGTCTGCAGCTGTATGGCTGCCTAGACACGACCCGCCCCTCCCAATGGCCGCCCCGCCACTCTACACCAGGCTCTAACATGTTTGATCCCACCCCACTCTGGCAAAACACCCGGGGTGGGGGTGGGACAAAAACATCCCGTGTCTATCCCTCCCCTCCCGGGATGACATCAGCAGCCGCTGCACGTAAGACAGGCGGGGTCGGCTGGCAGTGGCAGGACTGTGTGTTGGTTGTACCGGGGGCGGCAACACACGGCTGGCTGGCATACACACCCAGAACACTGTAGAGGCATATTGTACAGTGGGAATACAGAACATGCTAGAGGCACATTGTACAGTGGGAATACACAACACAGGTTGAGAACACTGTAGAGGCACATTGTACAGTGGGAATACACAACAGACAGGTTGAGACACATTGTACAGTGGGAATACACACCCAGAACACAGTAGAGGCATATTGTACAGTGGGAATACACAACACAGGTTGAGAACACGGTAGAGGCACATTGTACAGTGGGAATACACAACAGACAGGTTGAAACACATTGTACAGTGGGAATACACACCCAGAACACAGTAGAGGCATATTGTACAGTGGGAATACACAACACAGGTTGAGAACACGGTAGAGGCACATTGTACAGTGGGAATACACAACACTGGTTGAGAACATGGCAGAGGCACATTGTACAGTGGGAATACACAACAGACAGGTTGAAACACATTGTACAGTGGGAATACACACCAAGAACACAGTAGAGGCATATTGTACGGTGGGAATACACAACACAGGTTGAGAACACGGTAGAGGCACATTGTACAGTGGGAATACACAACACTGGTTGAGAACATGGTAGAGGCATATTGTACAGTGGGAATACACAACACAGGTTGAGAACACGATAGAGGCGCATTGTACGGTGGGAATACACACCACAGGTTGAGAACACGGTAGAGGCGCATTGTACGGTGGGAATACACAACACAGGTTGAGAACATGGTAGAGGCACATTGTACAGTGGGAATACACAACAGACAGGTTGAAACACATTGTACAGTGGGAATACACAACACAGATTGAGAACACGGTAGAGGCGCATTGTACGGTGGGAATACACACCACAGGTTGAGAACACGGTAGAGGCGCATTGTACGGTGGGAATACACAACATGGTAGAGGCACATAGTACAGTGGGAATACACAACAGACAGGTTGAGACACATTGTACAATGAGAATACACAACACGGTAGAGGCACATTGAAATTGGGAATACGCAACAGACAGGTTGAGACACATTGTACAATGGGAATACACAACATGGTAGAGGCACATTGTACAGTGGGAATACACAACATGGTTGAGACACATTGTACAGTGGGAATACACAACATGGTAGAGGCACATTGTACAGTGGGAATACACAACAGACAGGTTGAGACACATGGTAAAATGGGAATACACAACACGGTAGAGGCACATTGTAAGTGGGAATACGCAACAGACAGGCTGAGATCACGATAGAGGCGCATTGTACGGTGGGAATACACAACACAGGTTGAGACACACTGTACAGTTGGAATACACAACACAGGTTGAGACACATTGTACAGTGGGAATACACAACACAATAGACAGGATGAGAACATAGAGCTAAAGAAGAAGCGGAAAGACATAAAATAGATGTGTAATAACTACAGTGTGTGGGTGTTGGGTTGTGTATGTGTTTGTATTGTGTGAGTGTTTGTATGTGTGTGTGTGTGTTTGTATGTGTTTGAGTGTTTTTATCTGTGTGCGTGTTTGTATTGTATGGGTTTTTGTATGAGTGTGGGTGTTGGTTTGTGTGTTTGTATGTGAGTGTTTGTATGTGTGAGTGTGTTTATAGGTGTGAGTGTTTGTATGTGTGTGACTTTGTATGGGTGTGAGTGTTTGCATATGTGAATGTTTGTATGTGTGTGTCAGTGTTTGTATGTGTGTGAGTGTTTGTATGGGGATGTGAATGCTTGTATGTGTGTGAGTGTTTGTATGTGTGAGTGTTTGTATGTGTATGTCAGTGCTTGTGTGTGTGTGAGTGTTTGTATGTGTATATGTCAGCAGACAATCAGTCAGTGTGTAAGCAGTAAGAGCCTGGTGTGTACGCCTAGTGAGTCGCCCTATATGGTGTATTGATCAATGAACATTCCAGGTGTGATGTGGCACCCCGCCGCCTGCGCCCCCCCCCCTCCCCAAACTGTTGCTGGCAGAGAGTGTGGGCGGGGTCGACCTGGGAGGACACTTTAAACATGGATGCAGGTTCGAACCCAGGTGGGACGTGCCGGCAAGCAGGCGAGGGGTCGTGCTGGTGACTTCCCTGTCTCGGCGGTGTGTGTCCTTCTGTCTCTATAGCACACGCTTGTCTGGTGTGTATCCACGTGTCTGGTGTGTATCCACCTGTCTGGTGTGTATCCACCTGTCTGGTGTGTATCCACCTGTCTGGTGTGTATCCACCTGTCTGGTGTGTATCCACCTGTCTGGTATGTATCCACCTGTCTGGTGTGTATCCACGGGTCTGGTGTGTATCAACCTGTCTGGTGTGTATCAACCTGTCTGGTGTGTATCAACCTGTCTGGTGTGTATCAACCTGTCTGGTGTGTATCCATGAATGGTATGTATCCACGTGTCTGGTGTGTATCCATGAATGGTGTGTATCCACATGACTGGTATATATCCATGAATGGTATGTATCCACGTGTCTGGTGTGCATCCACATGTCTGGTGTGTATTCACATGTCTGGTGTGTATCCATGAATGGTGTGTATCCACATGTCTGGTGTGTATCCACATGTCTGGTGTGTATCCATGAATGGTGTGTATCCACATGTCTGGTGTGTATCCACATGTCTGGTGTGTATCCACATGTCTGGTGTGTATCCATGAATGGTATGTATCCACATGTCTGATGTGTATCCATGAATGGTATTTATCCACATGTCTGATGTGTATCCACATGTCTGATTGTCAAAGACTGAAGTATAGAGGTCTGAGGTCTGCCTCAAGATAGAAGACCACCGGGAAGAGTGGTCAACCTCAAGTAGATCAGAGGTAACACAGTGCCCCGATATGAGGGCAGCGTAGGTGATAGGAAGGGGGACTATTAACTAGTTTTCTCATGAGTATAATTTATAACTGGTCACGGCAGAATCACGCCTACGTGATAGCCACGGAGAAGTGGATTGCCACTCAATAGGAGACGGCTGCTATAAGCGTGCTGAGTGTGACAGCACGCAAAAAGCCGAAGGACGCACAAGGTCCTTCCGCGTGCTGTGTAGCCACGGGAGTAGGAAAGTCAGACTGGGGACTGACTTCTTAGCGAGCGCACCGTTTAGTGTCGGTGGGGTTTTTCTGTAGCCAAGTAGATAGAGATTAGCAATAGGGTTAGGAAACTAGTGATAGGCAATTCTGTGGCTTTGTGTGTGATTTGATAGCGACTGTTTTGTAAATGTAAAGAGCCAACGGCAACACAATGTATCATCCATTTCCTCTCACACGACTTGCAAGTTCCTTGTGTGGTGCGAGAGAAGTAATCCTGTGATGCCTGAAACATCGGTTGCTGACAGGCTAGGATTAAAGTGGTGTCAGAAGTGTGGCTTGGACAAATGTTCAAGCTAATACACTCACCCACGGCTCTAGACTAAGGTTACTAGTAGTGAATTACAAGGTTTAATTTGTGTCAGTGACTGATGACGTGTGCAGACTAGAACAAGTTGCGAGCTGAGCTGTGCCTATCGTGACAAAATAATGTTTATTTGTGTTTATGAAATATTATGTACTTAAATCATGTGTTCTTCGAAGTTGTAAGTATTGATATTATTATTTTCTTTCATTTATTTATGTAATTACTTATTTGTTTATGGATAATTATCAAATATGATTCATGGCGGAGCGATACACATGCCGGCGACATTATCGATTTTTGCAAGCTAAAAATAGCGCTGCGCCTCTGACGTATTGCGACTGACAAACAGTTGTTTTACGCCATTTGCATTCAGCACCTGATTGTTTACAAATCGCCAAGCTGCTGCCCGCCTGAATCTGTGCTTTATATTAACTATTATTTGTTTATTTAAGTTAGTATTTGAATATATTTATTTAATTAAACATTATTATTACATTTATATTTATTTCAAAGCAGTTATTGAATTTTTTTCGTACTTTTTCTATTTGTTTACCGTCGCGATGGAACTACTTTTGGCTATGCAAATTAGACTTGGTCTGCACAGCACTTCCATATATTAAACTAGATTAGGAACGAAAGGCATAAGACGTTAGAACGAAGACAGGACATTGACATTTAATATTAACTAAACTACATTGTATTTGTCCGGGGGCATGTCATTGTGATTGTACCAATTTGTCAAAAGTGATATGTCGTTTGCAATTTGTTAATTGTTGCTGCTCTTGTGAACCAGGGTGAACAACAGCTGGTTAGAAAAGTAACTCGTGTGTATGCCACAGTGCCAAACGATTGCACCTGAGTTGCCAAACGATTGTGCCTGATTTTCTGGAACATTAAGATGAGTATACTCAACGTATTTGGCATGCAATGTGATTAATAATGCATCTCTTTTTCAGCGTGTGATGCATTAGCATATTTTTGTGCTCGGTTTTTCAGGATAAAATTTTCCAGGTTATAAACTAAGAGTACAATTTGTAGTGCTCAGAGATTAAGAAACATAACATATCTAAGATAAATAAGCTGTATCTAAGATAAATAAGTGATTAAAGAGTTCAGTGCGGGTCAACGCTAGCTAATTACCCAACAACATGGCTACTTTAGCTGATTTCATAAAAGCAGGTAAAGAGTTACAATATACAGGAAAGGAGCTAGAACAATATGCTGATCAAAAATTTAAAGAAGCAAAAGATGCTGAGAGAGATGAACGCGCACAAGAAAGAGAACAGGAAAGACAACACCAAAGGAGATTGCAGAACTAGCTGAGATAACAAAACAAAAACAGGTGGAACATGATAAGGAGATTAAGCTAAAACAGTTAGATCAGGAAAAAGAGTTAAAACAAAAGCAATTAGATCAGGAAACGGAATTAAAGCAAAAACAATTAGATCAAGAAAAGAACTAAAGCAAAGAGAGAGAGATGAGATGGCAAGAGTGAAGGAAAAACAAATACAAGTGGAATCAGAGACACAGTTAAAGATGAAAGGTATGGATGTAGATTCACACGTAGAGATCTCCGCTACAAAACTAAAAAGTCAGCAAGAAGAAAATAAGTTTAACAAGTACAAAAATATTATTAAACCATTCTGTAAAGAAGATTCCATATCAGCCTGGACAGAAAATGTCGAGTATCAGTTTAAATACCACCAAGTTCCAATAGAGATGTGGGCTATGATTTATATGAAGAACCTGAGTGGTGAGCCCCTTAAGGTGATAGAATCAATACCAACTTATCTTAGATCTAACTATCAGTACATCCATGATAGGATAATGCAACACTTTTTACTTGATGCCCCTGGGTATCAGGTTCAGTTCTCAAATTTAAAACCAAAACCTAGTGAGACTTTCATTGATTACGTCTCAAATGTCCAAAGTGTACTAAATAGGTGGCTTAATGCAGCTAACACAGGAAAAGACTTTGACAGACTTAAAAATGTAATAGCCATGGATAAAGTCATATCCACTATACCATCCCCTTTTGCTAAATTCCTGCAGCAGTCAGACATTGAGACCATAGAACAATTTGAAAAGAAAGGCTCTGCATATTTTTCCTCAAATAGAGATATTTTAAAGACTTCAAATAGCGACTCTGAAATAGTTTCTTTTGTAAAGGACCAACCTAAAAACTATCAGAGTATTAGAAAACCATTTCATAGAGTCGACAAGAAAGATAAGAAAGTGTCAAAATGTATCTACTGTCAACTTTTGCATGACACTTATTCTATGTGTGATAAATCGCCTAACTATCCGGCACATCTTGAGAATGTCATTAAGAAGCAACAAAACAAGAGAACTGCATACAGGCGTGCAATCAAATGCTTCTTCTGTTCCAGCTACGGCCATTATTCAAATAAGTGCCTAGGCCGCCAACGTATGAAAGCCAACAATGCTATTTTGATTGATACATCTTCTGATAGTGGTAGTGAGACTGAGTGCGAAGTTGAAAATGAATTACCTTTTAACAAATCTGAAGATGTGTGTTGTGTAAACGATATGTTAAGCTTTGACAGTTGTGAGCGATGTCACCAATTTCATGCAGACGGAAAATTAGAATGTGGACATACAGTACCATTCTCAACTGAGAGTGTAAATGCAGCATTAGCCTCCAGAGGCAATTTGGTGTTCCACAATGCAATGGTCAACGACAGACCATGCCAATGTTTGCTGGACAGCGGCAGCACCCTTATTGGTCTTAGAAAGGAATTGGTGAATCCAAATGATTATACAGGTGACTCTGTCAAAGGCCGAACCTTTTCGGGTAACATTGAAATTTACCCTTTGGCCAAAGCCCGTATTAACACTCCTTTCCTTTCTGGTACCTTTACTTGTGCAATACTTGACAATCCTTGTACTGATTTAATTTTGGGATGCTTACCCCAATTGAAACAATGCACTAGCGATGAAATAGCTGCATGGGAAAAATTAAATGCAGCTAATGCAACAACCAGAGCAGACGCTATGAAACATCAAGACACACTACAAGATGAGAGACTACTGTTGCTATCACCAACTAGCACAGATGATACCACCAGACAAAAATTCATAGAACAGCAGAAAGCTGATCCTAGTGTGTCTCCATATTTAAAATTATTGAAAGAAAAAGCCAAAGTGAAAAAAAACGCATCATGGTTCTTTAGACTTAATAATGGTATTCTTACTAGGTATTATACAACTGGTAACCATGAGATTCAGCAAACGGTGTTACCTGTACAACACCGCCTAACTGTACTAAAAATTGCACATGAGTCACCGTTTGCTGGTCACCTTGCATACGACAAAACCAGGGCCAGAATTCAGGCTCATTTTTATTGGCCAGGTTTTTGTAATGATATAAAATTATTTTGTCGTTCTTGTAATGTCTGTCAACAACTAGTACGTAAGGGTAAACATCCTACAGCTGAAGTACAACCTTCTACACTGGCTTCTAGGCCATTTGAGAGTGTGGCGGTAGATATTGTTGGACCCCTGAATCAGGTGTCCAGCAAAGGAAATCGCTTCATCTTAACGATGGTCGACCTATGTTCAAGGTGGGTTGAGGCAGTAGCTTTGAAATACATCACCTCCAAAGACGTTGCCAATGTATTTCTACACTTGTTCTCACGATTCGGATTTCCACGTACCATCTTATCCGATCGTGGAACTCAATTCATATCGGCTGCAACGCAAGCCCTTACAAAAATGTTAGGGATTAAACAGCATTTTACAACAGCGTACCATCCAGCCAGCAATGGGATAGTAGAGAAAATTAACGGAGATCTTAAGCATATGCTGGCTTAGGTAACAGCAGAAAACCCAGCTGATTGGGATACACTGTTACCAACAGTGCTGTTCGCCTATCGGGAGATTCCCCGTTCAAGCACGGGTTTCTCACCGTTTGAATTAGTATACGGGGCTAACCCACGTGGACCCCTAACCATTTATCATCAGGTAATAACTAATTCCATTGAAATTCCAACCCCAAAAACACCTTATGAAATGGTGACAGAAACACGAGATAAAATCATGAAATCGTGTATCATAGCTAAGGCAGCTTTGGAGAGGAAGGGTCAAATCTACCGCCAATACGCAAACAAAGGTGCGAGAACAATTGATCTTGAACCAGATCAAGACATACTTCTGTTACTTCCAGACAAACGAAATTTATTATTGACCTCATAGCAAGGGCCATTCAAGGTGGTACGAAAAATTTCAGATGTCGACTATGAAATATCGATAAACGGACACTTAAAGATATTTCATGTCAACATGTTGAAACCCTACTTTTCACGACAAGAGACAGAAGTAGAGACAGACGAACACAGTGCACCCACACCTAGTGATGAGACGACAGACGTACACAACGCAACTACACTAGTTAGCGAGACTGGCAAATCCGACGAGATGCATACACCTAGTGAGCATACAGAATACGCACTTAGCACCACCACCGTACTGAATCAGGTAGACGACGACGGAATGGAACTACCTGTTCCTATTGTAGACAAGACTGCGACATTAGATAGCATACGGATAGAACAGGGACTGACAGACGTTCAACGACGACAATTAATAGAATTAGTGACGGAGTATAAAGACATATTTTCTGACATTCCAGGTAGGACGGACAGGATCGAGCACTCCATTCTTCTTTCGGACTCTAAGCCTATCAAATGCAGACCGTACTCTATCCCACTCAGCTATAGAGAAAGTCTAAATAAGGAAATTCTTAATTTAGAAGCTAGTGGGATCATCCAGAAATCCACATCTGAGTACTCCTTTCCAATCGTCCTAGTTAAGAAAAAAGACTCCACAATTCGTCTGTGTGTGGACTATAGAAAGCTCAACAGCGTCACTAAGATCGACGCAGAACCAATTCCTTCCTGCGAAGATCTTATTCTTGACATGTCCACCTCCAAAATCTTTTCTAAATTAGATCTTACTAAGGGATATTGGCAGGTCCCTATGCAGACTCAATCCATTCATCTTACTGCTTTTTCAACACCTTTAGGACTTTACGAGTGGCGTTTTCTTCCTTTCGGACTTCGAAACGCTCCTGCCACTTTCGTACGCTTAACTAGAGATTTACTTCATGGAGTGACGAATACAGTGACGTATATAGATGATATATGTGTCCATACAGATGACTGGACAACACACTTACTGAAACTAAGACATGTCTTCGATAGGTTGCGACTCTTCGGTCTCACTGTCAAACCGAGCAAAGTCGAATTGGGCCTAAAAGAAATTGATTTTTGGGGTCATGTCATTTCACAAGGTCAACTAAAAACTGACAATAGAATTATTACCAAAATTATGAACCTGACCATGCCTACAACAAAGAAGCAGGTCAGAAGCCTTTTGGGTTAGTAAATTACTATAGCAAGTTCATACCAAACTTAGCTGAAATTACAAGTGTATTTTCAAATGTTTTAAAAGCATCTGTAAAATTAGATGTCAAAGATGCATTATTAATTTCTGCATTGTCAAAAATGAATATCCTGTTTAGTAATGTACCAATCCTCCGCTTGCCTAATCCTAGGCTCGTTTATTATCTTAGGACAGATGCCAGCAGAATCTCCATCGCTGCAGTACTAGGCCAGTTTTATGATGGCATCTTCCATCCGATTTGCTACCTGAGCCGCAAGATCACACCTGCTGAGTCCAGATATTCCATATCAGAGTTGGAAGCCCTAAGCGTCATCTATGCGGTGAGGAAGCTGCATCGATTTCTAGCGGGTGTTCACTTCGTTGTCCAGACTGACAACTCCCCAATCACGGTCATACAAAGTGGTGTGCATCGGAATGACCGTATCTACAGGTGGTCGTTAATACTACAGAATTATACTTTTAGTATAGAGCATATTAAGGGTAAGGACAACATTCTGGCTGATACCCTTAGTCGACCATCTGAGGTAGAAATACCGGATATCCCACATGAGAGTGTAGAGTAATATAGGTTAAATTAGTACATTAGAATATTCTGTGAAATATTTTACGAATACATAGACATTATGTTCTGAACTATGTACTAAGAACAGTGAACTACCATGTGTCCGTAGACATCAAAATAAGAACTGTGCTCCGAGAACAAGTATATCACCGTGTGAACAGAGACAGCTCGTTACATACTAAGCTCCATATGGGTTCCGGTGAATCATCTGTG
Organism: Cepaea nemoralis; assembly: GCA_014155875.1. Lineage (NCBI taxonomy): Eukaryota > Metazoa > Mollusca > Gastropoda > Stylommatophora > Helicidae > Cepaea > Cepaea nemoralis. Next base: position 107,000 of record JACEFZ010016591.1, read on the forward strand.
TTAAGCAGGGTAAAACAGTGTCAGAACAGTACATAAATAACAGACACGAAAATACTTGTCTACGACACCAGCGAACTCTACAGGTGCAATACCCATAGGACACAAGTATGACTGTGTAATGTATTTAATATACCCAGGACAATTATGTATATATAGTATGCCAATGAAAGCAATTTCTGAACATTAGGGCAACAACTAACCTGAGGTATTTAAATACCATGTATATATATACTGATTGTGATATGTATTATAACGTTTTAATATAGTGATAAATTATAGTTAGATTAGGTCACTCTAAGATACATTTACATTTAGGAAATATAATAATTTTCATTTTTTAGTAGTTTAGATAGATCATTAATTTACCCACTTACTTAGCTTAAAAGTAGATTAAGATAGTAATTTAAACGTAATAACAGCTAATTATAAACTAGGATAAAAAGTTTAGATAGTAATAGTACCATTTAGTTTGTTTCATTTCACTTGAGTTCATTCCATCTTAATGAACCAGTCCATTTAACAAACTTGTTCATTTAATATGATGATTAGTTTACACCGGATAGGATAAAAGGATTATACAAATAAACATACATCATTTACACCATTTAGAGTAAAAATATCAATTATATATTTTTTTTCATTTAAAAACATTATTTATAATTTTGTTATATTTCACATTACCCATGTTAGAAAGGTACATAATTTATTACATTTCACAATACCCATTTCAGAAAGGTACATAACTCATCTCACATCAATTTCATTTTAAATAGTTAGATTACTTCCCTTGAAATTAGATTAAAGTAGGTAACACATTAAATACATATTTATAGAACTAGTATTAGTATTTCAGTATTTAGAGTATTATTTCAGTAGAATGTAGTCATTAATAATATTGTCAGAAGTCGGGATGCCCCACCGGCTAGATGAAAATATTATTCACTGGCGAGCAACCCCTAATAGTCAGAAACTGACTAGGGACAAAATCTATATGGCTGAACTACAGATTAAGCCCATGAATATCCAACGTACAGCTCCAAGTGGCTCGTTACAAAATGAAATGAACTGTGCTGAATATTCGCCAAGGTATAGGAAAGAGAAGGTTAGCTTAAGATAGATGTTTTAAGTCTAAATATATTAGTATAGACGACTATCTCAGTCCAGGTTTTCTCCCTGACTGCTCCTTTCCTTATTGTGTAAGTGAACCCCCACCAATGTACACAACAACACGTATGCACAATTGGAATAAAATATAATGACAGAACTATGAGTTACAATACTACAACATTTATTTGCTAATCATAACAATAGACATCGGATGATTGTCAATATGAGGATGATAAAATCATATAACATATTGTGATGAGAAACATTACGTAACTTTACTTGTTACTTCATCTATCTGGAACTGTGGTCCAGATCCCCACTCTCCAGTAGACTCAACAAAAGAGAAAACAGCTTGCCGGTATTCTGACGATCCTGTCAGTCCTGACACTCCTAGTCAGTAGTCTCTAGTCTTGAGATCTATAACATAGGGCTCCTTGTGAGAGCTTGAAAGAAAGTCAAGAATGTGTTATATCAGTTCTACATCAGCGCAATCCTAATTAAAACATATAACACAAACATATACAATGACCAGTCTGGCCAAGTTTATCTTTCAGCTCGACTGCGTTCACCATCCTCCTTCTCCCTACTGTCTTTAGTCTGGGACGGGCTTTTCAATTGTCTCACACGCCTGTAATGATTACATTTCTGCCGCCCCATGTCCATGTCGCTAATACAGAAATTCTGTGTCGTACAGCCGCTCCGTCCAATGTTAGTTTAGCAGCTCACAGGGTCGGTAATGGTATTATAACAATGCCTGATCATCCGGGCTTGCAAGCCGTGACCAGTAGCTGTGCCAGGTTTCCATGCATTACCGTGGACCCACGCCCACAATACACTGAGAAAGTTTAGCACCATATACCCCATACTACCAATTGTGGGTAATGTCTGTACCATTACACCTCTGCTTCCAACACAATCATTGGCCAATGTGCCAATGCGCAGACAATAGCATAACACTTCATATTGGTAAGGTTTGCATATGACAAATCAATATATCAAACATCCAATACACATAAACATATTGATTAAACTAGACATATTATGATACTTTAACATTATAGCATAATGCACTAGTTAGTTACTGCTGTTGTAAGAATTAAATAAATAGTCAGTTGACTATAATCTGTACAACAAATGCACACACCAAAAAGAGACTAGTCTAGTTTAGAAAGAAATGGCAAGCATCTGCTACGACACCTCAAGTATATCTAGACAAGACCTGCCTTCCATAAGTTTCTACTTCTCAGAAGAGTAACACTTAAAGCACAATGATATTGAACACAGAACTTAGAAAGAACACTCAAGTACCTACGCCAAAGATAGTTCTTGGAATAACCTAGATCAGATATAGACTGAAAGTCAGTACATCCATCTAAAACTCGACTAGTTACTAAGAATTAATTCTCCTAGTTAAATCTAGCAACCTAAGAATCATACAAAACGAGCTGGTTGTCTCACCTGTTCTGAAGTCAGACTTAATCTAAAAGGAAAAAGTCTAGCAGGGTTTTTATACCTAGCCTATCAGTAGACGCTTATCTCCCAGGAATTCCATTCCTAACTTCTTCTTATCTCCTCCTGACGTTAATTGCAATTAACTCCAAGTCTGTCCAGTCATAAAAATTCTCTTAACCACTAATCCTCACCATAGTGTCACACCTGGATGGTTTTGCTTTGCCAGCCCCAGATCAGTTTCACAGTCTTATCAGTGATTTCACACCTACCTGAGTCTGCCAGTCAGAGTGGATGGGGCTTGTTTATAGCCCTGGGGCTATTATCTCCATCTGGCGTTAATTGCCTTTATTCAACCAATGGCCCAGTTCACTGTTGATTCAGCCAGGGTCTACCTGGACGAGAAGGTGCCAATGTGTCTGTGTGGTGTCATAGCCCGTCTGGGTCAGCAGTTTTCCAAGGTGTAGACTAATTTAAATTATCTAGTTGTGTCCATCTCAAGTATCCCATTTTACTTGCCATCTGCAAGCTTACGTCATGGCTAGAGGCTTTTTGTGAATAATCTTACCTCACGACTAGATAACCTTGGAGTAGCGTGATTAATTCATTCTTTCTCAATTTGGCCTCTCAAATTTGGAGACCGAGAAAAATATTCTGGGATGTTAAGGCGGCATTCAGCGACAGAGCTTTCCCCTTAAAAAAAAAGTTTCTGCCAGAAATCTTTTGTCAAAGCACGCCGTACATCCCAGAATAATGCCTAAGCACTCTCCGTTCTGTATCTGCCTAAAGGTTTCCAATATTCCTTGTGGCAGTGGGTTGTCCTGCATCTGCATAAAGACGTTCCCATTTCCATAACCCAAAGATACTCTGGATAGATCCTTGTACCTGGTTTTCGGCCGGGATTCCATGCAATAGCTTGGTAAAATCCGGTAATTGTCAGGAGGTTGTAATTTTACCCCTCTGGGAAAGATCACAATCAACGGGATTCTTCTACGCCTCTGGGCAGCAATTGTTTTACACCATTCACTCACGTGATTTACTCCTTTCAGCCGAGGATGTACCCGTAGTGAGGTCTTGCATAAGCTGGCCACAGCAAAGCTTGTCTCCGTGATATTCCTCCATCCTTTATAGATTCCTTAACAGATCCATCAATAGCTTCCTTTTGAAAGGAATAATGTTACACATCATGGTCCCATGATATAAATTCAACTGGCGCTTTCCTCCTTCAAAGTCGGGCGTAACAATCGTCCCTCCTCGGTGTCGCGGTTTCTTCCCCTGATATTCAGTTAATGGGCTGAGTTTCTCTGCATTAGAGTTTCGTGTGAAAACCGTGCTAGAAATTGGAAATTTAGTGTAGCCAAGTTGTCCAGCCTTGAGAAATAACATAGTTATTCACAGGCGATAAAGTGGAGTTACTTTTGAATAAAGTATCCACAAATAGCTGATCTACTCCTATCAAATCGACCTGACTGAAGGGTAGATTGAGTCCTAAGAGTGTTGATTCCAAACCACTCTTGACTTCTGTTACTTCAGGTCCCTGTTGCTGGAATTCCCTGATAACTTCAGCTAATGAGATGATAGGCTTTTCTTCCTCCATCTTTTGCAAAGAATTTTCTTCTTTAGCAACTACAGACAATGTTGTCTGCACAATATCAGAGTCCATATTCTGGCTCATGACAATTCCTTGTGTTTCCTGAGTCTCCGAACTGGTATACTGTGAGATAACAACTGGAAATGTTTCCTGGTCTGGATGTTCCTCTCTGGTCGTGCTTTCATGGGCTAAGTCCAGTTGAGGTAAATCCTGTGATGGGCTGGTGTCTAAACAATCCATCACATTAGGTAAATCATTTGAACTGAGATCTAGTGTCTTGTCCTGAGCTGCAGCCTCAAAGATCACAAGGGGTTCCGGGTCTTCCTTCATCCCACTGTCAGTCAAATTTAATCCCACTTCTCCTCGTCTGGGCTGAAGGGAATAATAAAGTCGGTTACCTCTCGATCTCCGACCTCCTTAAAAGATGTCCTCAGGTCATCTTCCTCTTGAGTTTCACCTCTCGTTGAAGTAAAATGAGATTCCTGGGAGTCTTGTACTGGCGGACCAGTTAAATTATCTGAACTGATAATTAGTGATTCTTCCCGCGTTGCAGTAATGAAATTCACCTGGGATTCCGTTTCTTCCTTCCTCCCTATTTCAGTCAGATGTAATTCCACTTCGTGATTCCTGTGAACCGAAGGGAATGTGAGAATCGGCTAGGTCTCCTGCCTGCGACCTCATTAAAGGTTGTCTTCAGTTCCTCTTTCTCTCGAGATTCATTTCTCGTAGCAGTCAAGTGGTTTTCCTGAAGGTCCTCTACTGTCAAACGACTATTGCCGTGGTGCAAACAGTTATCACGTTTGTGACTGTTTGAAGTGCCCTTGGCACGTTTTTTCTTCCCTCTTTTCCGTTTAGGACTGGGTCGAATGAGAACCTGTAGTTCCCGGTCCACTACCTCTGATTCTGCGGTGGGTGGCAAAGATGTCCCTTCCTTCCTGGTTGGGTGAGCATCCGTATCTCCTACCTTATGTTCCGCTAGAAAGGTTAGCTTCTCCAGCATTGACTGTTTCCATATGCGTTTTCTCCATCTTTACTCCTTCAGTTTTGCTACGCTCTTGTGCTTCAAGGAACTCATCATTTTCTTTAAACATAATATCTTCTTCTTGGTCCCACCATTCTAACTCTGCTATGATATATGTTTCTAGTTGCTCTCCCTGTAAGCCTTCTCTTATGCCCCACCCTCTCGCGGTCTCTGAGAAATCTGCGCGCGCCTTCAGATCCTCTTCAAGATTCCGGTAAAGCAAGAACATAATTGCTAATGACTATATTCAGGTAAGCCCCTATGTATATATCAAAAATCAGATCTAAGCTAGAACGACAAGAGTTAACTACTGACAGTCTACGCTATCCAATGTGTATAGTTTAGCCTCAGCAGTGAAAGACAACTGAAAATAATATTCAAGTAGTACCTGGCGACAGCAGTGAAGTAAGTGTGAGAGATATACTACACAGTAATCAACAGTAATATTTACCTAAATAAACATTAAAATGCACTGCATAAATGTCAAAATAACATGGCATATATTAGCATAAAATGCAAATCAATCAAGCAGTTAAATCATCAAACACATCAATGTAAATATGATTAAAGTGATCAGTTATCATTAAATGATGAATGATACACTAAATGATAATAATTAAAATAATTATCAATAAATGATAGATGAGGTAGTTTTCTCATAAGTTCTTATCTGTTATACTTTTGAAAAGTTATATATGTACTCTGTAACTTCCTCAACTAAAAGTAGCTACATTTGATGATAGTCTATTTTGATGATTGAAGATTACAAGAGTTAACTTTTAAAATCGTATGTCTAGGGTCTAGTACCGGAGTCACTATTGAATAGCGAGAAGTACTGATTCAGATTCCAGGACTGAGAAGCCCAATCTGTCAGAAGTCGGGGTGCCCCACCGGCTAGATGAAAGTATTATTCACTGGCGAGCAACCCCTAATAGTCAGAAACTGACTAGGGACAAAATCTATATGGCTGAACTACAGATTAAGCCCATGAATATCCAACGTACAGCTCCAAGTGGCTCGTTACAAAATGAAATGAACTGTGCTGAATATTCGCCAAGGTATAGGAAAGAGAAGGTTAGCTTAAGATAGATGTTTTAAGTCTAAATATATTAGTATAGACGACTATCTCAGTCCAGGTTTTCTCCCTGACTGCTCCTTTCCTTGGTGTGTAAGTGAACCCCCACCAATGTACACAACAACACGTATGCACAATTGGAATAAAATATAATGACAGAACTATGAGTTACAATACTACAACATTTATTTGCTAATCATAACAATAGACATCGGATGATTGTCAATATGAGGATGATAAAATCATATAACATATTGTGATGAGAAACATTACGTAACTTTACTTGTTACTTCATCTATCTGGAACTGTGGTCCAGATCCCCACTCTCCAGTAGACTCAACAAAAGAAACAGCTTGCCGGTATTCTGACGATCCTGTCAGTCCTGACACTCCTAGTCAGTAGTCTCTAGTCTTGAGATCTATAACATAGGGCTCCTTGTGAGAGCTTGAAAGAAAGTCAAGAATGTGTTATATCAGTTCTACATCAGCGCAATCCTAATTAAAACATATAACACAAACATATACAATGACCAATCTGGCCAAGTTTATCTTTCAGCTCGACTGCGTTCACCCTCCTCCTTCTCCCTACTGTCTTTAGTCTGGGACGGGCTTTTCAATTGTCTCACACGCCTGTAATGATTACATTTCTGCCGCCCCATGTCCATGTCGCTAATACAGAAATTCTGTGTCGTACAGCCGCTCCGTCCAATGTTAGTTTAGCAGCTCACAGGGTCGGTATGGGTATTATAACAATGCCTGATCATCCGGGCTTGCAAGCCGTGACCAGTAGCTGTGCCAGGTTTCCATGCATTACCGTGGACCCACGCCCACAATACACTGAGAAAGTTTAGCACCATATACCCCATACTACCAATTGTGGGTAATGTCTGTACCATTACACCTCTGTTTCCAACACAATCATTGGCCAATGTGCCAATGCGCAGACAATAGCATAACACTTCATATTGGTAAGTTTGCATATGACAAATCAATATATCAAACATCCAATACACATAAACATATTGATTAAACTAGACATATTATGATACTTTAACATCATAGCATAATGCACTAGTTAGTTACTGCTGTTGTAAGAATTAAAGAAATAGTCAGTTGACTATATTCTGTACAACAAATGCACACACCAAAAAGGCAACTAGGATAGTGTGCAAAGAAATGACAAGCATCTACCAAGACACCTAAAAGTATACTTAGACAAGATCTGTCTTACATAAGGTTCTACTTCTCAGAAGAGTAACACTTTAAAGCAATATGATATTGAACACATAACTTAGAAAGAATACTCAAGTAACCTGAAGCAATGATAATTCTGGAAGTAACCTAGGTCAGATATAGACTGAGAGTCATTACATCCATCTAAACCTCGACTAGTTACTAAGAATTAATTCTCCTAGTTAAATCTAGCAGCCTAAGAATCATACAAAACGAGCTGGTTGTCTCACCTGTTCTGAAGTCAGACTTAATCTAACATAAAACAGGCTAGGGACCCTTATTTAAGCTGAGTCTAGCAGACAGTGTCTGAGACACTATTATCTCTTTGGCATTCCCGTCATAAATTCTTCTTATCTCCTCCTGACGTTAATTGCAATTAACTCCAAGTCTGTCCAGTCATAAAAATTCTCTTAACCACTAATCCTCACCATAGTGTCACACCTGGATGGTTTTGCTTTGCCAGCCCCAGATCAGTTTCACAGTCTTATCAGTGATTTCACACCTACCTGAGTCTGCCAGTCAGAGTGGATGGGGCTTGTTTATAGCCCTGGGGCTATTATCTCCATCTGGCGTTAATTGCCTTTATTCAACCACTGGCCCAGTTCATTGTTGATTCAGCCAGGGTCTACCTGGACGAGAAGGTGCCAATGTGTCTGTGTGGTGTCATAGCCCGTCTGGGTCAGCAGTTTTCCAAGGTGTAGACTAATTTAAATTATCTAGTTGTCTCCATCTCAAGTATCCCATTTTACTTGCCATCTGCAAGCTTACATCATGGCTAGAGGCTTTTTGTGAATAATCTTACCTCACGACTAGATAGCCTTGGAGTAGTGTGATTAATTCATTCTTTCTCAATTTGGCCTCTCAAATTTGGAGACCGAGAAAAATATTCTGGGATGTTAAGGCGGCATTCCGCAACAAATATCAGGGTACAAACCATCAACCCTTTTTCTTACATGTAAATAGTTGGTAAATACATGACTCGTGCAGCAATTTACGCACAGTCATTAAGCTCAACTTTCTCAACTGAGCCAATCTTTGTACAGTGTCACTCCAAGGTTTTTAAATAATTGTGAGGGTAAAAGATGTGTGACAGAAGTGTGAAAGAGAGAGCATATGTAAATTATACAAGAGAGAGTGAGATCAGTCAGCGGATTTTTTCTGCCGCTCAACGCGACTCTTTTATTTTTTGTCTGCGTCAAGTGTTTGCTTTCGATGTTGAAAATGTGCTGTCTTGAATGTGTTGTGTGTAGTTTAGTGTAGATCTTAGAGAAAGTATTTTAAGTCTCATAAGACGGAAACGTAGATTAGTGTTATGCACTTGTTTGTGGCCACATTTAACCGAATTATGACACTTGAAAACTAACTTACATACATATTATAAATAGACACACATGTTAGAAGTTAGATTATACATTTAGATAGATCCAAACACGCAAACATCCAGGAAAACAAACAAGTAAATTGCATACATTTTGGGTAGATCAAAGGGAGATAACTCCGGGTCAGGGGACACAATAGACAACGAAACACTAACTTAACAGTGAAAGATAACTTTACACGCGGAAGCGAGATAGGTAAAGCCTGTCGCACACAGCTTGTGTAATGGTTGTTTAATATTATATGGGGGACATGAAGCAATTCATGTGTTGACCCTAAGAAAGTCAACTTTGTATGGGTAGTGAGTTAATTTACTATTTGAGGGCAGGTCTTATAAGACAATGGTCCGGTTCAGAAATACCTCTAATTAATATAATATTGCGATTGAGAAGAGGGCTCACGCCAACCAGACAAGTTTGTGGCGATTGCCAGTAGCCAAGTAAAGTGATACTACATTGTGACAATAGTCAGTAGAAGTCTATTGGGTTACCCAAAACCAGGTTATCAGCAGTCTTTGACAAAAATTAGATACACTAATTTTTTAGAAACCTCTTGCGTCACAACCAATAAGTCAAAGTTGATGACGCAACACAGGAGGGGAGGGTGTGTGTCAAAGACTAAAGTATAGAGGTCTGAGGTCTGCCTCAAGATAGAAGACCACCGGGAAGAGTGGTAAACCTCAAGTAGATCAGAGGTAACACAGTGCCCCGATATGAGGGCAGGGTAGGTGATAGGAAGGGGGACTATTAACTAGTTTTCTCATGAGTATAATTTATAACTGGTCACGGCAGAATCACGCCTACGTGATAGCCACGGAGAAGTGGATTGCCACTCAATAGGAGACGGCTGCTATAAGCGTGCTGAGTGTGACAGCACGCAAAAAGCCGAAGGACGCACAAGGTCCTTCCGCGTGCTGTGTAGCCACGGGAGTAGGAAAGTCAGACTGGGGACTGACTTCTTAGCGAGCGCACCGTTTAGTGTCGGTGGGGTTTTTCTGTAGCCAAGTAGATAGAGATTAGCAATAGGGTTAGGAAACTAGTGATAGGCAATTCTGTGGCTTTGTGTGTCATTTGATAGCGACTGTTTTGTAAATGTAAAGAGCCAACGGCAATAAAATGTATCATCCATTTCCTCTCACACGACTTGCAAGTTCCTTGTGTGGTGCGAGAGAAGTAATCCTGTGATGCCTGAAACATCGGTTGCTGACACTGATGTGTATCCATGAATGGTATTTATCCACATGTCTGATGTGTATCCACATGTCTGATGTGTATCCATGAATGGTATTTATCCACATGTCTGATGTGTATCCATGTATGGTATTTATCCACATGTCTGATGTCTATTGTCAGGGTCTTCAACTTGGCTCGCTTTCCTAACTAGTGTGAGACAGTACAAATACAACGTGATTTGACGTAAGACTCAACGATACATCGTTTGGTGGATTTATTAACATATCAAATACAGAACGATGATCACAAATACATATAATGAATACTTTACAACTTACATCCACAATACAGTCACAAGTCTGACTCGCAAGATGTCCAGACACTCGCCTTTCGATACAGAAACCACACAATGCCTTTCTCACACGTCCGTCCTGTTCCGTGTCCCCAGAGCTGTCTGGACCTGGTAGGCAACTTGCCTCCTGCCTGACGTGGCGTCACGTGGCAGTCGTGCGTCTTGCGTTGGCGGCCTGACCGCTGGTCAGCCAGCGATCTCGCAGGCCGGTAACTCATTCGCCTGGCGGCGCAACGAAGTGGTTGCATCCCTTACTGGGAGCTAAGTCGCCTGGCGGTCGTAACGATGTCCCTGCATCGCTGTCCACTGTCGGACTCTGACACGCTCCCCCGGTAACTCCATGAAAGATGTCGTCTTTCATGCTATGTCTGTACCTGTTGGGTTAATAGTATACCCTTGTCAGAGTCTACCTTTCCATTGTTATACAAAACGTTATCAAAATTACACACATGCCATAGAAATATATAAGAACTGGGAGTTGGGTACAAAGACATGTGGTGCTTCATGTTTAACACATATCAGGCTTCACCCTCTCGATGGCTGGTTACCTCAATCGTATTATCACCCAGTCGGATCAGTAGCTACCAGCTTCACGCATCTACGTCAACGCAATTTGAAAAAAACATGAATAATATGGTTCTTGAAACAAAAACCATCTCGCGAGACTGAAATACGAGTTTATATAAGTCGTATAAAACACTCAAACCCTGTCCCTACTTGGCCAGGAGTTATTGTGTTGGTATACAATATTGGCAACCCTTTGCCATGCCCAGTAGATGCCTGCCTGTGGTGTCAACACTTTAACGACACATTTTATATTACACACAACACATTAGCATATACATTTCAAATTATGGCCCTTTGTGTGAAAAATGTAATAACAATAAAATGAAAGGGAAATAATTTTAACATTAGTGAAACACAAATAATTTACAATAACTATTTAAATTCTTGTGTCATTGCTTGACGTTTCTTCATATTAACGGAAAAAAGTCGGTAATATGAATACGTTATTCAAGATATGATTCTAAGATTACATTAGAGAAATAAATAAACACACAATTCGTGTATTCAATTTTATAGAATCCTAAATATTTTAAATCGTCAAAACTTTTTAACATTTTTAAATGTTGTCTGCTATTTTGTTCTAAATTTATAATTAATCCGGAAGTACACACGAGCTGTACAAATCAGCTGATGGTAAAGATTGTAGAACACACCTGTTCCGGTTTGATGTAGTTTAAAGAAGGAACAATGTTCTCAAGTTCGTGTTGATTTTGGTACACAATCTTCTGGATTACGATCGAATGTTCATGTGTTAGATGTTTCAGTCGAACACTAAAGGTTTCGGTTCACTGCAGAGGTGTAGAAAAGTCGTCACTGTTCAGTTTTTTCTTTCACACTCGTAATTAAAATGTTCTGGAAGAATCAACACGAAGTTGTCACTGTCAAGTTGGATAATTCGCTTCAGGTAAGTGCGACTGTGACACTGTTCTTGTACGTAATATATACAGTTAATTAAAGTTCGCTTTCTACCACATACTACACATTTATACACGACAATCACTACATGAACTAGTAAAAATAAGAACACTATATATAATGGGAGTAATCCCTATCACAATATGTAGACATTACACAGCTTTTTGTGAATGGAAAAAACACTATTCACTGCTAAATGGCTGTGTCGGTCTGAGTGTATTTCTACATACTGCACTCAGCCATTGGTGCTCACTGGGTCGGTCGGACAACGTGACAAAAGATCGGCAATTGAATTGGTTCTGCCTGGGATATGTCGAACCTCAAAGCTATAATCTTGAAGTTTCAAAGACCAGCGTGCAATCATATGATTCGATGGCACACTGAATTCATCCATCGTAAGGGCTGCTGTCCGATTCTACGATGAAATGGCGTCTAGAAGAAATCTAGACAAATTTGGTGATCCCTACTACTAAAGCTAGGGCTTCTAGTTGAGGAATGGACCATGCCCGCTCTCGGGCTTTCAGCTTCCGGATACAAAATAAACTGGGTGGAGGATGTTGTTATACTCCTGCAACAGGACTGCTCCAATCGCGACGGAGCTAGCATCTGTGCGTAATCTGAAAGGTAAACGGATATCGGGCAATTTAAGGATAGGATTCTGTTTATTCTTATCGGAAAAAACATGATAGCACTTTATGAAATGCGATTTTTAGGCATTGGATCGTGTACAATTTTCTCAGGTTTATCCTTTGTTAGTAAATTAGTAAATACCTCGGTCAGTTCCGAAAAAATCAGGGATAAATTGCCTATAGTAATTGATTAGGCCCAGCAAACTTCTGACTTCTTTTTTAGTAGTCGGTAAAGTGAGAGTTTTTAGTATCTTGGACACAATTTATCGTCTGTCGTGACAAAGCCATTGGATATTTTATAGCCCAAGAATGATATTTCCTGGTAGGCTATGTCTACTTTTGCAGGCTTCACTGTCAGTCCGTGCTGTCTTGATCCGTTCAATGTTTTGGTCTAATGTCTTAATGTGCTCCGTCATTGTCTCTGTGTGAATGCATATGTCGTCAATATAGCAGATTATGTTGGGAATGTCTATTAGAAGTAGTCGTGTCATACGTACAAATGTGGCTGGGGCGTTAACAAGCCCAAATGGAAGTTTGCACCATTCGTACAGTCCCCAAGGTGTGGCGAAAGCTGTCAGATGTCTGCTCTGTTCGTCTACAGCAATCTGCCAGTAACCTTTAACCATGTCTACAGTCGTGAAGAACCTAGCGTCTGTCAGTTCTGTCAGAAGATCGTCAGTGTTTTGCCATAGGCTCAAGATCTAGAACAGTTATTTTATTCAGTTTTCGGTAGTCGATGCACAGTCTTATTGTGTTGTCCTTTTTGCGTTTTATGACCATGGGAGATGAATAGTCTGATTGGGATCGTCTTATGATGTTATTGTCCTGTTACCTTTGTCAGCATACTGTCTATAAGTAGCACCAGATAGTTTTAGTGCATTCTTTGCAATAACACAAGATTTGATGATTCTTTCACGCAATGATGTCACATATAAGTACGATGATATGGGTTTAAGTACTGGTGTAGAGTCAGTTAACATTTGGTGGTAAATGGTCAATGGGCCACGTGGTTTGGCACCATAGATAAGTTCAAAAGGAGAGAAACCGGTACTAGCATGTGGTACCTCGCGATAAGCAAAAAGAATAGCTGGTAGATATACATCCCAGTTGTTGGGGTGTTCTTGCGTCACTTTTGCAAGCATGTGCTTAAGATCCCCGTTAAACTTCTCTATTACTCCGCTACTGTGAGGATGGTAGGGGGAATTGAAACACTGCTTAACTCCCAGCATTTTGGTTGAAAGCTTGGGTGGATGCGGCAATAAACTGAGTGCCCCTATCAGATTGGATAGTATCTGGAAACCCTATCCTAGAAAAAATATGGAAGAACTTCATAGCGACTACATTGATCAATCACCGTTAGAATAAATTTATTCCCTCTAGTTGTTGTATGACTGAGAGGGCCCACTATGTCAACCGATAGTTTTTCAAAAGGTCGACTGGCTAAGTCGGTAACTTGTAACTTTGCCTGTGGGTGTTTACCTTTTTTAACCAATTTCTGGCAGGTGTCACAACTTCTGCAATATTCTTTGATGTCATTGCAAAATTTTGGCCAGTGAAATTGTGTCAATAACCTTGATCTGGTCTTAACGTATGCCATATGTCCTGCAAGAGGTATATCGTGTGCAAGATGTAAGGCTTGTTTGCGATAACTAGTTGGCAAAACAGTTTGCTCTGTGGTATTGTCACCTCTGGTGTAATACCTAGTGAGTATGTTATTTTTCAAAGCAAAATGCCATTTTGCATTTTTGGTTACTTTTGGCTTTCGGCCGATCAGGTCAAAGTATTTTGACAATGAAGGATGAGCTGTTTGGGCTGTTACAAATGCTTCCTTCATGGTGTTAGTAGGTTGTGAAACTGGGCTGATCAATTGTATCGCCTCAGTTTGATTTACTTCATCTTGCACTCTAGCAGTAGCTCTTGTTACTGCGTTCACACACTCAATGATATCAGATGATGATGATGGAACAATAGTTTCAATGATGTCATGAGAACTTAGTGCTACATTAGCTACATTAACATCAATAGGTGGTGTGATACTTTCAATGATGACATTTGATGGTGATGTTATGGCATCATCATTACATGCAGATGTTATGTCATGAGGTTTATCATTTACCTCAGGTAAATTACCAATAATTATATCACAAACTGGACTGGTTAGTGCAGCGCACTTTACTTTCCCAGTGAGGAAAGGTGTATCAATATATGCCCATGCTAATGGGTATCTTTCAATATTGCCTGAGAATGTTCTACATGTTACGTGCCTGCCTGTGTAATCTGTAGGCAATATGAACGTTCTTTTCAGGCCAATGATTGAACTGCCCGTATCGCGAAGGACTGTAGCAGGCTTGCCATTTACATATCCGTGATGGATGATTATTTTGCCTTTTGAGTCTACTACCAAATTAGCTTCTTCATTGGCAGTAGGGATGGTATGACCGCATGTTAAAATACCATCTTCAAAGAAGGTGTTACAAACAGAGCATTTGTTTGGGTTGAATATGTCAAACGCCTGTGCTGAGTTCACAGGATGTTTCTCTGGCTCTTCTTCTTCAGACGTGGAATTGTCATCCAAGGCGGCACCTGCTTTTTTTATCATCTGCCTGCCCTTACAAGTATTCCGATGGTGTCCGAACGCCTTACAGAGAAAACATTTAGTCGCACTCTTGAAGGTTTCACGTTCCTGATTTCGTTGATTTACCTTGTGTTGTAAGTACGTCTCATACCCAGGGTTTTTATCACACATCTCACTCTGATGATGAGACTTTTTACAATGCTCACAATGATATAATTTCTCAGAGGTAGGCTTACGAAATTTCTGCCTACTATAGGTTTGTTTGTCATAATTAGCCGCTGCTACAAAGTTAATGTTAGTATCTTCAGTAGCAAAGCAATGTTTGTTGGCTGTGTAGTAAGCCGACCCACGTCTTTCAATCTCATCCACACTAGAGCATTCATTCTCTAACAAAAATTTAGCAAAGGCTGAAGGAATAGATGACACAATTTTGTCTCTAATGATTAGATCTTCCAATCTCTCATAACTTTTCTCAATTTTGGCTGCTGAAGTCCATTTGGTGAAAATATCTCGGACTAAGCAGAGGTAGTCAGAGAACGTTTGAGTCGGTTTTGGGCTCAATTTACTGAACTGTTCTCTGTAACCTGCCTCATCTAACATAAAATGTGCCATAATCTTAGATTTCAGATAATGGTAATCTTTTCTGAGGTCTTTGGGGATGGTTTCAATAACTTTAAGAGGTTCCCCTGACAAACTCCTCATATACACAATATTCCATTCAGACAGTGGAACTTGATAATGTTCCATTAAAGTTTCAAAATTTTGGGTAAAGGCTGCGATGCAGTCACCCGAGGTATAATTACGTACAATACCTTGATATTTCTTATACTGGTTTTCTTTCTCCAGTCTTTCAGATTTCTTAAACTCTTTGTTAATGGCAGTCTCAGTGTCAAGTTGTTTTATCTTCAACTGTAACTCCAGTTCTTCTCTCTTACTCTGAGCTGCTATTTCTGCCTTCTTCAGTTCTGTTTCGTTTTCGATCTCAGCCTGCTTTGTCTTTGCAGCCAATTCTAATTCGGTTTGCCTTAAGGCTGTTTCCGCCTCTATTTGCTTTGCAGTTCTTTCTGCTTCTGCCTGTTTAAGAGCTCTTTCAGCTGCTCTTTCTTCGCGTTCATTAGCTTTTTCCTGAACTAGTAGGTATTCTGCGTATTTCTTCTCACTCCATTGTGTTAATTCGTCACCATGTAACTGTAACTTTATGCCCATATCGATGAAATCAAATAATGAAGACATGATGGAAAAATGTCAATGAAATACCAGCCACACACAATATGTTATAAGTGGTTAGTAATCAACAAATTACAATCTGTTTATATGGACGATATGTGCCTAAAAATGCATTTTTATAGTATACGAAAAGGAAAAAGTATACTCAAGTGCCCTGGATGCGGTGAAGAACGGTTGAAAATCGGGCTAGGAACTGTAGGGTCGCTACTTCGAATACAAATGACCTCTACGGCAAGGTTTCGGATGGTACGGAAAAACCTGCTTTTATTTTGGAAGAAGATAAATTAGCGTCTATTTGTTGGTGTGTGCCTGCTTGTCACTAAGTGTTGATTAGGTTTGTATGGCGTTGAGTATAATTGTATGTCGTAAGTTTGTCCGTCAACAGTTTTTTTTACAATACACGTTACTTTCTTTCCAAACACTTTTCGCGTTCCACAAACTCAATTCACAAAGACAATCTACAAGTATCTTAACCTCTACAACATTGATGACACATCACTTACATCACGATGACATTCAGTAAGGACATAGACATCAAGTTTACAAGATGGCGACAAGGTCAAAATGGCGACAAGATCACAATGTCGACAAGGTCAAAACGGTGACAAGTTTCACAAATCACAAATGTTTTACACGCTTACAGGATCAAACAGAATGTATGCATTGTACGTTTACAAATGGTCTTACACATGCTTAAATAATGTAGTAACAATCAAAATGAGCCTTCCATGATCACATTTAGGTTTAAATCTAATTAAATTAAACGTTCAACAAGGACAAGCTATTCACGTTCAAATATAACTAAATTAAAGCTGGACGAGCCCTCCACGTTCAACTATAAGTAAATTAAAGCGGGACGAGCTCCCACGTTCACACATGTCAGGGTCTTCAACTTGGCTCGCTTTCCTAACTAGTGTGAGACAGTACAAATACAACGTGATTTGACGTAAGACTCAACGATACATCGTTTGGTGGATTTATTAACATATCAAATACAGAACGATGATCACAAATACATATAATGAATACTTTACAACTTACATCCACAATACAGTCACAAGTCTGACTCGCAAGATGTCCAGACACTCGCCTTTCGATACAGAAACCACACAATGCCTTTCTCACACGTCCGTCCTGTTCCGTGTCCCCAGAGCTGTCTGGACCTGGTAGGCAACTTGCCTCCTGCCTGACGTGGCGTCACGTGGCAGTCGTGCGTCCTTGCGTTGGCGGCCTGACCGCTGGTCAGCCAGCGATCTCGCAGGCCGGTAACTCATTCGCCTGGCGGCGCAACGAAGTGGTTGCATCCCTTACTGGGAGCTAAGTCGCCTGGCGGTCGTAACGATGTCCCTGCATCGCTGTCCACTGTCGGACTCTGACATCTATCCATATGTCTGATGTGTATCCACTTGTCTGATGTGTATCCATGAATGAAATTTATCCACATGTCTGATGTCTATCCACATGTCTGATGTCTATCCACATGTCTGATGTGTATCCACATGTCTGGTGTGTATCCATGAATGGTATGTACCCATGAATGGTATGTATCCACATGTCTGGTATGTATCCATGAATGGTATGTATCCATGAATGGTATGTATCCATGAATGGTATGCATCCACATGTCTGGTATGTATCCATGAATGGTTTGTATCCATGAATGGTATGTATCCATGAATGGTATGTATCCATGAATGGTATGTATCCATGAATTGTATGTATCCACATGACTGGTGTGTATCCATGAATGGTATGTATCCATGAATGGTATATATCCACATGTCTGGTATATATCCATGAATGGTATGTATCCATGAATGGTATGTATCCACATGAATGGTATGTATCCATGAATGGTATGTATCCACATGAATGGTATGTATCCATGTCTGGTATGTATCCACGTGTCTGGTGTGTATCCATGAATGGTATGTATCCATGAATGGTATGTATCAATGAATGGTATGTATCCATGAATGGTATGTATCCACATGTCTGGTATGTATCCATGAATGGTATGTATCCATGAATGGTATGTATCCATGAATGGTATGTATCCATGAATGGTATATATCCATGAATGGTATGTATCCACATGTCTGGTATGTATCCACATGTCTGGTATATATCCATGAATGGTATGTATCCATGAATGGTATGTATCCATGAATGGTATGTATCCACATGTCTGGTATGTATCCATGAATGGTATGTATCCATGAATGGTATGTATCCATGAATGGTATGTATCCACATGTCTGGTATGTATCCACATGTCTGGTGTGTATCCACGTGTCTGGTGTGTTTGAAGGTGTCTGGTGGTGAAGTTCGTGGTTTAAATACCCGATTGTCGGGCTGGAGTGACCCAGCTCCTAACAGTCACAACCAGTCTCTTACAATAGGAGTATAGATGAAGTAATAGCCTGTGGTGACGTGAGCTAGTAGATGTCAGGTGAGGGAGAGATAGGGGCAGAAATGGGGGAGACACAAGATGAGATTTGGAAGGGGAAACACAACGACAAGGGAGAGATAGAAGAAGATTATAACAAAGTGGAAGGAGACACGGTGAGAGCAGACGGCATGAGATGAGGGAAAAGGAAGTGTGTGATGGTAGAAACTGAGACAAGAGAAGACAGATGGAAGCAGACACGGTAGGGGAGAACTAAAGCACAGACAGAGAGAGAGAGAGAGAGAGAGAGAGAGAGAGAGAGAGAGAGAGAGAGAGAGAGAGAGACGTGGAGAGAGAGAGAGAGAGAGACGTGGAGAGAGAGAGACGTGGAGAGAGAGAGAGAGGAGAGAGAGAGGAGAGAGAGAGAGAGAGAGAGAGAGAGAGAGAGACGTGGAGAGAGGTTGTTGGGCAGGCAGAGCGAGGACGGGATGTGGATGACGGGAAAAGACAGGGAGAGGGACGGCGATAGAGTGAGTGGACAAGTACAGGTCTCTTGCATACGCCTGTGTTCTCATGTTTATGGTCAATGATATATGTGATTCATCTGATATATTTATATCCATACGATACGTGGCGCTAGATGCATGTTTTGATAGACCAACCGTCACTCCGTGGCTCATGTGGTATTTGAGGAAGAGATGAAGATACAATAAGTAAAACGTGTTCCGCCGTAGATAACTCTTTGTTTTGTTTTCAGCGTCACAACTTTATGCCATGAGGTGACCAGCTAGCTTCCTCACCGGCTAATTCTGTGAGAACTCAAAGACAGGTCCGACAAATCGTCTTGAGTTCTACGGCTCGCGTTGAGGCTGGTTTGGAACTACTGCTGTGGTCACGCAAGCACGAACTCCCCCCCCCCCCCCAACCATCACCACCCCGCGCCTTCACACAGTTGCATGCTGACCTACCAGGGCATTGATCACAGGGGGGAGAGATGCGGGTGGTGGGAATCAATCCCCTACACGGGCTGTCGGAGAGGTGGTCCATTCATGGAGGCCAGGGCATTGATTCGTTATTGTTGTGTTGTTATTGATATTTGCTATGTTTCTTCCTGTTCACTCTGTTAATATACACGGGATTGGGCGGTGGAAAGGGGGGGGGGGGGAACTCGGCATACAGAACGTTTACAGGAAACAACTACGAGACGATGCTGTGTGAGCAACAGCAGGGAAAAGGGGTGGGGTGGGGGAGGGGGAAACGCGGAGGTGGATGTCACAAACCCTATAGAGAGAGCAGACCTTCTGCGGTAACTTGGTTGTGTCGGTTATCACTGCAGGTAAGTGTATGGTCTGACAGATCACAGAGTGATATACAGGTAAGTTTATGGTCTGACAACACTGACAGATCACAGAGTGATATCAATCAATCAGTCAATCATGTGCCATGCCGGAAAGCGTGGGCGGTCATGACTCGCCACTTCACTCGATCACCAGTGTCGTGGATCAGCTCAGTGTTCCTGTCTCGTCCATGCCATGTGGCCAAGCCATCCAGATATTTTCCTCTCGGTCTTTCTCTTGGTCTGTTCCCCTCGATCTTGTCAGTTGTCACTAAGTTCTCCAATCCATTTCTTCTCATAACATGTCCAACAAATTTTGACTGTCTACGTCTAATTTCTCTAATCAGTCTATGATGTTCATTTGTCTCCTGTAGTACTTGGTCATTGGTTTTTCTGTCTGTCCATGGTATTCTTTGCATTTTCCTCAGAAACCACATTTCTGCAGCCATCAGATGCTTTTCAGCTTGACTGCTCATTGTCCAAGTTTCACATCCATACAAAAGAACAGGCTCTATGTATCCCCTCAACACTCTTTTTCTCGTTTCAATTGACATCTTTTTATTGGTCAGAATGTTTTTCATCTTGCTAAAGATTGATTGAAAGGCTACTTTCGCCATGGCGATTCTTGTTCTAATCTCTTCAAGTCATCTCCCATCAGATGTTATGACTGTTCCAAGATAATTGTACCGATTCACTTGTTGAAGAATATTTCCATTTACTTGTATATTACATTGTGGCACTTCTTCCTTCCTAGTGACGACCATAACCTGAGTACTTTTACAATTTAATTCTAACCCCAGTTGCTCACTGTGTACAACAACCGCATTTACTAATTGTTGCAGGTCCTGCGAATTGTCTGCAATTAATACTGTATCGCCCCGGGAAGGTTAACCCGGTCAACAAATGCCCGCAGAAGTCGGATGTGTCGGCCTAACGGCGCAAGAACGCAGCTCTGCTGTAAACAGGCACAACGCAATCACATCCGGAAAAAAAAACTCCGGATGAACGCAGAAGAAGAAGATACTGTATCATCTGCTTATCTAATGTTATTGATGTTTCGTCCTCCAATGCTGATTCCATTTATATCAGTGTTTCCCAACGTGGGGCCCACGCCCCACAGGGGGGCAATTCGATTGTTAAGGGGGGCAATTCGAAAATGGAAGAAATCGGCTGGATATAACAAAACGGGGAGACTTGAGACTGAAGTTAACTAAATTGGAACCTGACATAATATCTCTTTGCAGCAAGCATCAAGCGCAAAGATCTCACTAAATTTAAATAATTACTAATAATTAAAATAATATAGAAAAATCTTTCATTAAAATTATTTTATACTTGAATTTCAGTTCTCCATTATATGTTTTGAAAATCATCATAATAAGATTTGATACCACAACATCCAGCTTAAAAATGGAGGTGGAGGCAGTCTCTGCGGCTCTCCGCTGGATGGAGAAAACGACACACACAAACATCGTGATTGTAACTGACTCAGAAAGCATGCTGACGAGGGTGAGGACGGGCAGGCTTCGTGCGGAGTGGCTTGCTTCGCTTCGGAGGTCACGGGTGACAAGCATCGCCTGGATCTTTTCTCCGGGGCATGCCGGTGTGCTGGGAAGTGAACAGGCGGACAGATTGGCTGGCTCTGCAGAACTTGGTGGAGTATTGATACATGACAAGGCAGACGTGGTTGCGGCCTTGTGGGAGCACGTGTACACCTCGGAGGAGCAAATGGATTACCATGGTCTGGCAAGAATGAGACAGCGAGGAGTGACGAGGGGATCTGGCCGACGCTCAAAGGAAAGGCGAGAAGGACATATAATCAGATTGCTACTGGTACTATTGGTGTTGGAACTCTTCGCTGGCTGGTGAGGATGGGGACGGAGCGCTTATGGGAATGCTCCGAATGCCGTGATGTCGATTCCTAAATCAATCAATCAATCAACCATGTTTTGAAAATTTACTTACTGTGTTTGCTCAATAATTTCCTAGTTATTTCTTCCTAAAACCTATCGGTCCTTTGGCTAGGATCGGGTGCATTTGCTGCTCTCCCCCCAGTAGTGCACCTGGTCTGGTCGGGGGCCGGGATGATCAAATAAAAACCCATCACATATCTTCACCTTAGATGTGGGTCCACACAAAAAAAGAGGGAGGCGGGGGAACCAGCTTGTCTGGGGTAACCGCCAAACCAAATTAAAAAAAATTCACCCAACACAACCGACACACAGGGACACGGGATCCGGAAGGGGGGGGGGGGGGGGGGAGGGAGGTGGGGCTCTGGCCCCTCTGGGAACCGTGAGTCCTTCTAAAAAAAAATTCTAGTTTCTTTAGTGAACATTTCAATTTTTGAATATTAAAAATGATACATTGTGGGGGGAGGGGGGGTGGGGGGGGGGGGGCATAAGAATTTTAGGAAGGCTTAGGTGGGGCATAGCACAAAAAAGGTTGGGAAACACTGATTTATATCCTCTACATTTCTGAAAATATTTTCACTGTATAGGGAAAAAAGATCTGGAGACATCACACATTCCTGCCTAACACCTCTCTTAATTGGCTGATACTGTCCCACTTCATTATCAATCCTTATTGCAGCTTGTTGTTTCCAATATATGTTTTTTATAAGTCTAATGTCTTTCCCATCAATTTGCAGATCTGCAAGCATATCCACCATGCTGACATGTCTAACTCTATCAAAAGCCTTTGTATAGTCAATAAAGCAAAGATGTATATCCTTGTTTACTTCTATAGCACGTTCAATAACTGTTCGCAGCATATACACAGCATTTACTGTACCCTTTCCTTCTACAAACCCGCATTGTTCTTCCCCTATTTCAGGTTGTATCTTCTTCCTCACTCTTTGCATGATAATTCTTAGCAAAATCGTTGTGATGTGACTCATTATACTAATTGTTTTATGTTGATCACATTCCAAGGTTCCTGATTTCTTTGGGATTGCAATAAATACAGAGTTACATTATTCAGGAGGTATATCTCCAGTATCATATAATGTGTTCAGCAGTCTGGTGACTTGCTCTGGTCCAAACTCTTCTAAAGCTTTAATCATTTCTGTTGTGATGTTATCTGCACCGGGGGCCTTGCCAGCTTTCATATGCTTAAGAACATTTCGAACCTCCATCTCCAAAATTGGCGGTCCTTCATTATTAAATCTAATATCATACTGTTCGTCTCTGTTATCATCATAAAGGTGCTTCACATAATCTGTCCATACATGTAGAATCTGGTCTTTTTCTATTACGATGTTGCCATGTTCTTTTATTAGTAAGTGTCGCGAAAAATAAACTTGCTAGTTTCGATCGATGACAAAAGGAGACTTTCGTCTGCACAAACAGGCAACCCTTTGATGTTGTATGGACTGAGAAACAAAATACGTCGCGTTACAATGTCCACACTGGTCGGCATTTTGTTAACAAATTGTTGCTCGAGACGAACAACGGCGTCATCCGTCTGCAAGGCGGGAGTCGGCCTTTGAAGTGATAGACGGAATGTCTGGCCAGAAGTCGGATGGAGTCTTGTGATGTGGAGAAGATCTGTAGATCACAGACAGGAGACAATTTCCCAGATGAAAGGGGACACCAGACAGAGGTTCACATTGAGTTGGGAAAAATACAGAGAAAAACAACTTCTCGACGCCTCAGCGTCTAGACAATTTGGTGACGTCACTCAAAGCCGATATAAAGGCCGTTGAAGTAAACAAGTTGCGTGAGTCGACCAAGATTTCTGAAGTGGGAAGGATCGGTGCAGTTTCCGAGTTGTGTTCAATGAAAGAAACTATGTCAAATTGTTGATATTTATCGGCGGACATAGATCCAGTCTGTGATTGCATAGTTTCAATCAGCAACCGGAATAGGCATATGGTAGGCTATTAATCATATCTAACTTAGAGTATGATTAGGAATAGAGTACAGTACTGTGCGGTGATATAATGTATTATAGGTGTGGTGATACAAGTGTATTATAGGGTGCAGTGATAGAATGTTCTATAAGTGCGGTGCTAGAAAGTATCATAGGAGCGTCGGCACTAGTATCCTATTGTGTGGCTTTAACTAGCTTGTGTGATATATCATTTTACTCAGGGAGTTGAGGACAATGTAGTGGGATAATAAGTAGAGAGATTGAGGATGGTTGGGAGGGAGGAGGGGAATGTGAAATGGTAGGATCTTCCAGTAGGGCATCTGCTGGGTTTCTACCCGTTCCTTTATTCTTTCCTAGTGTTGCCATGTCTCAGACCATGTGATGAGTTATTTGGCCGTATGACAGAGATCGAGATCTCTGTTATAGATCTGAGTGCTGCTAGTGGCCTACACTCACCTAATTCCGGTCCAGGATGGAGTTGCTCTCACCATGGTATTCTCTACTCAACAGGTTCCACGTAGGTGTAGCTATGATATTCACCAGTGAAGCTAGAACACAAGTTTAGAAGATGATGGCTCAGGATTTGAAGACAGAAGTTGCTGAGAGGCCTCTACATTGGGCTTATACCCAAGTTGGTCTGCGGGAACCTGGCTTCTGCTGAGCAGGACAGGCTGATGATACTTATGTTTAGCAAGTGATAGTTGTATCACTGAACAGTCAGAACATTATATATATATATATATATATATATATATATATATATATATATATATATATATATATATATATATATATATATATATATACACACACACACAACACTGATACCAGGAACATTTATATAAAGTATAGAAATACCTGGAACATTCAGATTGTGGTGGTAATATGGGGAATCTTTACAACCAGTGACATTAGATCAATTAAGATTTCCTAAGTAACAATGACAATAGTGTTAGAATTCTCTGAGTAACAAACAGTTAATAACAGAGGAAATTCATAGTGTAAATTAGATTCTTCTTCTTCTTCGTTCATCCGGAGTTTTTTTCCGGATGTGATTGCGTTGTGCCTGTTTACAGCAGAGCTGCCTTCTTGCGCCGTTAGGCCGACACATCCGACTTCTGCGGGCATTTGTTGACCGGGTTAACCTTCCCGGGGGTTTCTTAGGACGTTTGACTCTCACTGTTGTGGTGTTATCCCCCATCCCAGCTGGTCCATATAGAACAGCCAAAGATCCTGGTCAGCCCTCAAGGGAAGGCAGGGGCAGACCATGGGCATTCCCCGCCATCCAAGGAGGCTTCCATAATTGCAGAGCCGATACATAGCGCTCTGGTACTGGGCTCACCCAAGGAATCGTCACGTCCTGCACATGGCTGCTTAGCCTCACTTCCGTATATTGGGCCTTCCGTTCACCATAGGCTGTTCTTCCGGAAACCAGAAGTATGCAGTCTGCAGATGACATCCACACAGTGAGCTTTCGATTCGGACTTTCCATGTAATGGATTTGCTATCCAAGCAATATTCCAATTCGTGCCACTAGGACACTTTTCCACCTTTTATGAAGTCCACACAGTGGGCTTTAGATACGGACTTTCCACGTAATGGATTTGCTATCCAAGCAATATTCCATTTCATGCCACTAGGACACTTTTCCACCTTTTATGAAGCCCACACAATGGGCTTTTGATTCGGACTTTCCACGTAATGTAAATTAGATTGAAGACTCGCATTAGACAGTGTTTGTCATGGATGTCCAAACATCTGGATGCCTCGAGAGATAGCGGAGAAACTCTTCACGTGACCGGAGAAGCATCACCTCGGTGAGGTTGTTTGTCTGGAATACATGGTGCTGGTGTGTTCTCAGCACAGTGATGAGAATGACTATACTCCTGAACACTGATCTGAGTCTATATACACTTTAGAATATACGTCACACATTCTACACATTTTACACACACACGCACACACACACACACACACACACACACACACACACACACACACACACTTCTCCTACATATACTCTTTGCTTTAATAAATTTCTTGTTTTTATTTGTTGAAGCTAGAGTTGTCACGTATGTTATGTTGGGGAAGAATGAGAGGGTGCATGATCCAGGAGTGGGTAAGAGTGAGAAGAAGGTGTCTTCAGATTGAGGGAGTGTTGTGGACGGAGTCTGCTGGATATCTCCAGGATAGAGATATTGAATTAAAACAAATGTGGGTGTTGATTCCCCTCACTCCAGGGACGACACTAAAGTAGTAAAGAAGAACAAATAACTACTACGACATTCTTTACTTACGACAGTAAGTTCCTGAATTCTTTTGTGCACTAATTTGGTATTTTGACTGATGTGTTGGTTTTCAATTTCTAAGCACTTTTTCTCAAGCCATACTTCTTTTGCGTCCTTACATAATATTCTGACTTGTCTGTGAATTTCTTCATATTTGACAGAATTATTTTTGTTGAGTCTTCTTATTTCCATGAGGTGTACAGTGTGATATACAGGTAAGTTTATGGTCTGATATCACTGACAGATTATAGAGTTATATACAGGTAAGTATATGGTCTGACAACACTAACAGATTACAGTGATATACAGGTAAGTATTTGGTCTGACGGATCATAGAGTGATACACAGGTAAGTATTTGGTCTGACAGATCATAGAGTGATAGACAGGTAAGTATTTGGTCTGACAGATCATAGAGTGATACACAGGTAAGTATTTGGTCTGACAGATCATAGAGTGATACACAGGTAAGTATTTGGTCTGACAGATCATAGAGTGATACACAGGTAAGTATTTGGTCTGACAACACTGACAGATCATAACGTAACATAGAGGGAAGTTTCAGCACAGTGCACCAAATTCGTCTGATCGGTCACGACACCAAAGTGTGCTTATGTGTATGTGTGCGTGTGGATGTGTATGTGTGTGGGTGAGTACCAGAAGCACAAGTGCTGTTAGAAGCGTTGCGTGTTTTGATATTTATTAATGCGCATCATAAGTATATATTGCTACCATTCAACTGCCATACTTTGAACTTAAAACAGTATAGAGGTCTATTGTCTCAGTATAGTATTCTATCGTCCCAGTATAGTAGTTTATTGTCCCAGTATAGTGGTTTATCGTCCCAGTTTATTGGTTTATTGTCCCAGTATAGTGGTCTACTGTTCCAGTATAGATGTCTATTGTCCCAGTATAGTAGTCTATTGTCACAGTATAGTGGTCTACTGTTCCAGTATAGATGTCTATTGTCCCAGTATAGTAGTCTATTGTCACAGTATAGTGGTCTACTGTTCCAGTATAGATGTCTATTGTCCCAGTATAGTAGTCTATTGTCCCAGTGTAGTAGTCTACTGCTCTAGTATAGTAGTCTATTGTCCCATAATAGTGGTCTATTGTCTCATTATAGTGGTCTCTTGTCTCATTATAGTGGTCTCTTGTCCCAGTATAGTAGTCTACTGTCCCAGTATAGTAGTCTATTGTCCCAGTATAGTAGTCTATTGTCCCAGTATAGTAGTCTACTGTTCTTGTATAGTAGTATATTGTCCCAGTATAGTGGTCTATTGTCTCATTATAGTGGTCTCTTGTCTCATTATAGTGGTCTCTTGTCTCTTTATAGTGGTCTCTTGTCACGGTAAAGTCGCATATTCTCCTAATCTAGTTGTATTTTGTCCCAGTATAGTGATATGCTGTCCCCGTATAGTAGTCTATTGTCCCAGTATAGTAGTCTATTTTACCAGTGTTTTGGTCTATTGTCCCAGTATAGTAGTCTATTGTCCCGGTAGAGTGGTCTATTCAAACGTGCGGGAGCAAGTGCCCAGCATAATGATCATGTGCCGTTCATATATCACGAGGTAAAATTGAAATCCTCGTGCGTGTCAAAGGAACAGTGAGTGCCATAAGGACAACTGACATCCTTGTGACTCTCATATGGACAACTGACATCCTTGTGACTCTCATATGGACAACTGACATCCTTGTGACTCTCATATGGACAACTGACATCCTTGTGACTCTCATATGGACAACTGACATCCTTGTAAGTGTCATATGGACAACTGACATCCTTGTGACTCTCACATGGACAACTGACATCCTTGTGACTCTTATATGGACAACTGACATCCTTGTGACTCTCATATGGACAACTGACATCCTTGTGACTCTCATATGGACAACTGACATCCTTGTGACTCTCATATGGACAACTGACATCCTTGTGACTCTCATATGGACAACTGACATCATTGTGACTCTCATATGGACAACTGACATCCTTGTGACTCTCATATGGACAACTGACATCCTTGTGACTCTCATATGGACAACTGACATCCTTGTAAGTGTCATATGGACAACTGAAACCCACCAGACATGTGGATACACGCCAGGCAGATGGATACACACCAGACTGATGGATACACATCAGACACGTGATACACACCAGACACGTGATACACACGTTACGGACACACATAGCAAATGGTCGCAGGCGGAGCTGGGATTAAAGAAGACCTGACGTCACACATCAAACCGAGAACAGTCAACCGTTCTGGCCACACTACACAGGGGATACTCACAGAGTGTACTACCAGTCTGGCCACACTACACAGGGGATACTCACAGAGTGTACTACCAGCCTGGCCACACTACACGTGGGGATACTCACAGAGTGTACTACCAGTCTGCGACAAGCAAGGGATAAGCAATTGGGATGACAACAAAAGGTGTACCATCTCCATATGTCCCATTGTCAGAGATCCGTTACAGCCAACCTGTTGTCTGGAGACGGCACGTGCTACAAATACAACTAAGGAGAATGCAAAAGAAAAACAACATAAAATAAATAAAAGCACAAGGCATGCGGAGGAGACACAGTATCCGACAAGAGTAATGCTAGAGTGCCAGCAACATTAGTGGAGGCTGCAGTTGCAAGCCTTATTATAAGCTAATCATTTAATAGGTCCGCATGGCTGAATGAATAAGAACGCGTGTTCTTAAACATCCGGCGTGCTGATGCCGAGGTCAGGGGTTCAACCCTTACACCGGACAGTTGGACTAAAATGTTGACTTCTCGACCTTGACTTTGGGATCTAAATTACAAGTACCAATGAAGCCGGAGTGGGTTCGCCTGATGGCGAGGGAGACTGGTAATAGGGGAAGCTAACCGACTCGCAAAATTCAGCCCAGCACTACTAGAAGTAGAGCGTGTGCACTAGGCTTGAGTTCAAATTGAGCCAGCGTAAAACAGAATAAGCTCATTATGGTAGAGATGGTTTTGTAATTAGAGATTTCAGAAACCACCTCGTGCCGCCGCCTTTGACACAAGTTTGCCGGAGCTCCACAATGTGCCAGTGTTACACCTCCCCGCCTCTCCGACCGTATGGCGCGCCACTGCCGCTCCCCCAAAGTGGAGAGCAGGCACACGGTCGCAAGTAGGTTACCTCCAGACACAGCGGCGAGCCGGCCTCTCCACAACTACAGTACACTACTGTACTTGCGTTCACTATGGCCCCACCCTGCGCCCCTGACGAAGCGGTGAACCAATTCCCTCCTCCGCCTTCCCTTGGGAAGCTGATTCTATTTGGCAGTGGTGGAGAGAGAGAGAGAGAGAGAGAGAGAGAGAGAGAGAGAGAGAGAGAGAGAGAGAGAGAGAGAGAGAGAGAGAGAGAGAGAGAGAGAGAGAGAGATGGGGCGCTATGACGTAGAGATAAAAGTCCCTTTATGAAAAAATTCCACCCGGGGAATTTCTCCCATCCCCAGGTCTGACCTTCAGAGAGCACCCCGCCCTGGCCCAGCGACACATTACTGGAGTGGCTCCCCCTCCCCCACAAGTGTGGACGAAGTGGGTGGGAGACGACCAATCCCTGCAGTCAGCCGTCCCGCTCCAGCCCAACCCGGTGTGACCCCAGTGGCGTGTTCAGACATCGTGGCTCAGGCTGTCGGTACGAACACTGGTCGGGACTGGCGCGGCGATAGAGCCCCAGTGAACGTTCGTTGGCCTACCTACTACCTATGTGGTGTTCTCAACATATTCTTCATTCTACATTCGGCGTGTTTATCACAGGTAAGTTGTTGTTACTCTTACGCTCTCTTCCGCTAGAGCTAGAACCTACCTACCTACCTACCTACCCACCCACCTACCTACCTACCTACCTACCAACTGACATAGAAAACAGTGTAGTCTCATGTGTGCCGGGATCTATCTATCTATCTATCTATCTATCTATCTATCTATCTATCTATCTATCTATCTATCTATCTATCTATCTATCTATCTGTCTGTCTGTCTGTCTGTCTGTCTGTCTATCTATCTATCTATCTATCTATCTATCTATCTATCTATCTATCTGTCTGTCTAACACCTTACCTGCCCTCCCCTCTAGCACCTGACTACCCCAGCCGCCCGTCCGTCCGTCCGGTGGCCGTATCAAGTTAAAGAGTTCTGTATTGATGGGTACTGCAGTTGTGAGTTATTGATTATATTCTCACACAATCAAGATGGGGCAGGTTGGGTGTGTTGGGACCCATAGCGTCGTGGGGCCGTGTAACTAACGAGAGACAGCTGCCACCAGAATGTGTCATCAAGGGCTACCGAGTGACCAAGTCGGTGTGTCTGCCTCTGTGTGCCCAGTCAATAATATCACAGTCGGTGTGTCTGCCTCTGTGTACCCAGTCAA
Source organism: Cepaea nemoralis (assembly GCA_014155875.1). Classification (NCBI taxonomy): domain Eukaryota; kingdom Metazoa; phylum Mollusca; class Gastropoda; order Stylommatophora; family Helicidae; genus Cepaea; species Cepaea nemoralis. Next base: position 137,567 of record JACEFZ010016591.1, read on the forward strand.
TAATATCACAGTCGGTGTGTCTGCCTCTGTGTACCCAGACACTAATATCACAGCCGGTGTGTCTGCCTCTGTATACCCAGTCAATAATATCACAGTCGGTGTGTCTGCCCCTGTGTACCCAGACACTAATATCACAGCCGGTGTGTCTGCCTCTGTATACCCAGTCAATAATATCACAGTCGGTGTGTCTGCCTCTGTGTATCCATTCACTAATATCACAGTCGGTGTGTCTGCCTCTGTGTACCAAGTCACTAATATCACAGTCGGTGTGTCTGCCTCTGTGTACCCATTCACTAATATCACAGTCGGTCTGTCTGTCTCTGTGTACCCATTCACTAATATCACAGTCGGTGTGTCTGCCTCTGTGTACCCAGTCACTAATTTCACAGTCGGTGTGTCTGTCTCTGTGTACCAAGTCATTAATATCACAGTCGATGTGTCTGTCTCTGTGTACCCAAACAATAATATCACAGTCGGTGTGTCTGTCTCTGTGTACCCACACAATAATATCACAGTCGATGTGTCTGTCTCTGTGTACCCAGACAATAATATCACAGTCGATGTGTCTGTCTCTGTGTACCCAGACAATAATATCACAGTCGGTGTGTCTGTCTCTGTGTACCCAGTCACTAATATCACAGTCGATGTGTCTGTCTCTGTGTACCCAGACAATAATATCACAGTCGATGTGTCTGTCTCTGTGTACCCAGACAATAATATCACAGTCGATGTGTCTGCCTCTGTGTACCCAGTCACTAATATCACAGTCGGTCTGTCTGTCTCTGTGTACCCAGTCACTAATATCACAGTCGGTGTCTCTGTGTACCCAGTCACTAATATCACAGTCGGCATGTCTGTCTCTGTGTACCCAGTCACTAATATCACAGTCGGCATGTCTGTCTCTGTGTACCCAGTCACTAATATCACAGTCGGTCTGTCTGTCTCTGTGTACCCAGTCACTAATATCACAGTCGGCATGTCTGTCTCTGTGTACCCAGTCACTAATATCACAGTCGGCATGTCTGTCTCTGTGTACCCAGTCACTAATATCACAGTCGGTGTCTCTGTGTACCCAGTCACTAATATCACAGTCGGCATGTCTGTCTCTGTGTACCCAGTCACTAATATCACAGTCGGCATGTCTGTCTCTGTGTACCCAGTCACTAATATCACAGTCGGCATGTCTGTCTCTGTGTACCCAGTCACTAATATCACAGTCGGTGTCTCTGTGTACCCAGTCACTAATATCACAGTCGGCATGTCTGTCTCTGTGTACCCAGTCACTAATATCACAGTCGGCATGTCTGTCTCTGTGTACCCAGTCACTAATATCACAGTCGGCATGTCTGTCTCTGTGTACCCAGTCACTAATATCACAGTCGATGTGTCTGTCTCTGTGTACCCAGTCACTAATATCACAGTCGGCATGTCTGTCTCTGTGTGTTGTTGTTTGTCCATCAAGAATGATGATGACCATTCATTTCATCCAGTGGGGTTGAAGGTGTGGAGCCGTGGGTTCTAAGATGGCTGATAAGGCCTATTTTGGCTCGAAATGTTCTTTGACAATGTGGACAAAGAATGCTTGACGTCTCTGGAGGAGGATTTCCTGCAGTGGTTTTTCTGTCCTGCCTTTTCTTCACAGCTCTTGCAGTCCTGGTTGCCTCACATATAGCTGCACCTTTGCGCAATGATGCACGCCACGAATTTCGGTCTCTGGCTGCAGCCTCCCAGGTGTCATGATGAATTCCAAAAGCATTCAGTGAAATTTTCAGAGTGTCTTTAAAACGTTTCCTCTGGCCACCTTGGGAGCGTTTACCACAACGCAGTTCGCTGTAAAAAATTCGTTTAGGGAGCCTGTAATCTGGCATGCGAGTCAAGTGACCAGCCCAGCGAATCTGATTCTTCATCAGTAGAGTGTGGATACTGGGTATGGATGCTCTTTCTAGGACTTCAGTGTCTGGAATCTTGTCTTGCCATTTAATCTTCAGTAGCTTCCTTAGGCAGACTGTGTGGAAGTGGTTTAATTTCCTAGCGTGTCGCTGATAAACAGTCCAGGTTTCACAAGCATATAGCAGTGTGGATAATACAACTGCTTTGTAGACTTTTAGCTTTGTTTGCAGGCTTATTCCAGTTCTGTCCCATACATTCTTGTACAGTCTGCCAAAGGCTGCACTGGCCTTGGAGATTCTTGCATTCACTTCGTCATCGATTGTGGCAGCTTGTGACACGGTGCTGCCAAGATAGGTAAATTTGTCCACAACACTTAGTCTATGATCATTCACTTTGATATTCGGCACAGTGTGATTATTCCCTGGAGCTGGCTGGTACATAACTACAGTCTTCTCCAAGTTGATATTGAGCCCAAAGTTGGCACAGGCATGTGAGAAAGCTGAAACATTATGTTGCATGTCCGCCTCTGAGTTGGCGTATAGAGCGCAATCATCAGCAAACAGGAGCTCTCTGACGGTGCCACTGTTAATTTTGGTTTTAGCTTTCAGCCTTCTGAGATTGAATAACTTTCCATCCATACGGTAGTTGATGTCTATTCCAATGTCGTCGTTCTCGAAGGCATTCATCAACATGGCTGAAAACATGAGGCTGAACAGTGTTGGTGCCAGGACACATCCTTGCTTCACTCCATTGGTGACAGGAAAGGGTTCAGACAGCTCACCATTTTCCTGTACTCTTGCCTGCATGCCGTCATGAAATAGCCGCACTATTTGGACAAACTTTCGTGGACAGCCATATTTTGCCATAATCTTCCACAGTCCTTCTCTGCTGACTGTATCAAAAGCCTTGGTAAGGTCAATGAAAGTGGAGAACATTTCGCAGTTCTGTTCCTGACATTTCTCTTGCAGCTGCCTTGCAGCGAAAATCATGTCAACAGTTCCACGTTCTTTTCTGAAGCCACATTGACTCTCAGGAAGAAGACCTTGATCGAGATGGGCTGTGAGGCGATTGAGAAGAATTCTGGCGAGTATCTTCCCTGCAATTGAAAGCAAGGAGATGCCTCGGTGGTTGTCACAGGATTGGCGGTTTCCTTTACGTTTGTAAAGGTGGACTATTGACGCGTCCTTAAAATCTTGTGGCATGGTCTCGTTCATCCATATGTTTGTGAAGACTCGGTGAAGCTGCTCTGTTAGGACCGGCCCACCTGCCTTGTATATCTCTGCTGGGATGGAGTCAGGACCAGGTGCCTTGCCGCTGGAGAGTTGCTGGATGGCTTTGTTCATTTCCACTATGGTTGGCAGGTCATCAAGAGTCTCATTGGTGGGAACTTGAGGAAGGCAATTGATGGTTTCATCATCGAAGAAGGAAGTTGCATTTAAGATTTTGCTGAAATGCTCTGCCCAGCGTTGGAGGATTTCTTTCTTATCGGTGACCAATGTTCCCCCGTCTGCACTGAGGAGGGGAACTATGCCTGGTGATGAAGGACCATAGACCGCTTTCAGTGAGTCGTAGAAGTTTTTCATATCGTGTCTGTCAGCAAAGCCCTGAATTTCATCAGCTTTGCTGCTCAGCCAGGAGTCCCGCATGTGCCGAAGTTTCTGCTGCACTACTCTCTGAATGTTCTTGAAAGCATCTTTTTTTGATGTTGACTTTGGGTCATTCAAATGTGCCTTGAGGAGAAGATGTTTCTCGGCCAGCAATTGGTTGATGTCTTCGGAATTTTCATCAAACCAGTCTTTATGCTTTCGGGGGGCTGGACCCAGGATTTCCATAGCAGTGTTGTAAATCGTGTCCTTTAGGGCTCTCCATTCTGTTTCTGTATCCTGTTTTGCTTCAGCACTGGGCTTGAGGCGGTCTTCCAGCATATTTTCAAACGACTGCTGCATTTTCTTGCTGTTTAGGCGGGTGACATTTAGCTTTGTTTGCATTTTTGCCCCTTGAGGACGCCGTGGTGGCCTGATGTGGATGTTCATTTTCGAGACAATGAGACGATGGTCTGTCCAACATTCGGCACCACACATGGATTTTGTCACTCGAACGTCTTGCCTGTCACTCCTCCTGACGATTACATAGTCAATGAGGTGCCAGTGTTTCGAGCGAGGGTGCATCCACGATGTCCTATTTCTCATGGGGAGACGGAAAATTGTGTTCGTAATCAGGAGATCATGTTCGGCACATGTCTGAAGGAGGCGGAGTCCATTGGTGTTACAATTTCCGACTCCATGCTTTCCAATAATGCCACTCCAAGAGGTGGTGTCCGTGCCTACTCTGGCATTGAAATCCCCAAGGAGTATAAGTTTGTCTCCTTTGGGAACAGATGTTAATACATTGTGCAGGTCCTCATAGAACTTATTCTTGACATCATCTTCGTTGGTCATAGTTGGTGCGTAGACACTCACAATGGTTGCGTGCTTCCTTCCATTCAGCAGAGGCAACTTCATGGTCATGAGCCTGTCGTTTACAGCCTTTGGAAATCCAGCTAATTTGCCGACCAGGGCCGACTTAATGGCAAATCCCACACCGGATTGGCGTCTTTCCTCGCTTTTCCTTCCACTCCAGAAAAATGTGTAGCCGGCACCAATTTCACAGATTTGGCCTTCTTCTGCAAGTCGTGTCTCGCTCAAGGCTGCAATGTCGATGTTGTACCTGCCCAGCTCTCTCCCAATCAGTGCTGTTCGTCTCTCTGGACCTGACGCGCCGTCTCTGTCAAGTAGGGTGCGTACATTCCAAGTTCCAATTGTTAAGGGAATATGGTTTACTCTTTTAGCTTTGCTTGTTTTATCTTTCTTTGTATGTCGACCGCAGTTTAGGGTACCCACCAACCGCGGCTAGCTGGTTAGGTAGTGATGAAGCAGACAATGTTTAGGGCACCTTTTCTAGCCCCTTCCTCATGCTATGGAGGTGAGCAGTGTGTTCCTATAGAGGGCTGCTCAGTCGCTCAGGGGGCTGCCGAATCCCACTGCTGCTCCGGTCAGTAGAAGACGACCATACGGCCTGAGCCGCCTGTGTGCAGGTCTGCGACTACGGCTGCCAGCGTACCCACGCCTGCCGCTTTGCCGCTCGCCCATCGCCACAGGGCTTGAAGGTGATATGTGATGTTGGATGAAGAATGACTTGCGCGATGACTTGGATTAAAGTGAGGAAGAGTTGCGCAATTCGTCGACCTCACTCTCTCGCCTGTGTCCATCTGAGTCCAGTGGCAAGACAAGTCGAGACGATTGGAGACGAATACAGGTGCAGTGGATGACCAGGGCGCTCTACGTGCCTTGCCGTGCTCATTACGTTCCACAACGCTTTGCAGGTAAACGCCGTCTTGCCCGTTGAATCAGGAATGATTTCTTCCGCGCAGTCTGCCGAATCCTGTCTTCACATGCTGGGTAGGCATACCCTAGTTTACCTCTTGGTTTGACACCAAGTCGGATACCCATGCCTGGTTTAGCCAGCCTCTCACAGCTGTTGCCCGGGGGGTGGCCGCTGTCGCATGCTGACAGCTACTAGGAGCCACAGGCACGAGCTGGGTGTCAGACTTGGACCAGTGGGGGATGGGTCCTGAAAGGACATGAGAGCCATCCTTACCAAAGGTGCTACCAATGCCTGACACCCCGTACCCCCCTGTCTCTGTGTACCCAGTCACTAATATCACAGTCGGCATGTCTGTCTCTGTGTACCCAGTCACTAATATCACAGTCGGCATGTCTGTCTCTGTGTATCCAGTCACTAATATCACAGTCGGCATGTCTGTCTCTGTGTACCCAGTCACTAATATCACAGTCGGCATGTCTGTCTCTGTGTATCCAGTCACTAATATCACAGTCGGCATGTCTGTCTCTGTGTACCCAGTCACTAATATCACAGTCGGCATGTCTGTCTCTGTGTACCCAGTCATTAATATCACAGTCGATGTATCTGTCTCTGTGTATCCAGTCACTAATATCACAGTCGGCATGTCTGTCTCTGTGTATCCAGTCACTAATATCACAGTCGGCATGTCTGTCTCTGTGTACCCAGTCACTAATATCACAGTCGGCATGTCTGTCTCTGTGTATCCAGTCACTAATATCACAGTCGGCATGTCTGTCTCTGTGTATCCAGTCACTAATATCACAGTCGGCGTGTCTGTCTCTGTGTATCCAGTCACTAATATCACAGTCGGTGTGTCTGTCTCTGTGTACCCAGTCATTAATATCACAGTCGGCATGTCTGTCTCTGTGTACCCAGCCACTAATATCACAGTCGGCATGTCTGTCTCTGTGTACTCAGACACTAATATCACAGTCGGCGTGTCTGTCTCTGTGTACCCAGTCACTAATATCACAGTCGGCATGTCTGTCTCTGTGTATCCAGTCACTAATATCACAGTCGGCGTGTCTGTCTCTGTGTACCCAGTCACTAATATCACAGTCGGTGTGTCTGTCTCTGTGTATCCAGTCATTAATATCACAGTCGGCATGTCTGTCTCTGTGTACCCAGTCACTAATATCACAGTCGGCGTGTCTGTCTCTGTGTACCCAGTCACTAATATCACAGTCGATGTGTCTGTCTCTGTGTACCCAGTCATTAATATCACAGTCGGCATGTCTGTCTCTGTGTATCCAGTCACTAATATCACAGTCGGCATGTCTGTCTCTGTGTATCCAGTCACTAATATCACAGTCGGCATGTCTGTCTCTGTGTATCCAGTCACTAATATGACAGTCGGCGTGTCTGTCTCTGTGTACCCAGTCACTAATATCACAGTCGGTGTGTCTGTCTCTGTGTATCCAGTCACTAATATCACAGTCGGTGTGTCTGTCTCTGTGTACCCAGCCACTAATATCACAGTCGGCGTGTCTGTCTCTGTGTACCTAGTCACTAATATCACAGTCGGCGTGTCTGTCTCTGTGTACCCAGTCACTAATATCACAGTCGGCATGTCTGTCTCTGTGTACCCAGTCACTAATATCACAGTCGATGTGTCTGTCTCTGTGTACCCAGTCAGTAATATCACAGTCTGCATGTCTGTCTCTGTGTACCCAGTCACTAATATCACAGTCAGCGTGTCTGTCTCTGTGTACTCAGACACTAATATCACAGTCGGCATGTCTGCCTCTGTGTACTCAGACACTAATATCACAGTCGGCATGTCTGTCTCTGTGTACCCAGTCACTAATATCACAGTCGGCATGTCTGTCTCTGTGTACCCAGTCACTAATATCACAGTCAGCGTGTCTGTCTCTGTGTACTCAGACACTAATATCACAGTCGGCATGTCTGCCTCTGTGTACTCAGACACTAATATCACAGTCGGCATGTCTGTCTCTGTGTACCCAGTCACTAATATCACAGTCGGCATGTCTGCCTCTGTGTACCCAGCCACTAATATCACAGTCGGCATGTCTGTCTCTGTGTACCCAGCCACTAATATCACAGTCGGCATGTCTGTCTCTGTGTACTCAGACACTAATATCAAAGTCGGCATGTCTGTCTCTGTGTACTCAGACACTAATATCACAGTCTGCATGTCTGTCTCTGTGTACCCAGTCACTAATATCACAGTCGGCATGTCTGTCTCTATGTACCCAGTCACTAATATCACAGTCGGCATGTCTGTCTTTGTGTACTCAGACACTAATATCACAGTCGGCATGTCTGTCTCTGTGTACTCAGACACTAATATCACAGTCGGCATGTCTGTCTCTGTGTACCCAGGCACTAATATCACAGTCGGCATGTCTGTCTCTGTGTACCCAGGCACTAATATCACAGTCGGCATGTCTGCCTCTGTGTACCCAGTCACTAATATCACAGTCGGCATGTCTGTCTCTGTTTACCCAGTCACTAATATCACAGTCAATGTGTCTGTCTCTGTGTACCCAGTCACTAATATCACAGTCTGCATGTCTGTCTCTGTGTACCCAGTCACTAATATCACAGTCGGCATGTCTGTCTCTGTGTACCCAGTCACTAATATCACAGTCTGCATGTCTGTCTCTGTGTACTCAGTCACTAATATCACAGTCGGCATGTCTGTCTCTGTGTACTCAGACACTAATATCACAGTCGATGTGTCTGTCTCTGTGTACCCAGTCACTAATATCACAGTCTGCATGTCTGTCTCTGTGTACCCAGTCACTAATATCACAGTCGGCATGTCTGTCCCTGTGTACTCAGACACTAATATCACAGTCGGTGTATCTGCCTCTGTGTACCTGTCGTGTCCTCCTTTACAGTGTCGTCCCTGGAGTGAAGAGAGTCGACACCCACATTATAATATTTTTTTTTCCTCTCAATATTCTGGAGAATCCACCAGCTTCCGTCCAACACACTCCATCAGCCTATGGACACCTTTTCCTGTCCCTCTCTCACTGTCGTACTATGCCCCCTCTCATACTTCCCCAACGCAACATACTCAACAACTCTTGCTTCTAGAAATTAATAAAGAGTAATTTATTAAAATAAAAGTGTAACGTATATGAGACGTGTATGTGAAGAAAATGTGTGACGTGTTCTATAAAGTGTGTAGACTCTGACTCTCAGACAGCAACCCAGTCCGCTGATCCCAGCAAAGATAGACCACAGCACGGTACGTCAGAACATGTACTTCTCACCCGTTGCCGAAACCATCTTGCCGGATACTGCTTTGCCTCTGTAGACCTCTGGTAATCCAATTTCATGAACATCCGAAATAGACACCGGTGGTATTAACAGTTAATCATGGACCGGTTGCACTCTACACAATGTCCGTTCCTAACGTTCCTTAACAAACTGCACAAGTCTTTTGTAGTGTGTACGCAGTTAGTTAGTTAGTTAGTTAGTCGACAGATCATCCTCGTTGCACATCGAACCATTCAGTCCATAAGTGCTAATTACTAATGTTAATTGTTACTGTACTAACACTAGGTACTCTTAGCCGGTTCTCGGTTCGTTACTACTGTCTGATGCTGTGTGGTGCATCAGTATGCATCACTCTCTTTGATGAATCAATTTCCTTCTAGCGTAAGTTACGTTTCTGTATGCAACTTTATTGACTCTTGAACTGGTGTTCTTCAGAATGGGTTTTTTAATTCTTTCCCAAAAACTTGTAGAGTTTCCTTGGATCTGGTAGGGAACCTAGGATAGAAAACAACACATCTGGTGATAGTACTAGTCACTGATCCTTTCGGCTGAGTGTAAGCCTATCACCTTGCTTAATGATCTTTAGCTAACTAGACTTAGTCATAGAGCAGATTAGCTACCCACCTAGAGCCGAACCAGGCTATGACAAAGAAAAAATCAGCAAACAGAATGCGGAACCCCGCCCACCAGGGACACCTACGGGAAGATCCCAATTATCCCTCATTACTCAATTCTCAACTAGTAAAGCTTATCAACACTTCACTAATCTATTCTTAACTAGCAGAGTTAATATCACTATTCTACTCTAACTAGTTTCCACTAACAGTGCTAATCATCACACTATAGTTTAACAAGGCCACAGTCTATATTAATTAGAACTAATATTATAATAGGTTATACCTTAAATGGCACTACTGCAGTCCTATCAATCATATCTACATCTGCCATTATAGGAACGTGTAAAATTAAGTCACTAATTAACACACGGTAGATATTATTTCCACTAAGCACTGCAGTGCCCTGGCACTCCGACTAGAGCATTTTCAAGTCCCCCTAGTTGGTCCCAACTCGGGTTTATATGGCAAACTACCAAAGTTGGCCACGTGACGTTATCCTTTATGCCCCCACACAGGTGGCACATTGGCAGATCATCCCCTGTCAGGGGATCCATCCCCCCTCTGGCTCCATTCATGTTAGATCTGTCATCACTGGTTGTGATTCCCAAAACAAGCCAGCGAGTTACTGTCGAGTTCCAACAAAGAGTTTTTCTCAACAAGCTGTCAGTAGCAATCTGCCCCTCTGAGTGATGTCCGGAAACTATATGACATATGGACTGTTTACTTCCGTGCTGAGTACTTCCGTTTTCCATCCGACTTGTCAAAACGATGTATGATTCAGCGCACTCACTTCCTCTTTACATCTGCCCCTGTGATCTCACGGCTTCCATCTGCATTCAAATGTTGACAAACTTGTCAAGGCGATGCCGGGACCTGTCACCATCAACACCGAATGTTCCAAATCCGTTAGAGATGTACACGTGCAGCTACAAATATTGTCCTGGGATTTTGACATCCGATTTGTTTTTTCCAGTTAGTAAAAATAGTTGTCGCTGGCAGATCGTCCGCTTAATCAGAAAATCCTCTATAATAATCAACCGGTTAAACACACGGTTTTATTTTGTGACAGTACCCAGTCACTAATATCACAGTCGGC
>JACEFZ010016591.1:147923-335423 GCA_014155875.1 Cepaea nemoralis
TCACTAATATCACAGTCGGCATGTCTGCCTCTGTGTACCCAGTCACTAATATCACAGTCGGTGTGTCTGTCTCTGTGTACTCAGACACTAATATCACAGTCGTCGTGTCTGTCTCTGTGTACCCAGTCACTAATATCACAGTCGGGTGTCTGTCTCTGTGTACCCAGTCACTAATATCACAGTCGGTGTGTCTGACTCTGTGTACCAGTCACTAATATCACAGTCGGCATGTCTGCTCTCGTGTACCAGTCACTAATATTCACAGTCGGTGTGTGTGTCTCTGTGTACCAGTGCACTACTATCACAGTCGGCATGGTCTGTCTATGTGTACCCAGTCACTAATATCACAGTCGGCGTGTCTGTCTCTGTGTACCCAGACAGTATATCCAGTCGGTGTGTCTGTCTCTGTGTACCCAGTCACTAATATCACAGTCTGTGTGTCTGTCTCTGTGTACCCAGGCACTAATATCACAGTCGGTGTGTCTGTCTCTGTGTACCCAGTCACTAATATCACAGTCGGATGTCTGCCTCTGTTGTACCCAGTCACTAATATCACAGTCGGTGTGTCTGCTCTGTGTACCCAGTCACTAATATCACAGTCGGTGTGATCGGCCTCTGTGTACCCAGTCACTAATATCACAGTCGGTGTGTCTGTCTCTGTGTACCCAGTCACTAATATCACAGTCGGTGTGTCTGTCTCTGTGTACCCAGTCACTAATATCACAGTCGGTGTGTCTGTCTCTGTGTACCCAGTCACTAATATCACAGTCGGTGTGTCTGTCTCTGTGTACCCAGTCACTAATATCACTGTCGGTGTGTCTGTCTCTGTGTACCCAGTCACTAATATCACAGTCGGTGTGTCTGCCTCTGTGTACCCAGTCACTAATATCCCACTCGGTGTGTCTGCCTCTGTGTACCCAGTCACTAATATCACAGTCGGTGTGTCTGTCTCTGTGTACCCAGTCACTAATATCACAGTCGGGTGTGTCTGTCTCTGTGTACCCAGTCACTAATATCACAGTCGGTGTGTGTCTCTGTGTACCCAGTCACTAATATCACAGTCGGCGTGTCTGGCCTCTGTGTACCCAGTCACTATATCACAGTCGGCTGTCTTCCTCTGTGTACCCAGTCACTAATCACAGTCGGCATGTCTGTCTCTGTGTACCAGTCATAATATCACAGTCGGCTATGTCTGTCTCTGTGTACCTCAGTCCCACTAATATCACAGTCGGTGTGGTCTGTCTCTGTGTACCCAGTCACTAATATCACAGTCGGTGTGTCTGTCTCTGTGTACCCAGTCACTAATATCACAGCGGCGTGTCTGTCTCTGTGTACCAGTCACTAATATCACAGTCGGTGTGTCTGTCTCTGTGTACCCAGTCACTAATATCACAGTCGGTGTGTCTGTCTCTGTGTACCCAGTCACTAATATCACAGTCGGTGTGTCTGTCTCTGTGTACCCAGTCACTACTATCACAGTCGGTGTGTCTGTCTCTGTGGTACCCAGTCACTAATATCACAGTCGGTGTGTCTGTCTCTGTGTACCCAGTCACTAATATCACAGTCGGTGTGTCTGTCTCTGTGTACCCAGTCACTAATATCACAGTCGGTGTGTCTGTCTCTGTGTAACCAGTCACTAATATCACAGTCGGCGTGTCTGTCTCTGTGTACCCAGTCACTAATATCACAGTCGGTGTGTCTGTCTCTGTGTACCCAGTCACTAATATCACAGTCGGTGTCTCTGTGTACCCAGTCACTAATATCACAGTCGGTATGTCTGCCTCTGTGTACCCAGTCACTAATATCACAGTCGGCGTGTCTGTCTCTGTGTACCCAGTCACTAATATCACAGTCGGTGTGTCTGCCTCTGTGTACCCAGTCACTAATATCACAGTCGGTGTGTCTGCCTGTGTGTACCCAGTACCTAATATCACAGTCGGTGTGTCTGCCTGTGTGTACCCAGTCACTAATATCACAGTCGGTGTGTCTGCCTGTGTGTACCCAGTCACTAATATCACAGTCGGTGTGTCTGTCTCTGTGTACCCAGTCACTAATATCACAGTCGGTGTGTCTGTCTCTGTGTACCCAGTCACTAATATCACAGTCGGTGTGTCTGTCTCTGTGTACCCAGTCACTAATATCACAGTCGGTGTGTCTGTCTCTGTGTACCCAGTCACTAATATCACAGTCGGTGTGTCTGTCTCTGTGTAACCAGTCACTAATATCACAGTCGGCGTGTCTGTCTCTGTGTACCCAGTCACTAATATCACAGTCGGTGTGTCTGTATCTGTGTACCCAGTCACTAATATCACAGTCGGTGTGTCTGTCTCTGTGTACCCAGTCACTATATCACAGTCGGTATGTCGGCTCTGTGTACCCAGTCACTAATATCACAGTCGGTGTGTCTGTCCTCTGTGTACCCAGTCACTAATATCACAGTCGGTGTGTCTGCCTCTGTGTACCCAGTCACTAATATCACAGTCGGTGTGGTCTGTCTCTGTGTACCCAGTCACTAATATCACAGTCGGTGTGTCTGTCTCTGTGTACCCAGTCACTAATATCACAGTCGGTGTGTCTGTCTCTGTGTACCCAGTCACTAATATCACAGTCGGTGTGTCTGTCTCTGTGTACCCAGTCACTAATATCACTGTCGGTGTGTCTGTCTCTGTGTACCCAGTCACTAATATCACAGTCGGTGTGTCTGCCTCTGTGTACCCAGTCACTAATATCACACTCGGTGTGTCTGCCTCTGTGTACCCAGTCACTAATATCACAGTCGGTGTGTCTGTCTCTGTGTACCCAGTCACTAATATCACAGTCGGTGTGTCTGTCTCTGTGTACCCAGTCACTAATATCACAGTCGGTGTGTCTGTCTCTGTGTACCCAGTCACTAATATCACAGTCGGTGTGTCTGTCTCTGTGTACACAGTCACTAATATCACAGTCGGTGTGTCTGTCTCTGTGTACCCAGTCACTAATATCACAGTCGGTGTCTCTGTGTACCCAGTCACTAATATCACAATCGGTATGTCTGCCTCTGTGTACCCAGTAACTAATATCACAGTCGGTGTGTCTGTCTCTGTGTACCCAGTCACTAATATCACAGTCGGTGTGTCTGTCTCTGTGTACCCAGTCACTAATATCACAGTCGGCGTGTCTGTCTCTGTGTACCCAGTCACTAATATCACAGTCGGTGTGTCTGTCTCTGTGTACCCAGTCACTAATATCACAGTCGGTGTGTCTGTCTCTGTGTACCCAGTCACTAATATCACAGTCGGTGTGTCTGTCTCTGTGTACCCAGTCACTACTATCACAGTCGGTGTGTCTGTCTCTGTGTACCCAGTCACTAATATCACATTCGGTGTGTCTGTCTCTGTGTACCCAGTCACTAATATCACAGTCGGTGTGTCTGTCTCTGTGTACCCAGTCACTATATCACAGTCGGTGGTCTGTCTCTGTGTAACCAGTCACTAATATCACAGTCGGCGTGTCTGTCTCTGTGTACCCAGTCACTAATATCACAGTCGGTGTGTCTGTCTCTGTGTACCCAGTCACTAATATCACAGTCGGTGTCTCTGTGTACCCAGTCACTAATATCACAGTCGGTATGTCTGCCTCTGTGTACCCAGTCAATATATCACAGTCGGCGTGTCTGTCTCTGTGTACCCAGTCACTAATATCACAGTCGGTGTGTCTGCCTGTGTGTACCCAGTCACTAATATCACAGTCGGGTGTCTGCCTGTGTGTACCCAGTCACTAATATCACAGTCGGTGTGTCTGCCTGTGTGTACCCATCACTATATCACAGTCGGTGTGTCTGTCTCTGTGTACCCAGTCACTATATCACAGTCGGTGTGTCTGTCTCTGTGTACCCAGTCACTAATATCACAGTCGGTGTGTCTGTCTCTGTGTACCCAGTCACTAATATCACAGTCGGTGTGTCTGTCTCTGTGTACCCAGTCACTAATATCACAGTCGGTGTGTCTGTCTCTGTGTACCCAGTCACTAATATCACAGTCGGTGTGCTGCCTCTCGTGTACCCAGTCACTAATATCACATTCGGTGTGTCTGTCTCTGTGTACCCAGTCACTAATATCACATTCGGTGTGTCTGTCTCTGTGTACCCAGTCATATATCACAGTCGGCGTGTCTGTCTGTGTACCCAGTCACTAATATCACAGTCGGCGTGTCTGTCTCTGTGTACCCAGTCACTAATATCACAGTCGGTGTGTCTGTCTCTGTGTACCCAGTCACTAATATCACAGTCGGTGTGTCTGTCTCTGTGTACCCAGTCACTAATATCACAGTCGGCGTGTCTGTCTCTGTGTACCCAGTCACTAATATCACAGTCGGCGTGTCTGTCTCTGTGTACCCAGTCACTAATATCACAGTCGGCGTGTCTGTCTCTGTGTACCCAGTCACTAATATCACAGTCGGCGTGTCTGTCTCTGTGTACCCAGTCACTAATATCACAGTCGGCGTGTCTGTCTCTGTGTACCCAGTCACTAATATCACAGTCGGCGTGTCTGTCTCTGTGTACCCAGTCACTAATATCACAGTCGGGCGTGTCTGTCTCTGTGTACCCAGTCACTAATATCACAGTCGGTGTGTCTGTCTCTGTGTACCCAGTCACTATATCACAGTCGGTGTGTCTGTCTCTGTGTACCCAGTCACTATATCACAGTCGGTGTGTCTGTCTCTGTGTACCCAGTCACTAATATCACAGTAGGCGTGTCTGTCTCTGTGTACCCAGTCACTAATATCACAGTCGGTGTGTCTGTCTCTGTGTACCCAGTCACTAATATCACAGTCGGTGTGTCTGTCTCTGTGTACCCAGTCACTAATATCACAGTCGGTGTGTCTGTCTCTGTGTACCCAGTCACTAATATCACAGTCGGTGTGTCTGTCTCTGTGTACCCAGTCACTAATATCACAGTCGGTGTGTCTGCCTCTGCGTACCCAGTCACTAATATCACAGTCGGCGTGTCTGCCTCTGTGTACCCAGTCACTAATATCACAGTCGGTGTGTCTGCCTCTGTGTACCCAGTCACTAATATCACAGTCGGCATGTCTGTCTCTGTGTACCCATCCACTAATATCACAGTCGGTATGTCTGCCTCTGTGTACCCAGTCACTAATATCACAGTCGGTGTGTCTGTCTCTGTGTACCCAGTCACTAATATCACAGTCGGTGTGTCTGTCTCTGTGTACCCAGTCACTAATATCACAGTCGGTGTGTCTGTCTCTGTGTACCCAGTCACTAATATCACAGTCGGTGTGTCTGCCTCTGTGTACCCAGTCACTAATATCACAGTCGGTGTGTCTGTCTCTGTGTACCCAGTCACTAATATCACAGTCAGTGTGTCTGCCTCTGTGTACCCAGTCACTAATATCACAGTCGGCATGTCTGCCTCTGTGTACCAGTCACTAATATCACAGTCGGTATGTCTGCCTCTGTGTACCCAGTCACTAATATCACAGTCGGCATGTCTGCCTCTGTGTACCCAGTCACTAATATCACAGTCGGTGTGTCTGCCTCTGTGTACCCAGTCACTAATATCACAGTCGGTGTGTCTGCCTCTGTGTACCCAGTCACTAATATCACAGTCGGTGTGTCTGTCTCTGTGTACCCAGTCACTAATATCACAGTCGGTGTGTCTGTCTCTGTGTACCCAGTCACTAATATCACAGTCGGTGTGTCTGCCTCTGTGTACCCAGTCACTAATATCACAGTGACGGTTGTGTCTGTCCTCTTGTGTACCCAGTCACTTACTTACACAGTCAGGTCAGTGTCTGCCTGCTGTTGACCCAGTCACTGAATATCACAGTCGGCATTGTCTGCCCTCTGTGGACCCCGTCACTCCTATACAGTCGGGCATGTCCTGTCTCTGTGTGACCCAGTCCCTAATATCCACAGTCGGCATGTCTGCCTTCTGTATTACCCAGATCACATAATTCGACAGTCGTTGTTGTCTGCCTCTGTGTACCCAGTCACTAATATCACAGTCGGTGTGTCTGCCTCTGTGTACCCAGTCACTAATATCACAGTCGGTGTGTCTGTCTCTGTGTACCCAGTCACTAATATCACAGTCGGTGTGTCTGTCTCTGTGTACCCAGTCACTAATATCACAGTCGGTGTCTCTGTGTACCCAGTCACTAATATCACAGTCGGCATGTCTGTCTCTGTGTACCCAGTCACTAATATCACAGTCGGCATGTCTGTCTCTGTGTACCCAGTCACTAATATCACAGTCGGCATGTCTGTCTCTGTGTACCCAGTCACTAATATCACAGTCGGTGTGTCTGTCTCTGTGTACCCAGTCACTAATATCACAGTCGGCATGTCTGTCTCTGTGTACCCAGTCACTAATATCACAGTCGGTGTGTCTGTTCTGTGTACCCAGTCACTAATATCACAGTCGGCATGTCTGTCTCTGTGTACCCAGTCACTAATATCACAGTCGGTGTGTCTGCCTCTGTGTACCCAGTCACTAATATCACAGTCGGCGTGTCTGCCTCTGTGTACCCAGTCACTAATATCACAGTCGGTGTGTCTGCCTCTGTGTACCCAGTCACTAATATCACAGTCGGCATGTCTGTCTCTGTGTACCCAGTCACTAATATCACAGTCGGTGTCTTGTCCTCTGTGTACCCAGTCACTATATCACAGTCGGTCTGTCTGCCTCTGTGTACCCAGGTCACTAATATCACAGTCGGCATGTGTCTGTCTCTGTGTACCCAGTCACTAATATCACAGTCGGTGTGTCTGTCTCTGTGTACCCAGTCACTAATATCACAGTCGGCATGTGCTGCCTCTGTGTACCCAGTCACTAATATCACAGTCGGCTGTGTTCTGCCTCTGTTTACCCAGTCCACTAATATCACAGTCGGCATTGTCTGTCTCTGTGTACCCAGTCACTAATATCACAGTCGGTGTGTCTGCTCTGTGTACCCAGTCACTAATATCACAGTCGGCTTGTCTGCCTCTGTGTACCCAGTCCACTAATAATCACCGTCGGCATGGTCTGTCTCTGTGTACCCAGTCACTAATATCACAGTCGGTGTGTCTGCTCTGTGTACCCAGTCACTAATATCACAGTCGGTATGTCTGCCTCTGTGTACCCAGTCACTAATATCACAGTCGTGTGTCTGTCTCTGTGTACCCAGTCACTAATATCACAGTCGGTGTGTCTGTCCTCTGTGTACCCAGTCACTAATATCACAGTCGGCTGTGTCTGTCTCTGTGTACCCAGTCACTAATATCACAGTCGGTGTGTCTGTCTCTGTGTACCCAGCACTAATATCACAGTCGGCAGTGTCTGTCCTCTGTGTACCCAGTCACTAATATCACAGTCGGCGTGTCTGTCTCTGTGTACCCAGTCACTAATATCACAGTCGGCGTGTCTGTCTCTGTGTACCCAGTCACTAATTATCACAGTCGGTGTGTCTGTCCTCTGTGTACCCAGTCACTAATATCACAGTCGCGTGTGTCTGCCTCTGTGTACCCAGTCACTAATATCACAGTCGGTGTGTCTGTCTCTGTGTACCAGTCACTAATATCACAGTCGGTGCTGTCTGTCTCTGTGTACCCAGTCACTAATATCACAGTCGGTGTGTCTGTCTCTGTGTACCCAGTCACTAATATCACAGTCGGTGTCTCTGTGTACCCAGTCACTAATATCACAGTCGGCATGTCTGTCTCTGTGTACCCAGTCACTAATATCACAGTCGGCATGTCTGTCTCTGTGTACCCAGTCACTAATATCACAGTCGGCATGTCTGTCTCTGTGTACCCAGACACTAATATCACAGTTCGGTGTGTCTGTCTCTGTGTACCCAGTCACTAATATCACAGTCGGCATGTCTGTCTCTGTGTACCCAGTCACTAATATCACAGTCGGTGTGTCTGTTTCTGTGTACCCAGTCACTAATATCACAGTCGGCATGTCTGTCTCTGTGTACCCAGTCACTAATATCACAGTCGGTGTGTCTGTTTCTGTGTACCCAGTCACTAATATCACAGTCGGCATGTCCTGCCTCTGTGTACCCAGTCACTAATATCACAGTCGGTGTGTCTGTCTCTGTGTACCCAGTCACTAATATCACAGGTCGGTGTCTCTGTGTACCCAGTCACTAATATCACAGTCGGTGTGTCCTGTTTCTGTGTAACCAGTCACTAATATCACAGTCAGCATGTCTGCCTCTGTGTACCCAGTCACTAATATCACAGTCGGCATGTCTGCCTCTGTGTACCCATGTCACTAATATCACAGTCGGCATGTCTGTCTCTGTGTACCCAGTCACTAATATCACAGTCGGCATGTCTGTCTCCTGTGTACCCAGTCACTAATAACACAGTCGGTGTCTCTGTGTACCCAGTCACTAATATAACAGTCGGTGTGTTTGCCTCTGTGTACCCAGACACTAATATCACAGTCGTTGTGTCTGTCTCTGTGTACCCAGTCACTAATATCACAGTTGAATGTGTGTTTGTTTCTGTGTACCCAGTCACTAATATCACAGTCGCATGTCTGTCTCTGTGTACCCAGTCACTAATATCACAGTCGGCATGTCTGTTTCTGTGTTACCCAGTCACTAATATCACAGTCGATGTGTCTGTCTCTGTGTACCCAGTCACTAATATCACAGTCGGCGTGTCTGCCTCTGTGTACCCAGTCACTAATATCACAGTCGGCATGTCTGCCTCTGTGTACCACCGTCACTAATATCACAGTCGGTGTGTCTGCTCTGTGTACCCAGTCACTAATATCACAGTCGGTTGTGTCTGTCTCTGTGTACCCAGTCACTAATATCACAGTCGGCATGTCTGACTCTGTGTACCCAGTCACTAATATCACAGTCGGTGTGTCTCGTACTCTGTGTACCCAGTCACTAATATCACAGTCGGTGTGTCTGTCTCTGTGTACCCAGTCACTAATATCACAGTCGATGTATCTGCCTCTGTGTACCCAGTCACTAATATCACAGTCGGCGTGTCTGTCTCTGTGTACCCAGTCACTAATATCACAGTCGGCGTGTCTGTCCTCTGTGTACCCAGTCACTAATATCACAGTCGGTGTGTCTGTCTCTGTGTACCCAGTCACTAATATCACAGTCGGTGTGTCCGGTCTCTGTGTTACCCAGTCACTAATACACAGTCGGTAGTGTCTGTCTCTGGTGTACCCCAGTCAGCTAATATCACAGTCCGTGACCATGTCTGCCTCTGTGCGACCCAGTCACTATCAGCACAGTCGGCGTGTCTGTCTCTGTGTACCCATACACTAAGATCATTAGTCCGGTGTGTCCCTGTCTCGTGGTAGCCCGAAGTCAGCTAATATCACAGTCTGCCATGTCCTGGTCTCTGTGTACCCATCCACTAATATCACAGTCGTGAATGTCTGTCTCTGTGTTTACCCAGTCACTAATAATCACAGTCGAGGGTAGTCTGTCTCTGTGTACCCAGTCACTAGATATCACAGTCGTGCTGTATGTCTTCTGTGTACCCAGTCCACTAATTATCACAGTCCGGTTATGTGTCTGTCTCTGTGTACACCAGTCACTAAGTATCATAGGTCCGGTGGTGTCCGTTGCCTTGTGTACCCAGATCCACTAATATCACAGTCGGTGCATGTCTGTCTCTGTGTAACCACCACTAATATCACAGTCGATGCATGTTCTGTCCTCTGTGTACCCAGTCACTAATATCACAGTCTGCATGTCCTGTCTCTGCTGTACCCAGTCACGAATATCACAGGTCTGTCTGTACTGTCCTCTGTGTACCCAGTCACTAATATCACAGTCTGGTGGTCTGTCTCTGTGTAACCAGTCACTAATATCACAGTCTGCATGTCTGCTCTGTGTACCCAAGTCACTAATATCACAGTCGGCTGTCGCCTCTGTGTACCCAGTCACTAATATCACAGTCGGCTGTGGCTGTCTCTGTGTACCACAGGCACTAATATCACAGTCTCGGGCTGTCTGTCTCTGTGTACCAGTCACTATATCACAGTCGCATGTCGTCTCTGTGTACCCAGTCAACTAATATCACAGTCGGCATGTCTGTCTCTGTGTACCCAGTCACTAAATATCAAGTCGGCCATGTCTGTCTCTGTGTACCCAGTCACTAATATCACAGTCGGCATGTCTGTCTCTGTGTACCCAGTCACTAATATCACAGTCGGTGTGTCCTGTCTCTGTGTACCCAGTCACTAATATCACAGTCGGTGTGTCTGCCTCTGTGTACCCAGTCACTATATCAAAGTCGGTGTGTCTGCCTCTGTGTACCCAGTCACTAATATCACAGTCGGTGTGTCTGCCTCTGTGTACCCAGTCACTAATATCACAGTCGGTGTGTCTGTCTCTGTGTACCCAGTCCCTAATATCACAGTCGGTGTGTCTGTCTCTGTGTAACCAGTCCACTAATATCACAGTCGGTGTCTCTGTGTACCCAGTCACTAATATCACAGTCGGCATGTCTGTCTCTGTGTAACCAGTCACTAATATCACAGTCGCATGTCTGTCTCTGTGTACCAGTCACTAATATCACAGTCTGCCTGTCTGTCTCTGTGTACCCAGTCACTAATATCACAGTCTGCTGTGTCTGTCTCTGTGTACCCAGTCACTAATATCACAGTCGGCATGTCTGTCCTCTGTGTACCCAGTCACTAATATCACAGTCGGTGTGTCTGTTTCTGTGTACCCAGTCACTAATATCACAGTCGGCATGTCTGTCTCTGTGTACCCAGTCACTAATATCACAGTCGGTGTGTCTGCCTCTGTGTACCCAGTCACTAATATCACAGTCGGCGTGTCTGCCTCTGTGTACCCAGTCACTAATATCACAGTCGGTGTGTCTGCCTCTGTGTACCCAGTCACTAATATCACAGTCGGCGTGTCTGTCTCTGTGTACCCAGTCACTAATATCACAGTCGGTATGTCTGTCTCTGTGTACCCATCCACTAATATCACAGTCGGTATGTCTGCCTCTGTGTACCCAGTCACTAATATCACAGTCGGTGTGTCTGTCTCTGTGTACCCAGTCACTAATATCACAGTCGGTGTGTCTGTCTCTGTGTACCCAGTCACTAATATCACAGTCGGTGTGTCTGCCTCTGTCTACCCAGTCACTAATATCACAGTCGGTGTGTCTGCCTCTGTGTACCCAGTCACTAATATCACAGTCGGTGTGTCTGTCTCTGTGTACCCAGTCACTAATATCACAGTCAGTGTGTCTGCCTCTGTGTACCCAGTCACTAATATCACAGTCGGCATGTCTGCCTCTGTGTACCCAGTCACTAATATCACAGTCGGCATGTCTGCCTCTGTGTACCCAGTCACTAATATCACAGTCGGTGTGTCTGCCTCTGTGTACCCAGTCACTAATATCACAGTCGGTGTGTCTGCCTCTGTGTACCCAGTCACTAATATCACAGTCGGTGTGTCTGTCTCTGTGTACCCAGTCACTAATATCACAGTCGGTGTGTCTGTCTCTGTGTACCCAGTCACTAATATCACAGTCGGTGTGTCTGCCTCTGTGTACCCAGTCACTAATATCACAGTCGGTGTGTCTGTCTCTGTGTACCCAGTCACTAATATCACAGTCGGCATGTCTGCCTCTGTGTACCCAGTCACTAATATCACAGTCGGCGTGTCTGCCTCTGTGTACCCAGTCACTAATATCACAGTCTGCATGTCTGTCTCTGTGTACCCAGTCACTAATATCACAGTCTGCATGTCTGTCTCTTGTGTACCCAGTCAACTAATATCACAGGCTGTATGTCTACCTCTGTGTACCCAGTCACTAATATCACAGTCGGCATGTCTGTCTCTGTGTACCCAGCTCACTAATATCACAGTCGCATGTCTGTCTCTGTGTACCCAGTCACTAATATCATAGTCGGCATGTCTGTCTCTGTGTACCAGTCACTAATATCACAGTCTGCATGTCTGTCTCTGTGTACCCAGTCACTAATATCACAGTCTGCATGTCTGCCTCTGTGTACCCAGTCACTAATATCACAGTCTGCATGTCTGTCTCTGTGTACCCAGTCACTAATATCACAGTCGATGTGTCTTGCCTCTGTGTACCACAGTCACTAATATCACAGTCGACTGTGTCTGTCTCTGTGTACCCAGTCACTAATATCCAGTCGGCATGTCTGTCTCTGTGTACCCAGTCACTAATATCACAGTCGGTGTGTCTGTTTCTGTGTACCCAGTCACTAATATCACAGTCGGCATGTCTGTCTCTGTGTACCCAGTCACTAATATCACAGTCGGTGTGTCTGTTTCTGTGTACCCAGTCACTAATATCACAGTCGGCATGTCTGCCTCTGTGTACCCAGTCACTAATATCACAGTCGGTGTGTCTGTCTCTGTGTACCCAGTCACTAATATCACAGTCGGTGTCTCTGTGTACCCAGTCACTAATATCACAGTCGGTGTGTCTGTTTCTGTGTAACCAGTCACTAATATCACAGTCAGCATGTCTGCCTCTGTGTACCCAGTCACTAATATCACAGTCGGCATGTCTGCCTCTGTGTACCCTGTCACTAATATCACAGTCGGCATGTCTGTCTCTGTGTACCCAGTCACTAATATCACAGTCGGCATGTCTGTCTCTGTGTACCCAGTCACTAATAACACAGTCGGTGTCTCTGTGTACCCAGTCACTAATATAACAGTCGGTGTGTTTGCCTCTGTGTACCCAGACACTAATATCACAGTCGTTGTGTCTGTCTCTGTGTACCCAGTCACTAATATCACAGTTGGTGTGTTTGTTTCTGTGTACCCAGTCACTAATATCACAGTCGGCATGTCTGTCTCTGTGTACCCAGTCACTAATATCACAGTCGGCATGTCTGTTTCTGTGTACCCAGTCACTAATATCACAGTCGATGTGTCTGTCTCTGTGTACCCAGTCACTAATATCACAGTCGGCGTGTCTGCCTCTGTGTACCCAGTCACTAATATCACAGTCGGCATGTCTGCCTCTGTGTACCCAGTCACTAATATCACAGTCGGTGTGTCTGCCTCTGTGTACCCAGTCACTAATATCACAGTCGGTGTGTCTGTCTCTGTGTACCCAGTCACTAATATCACAGTCGGCATGTCTGACTCTGTGTACCCAGTCACTAATATCACAGTCGGTGTGTCTAACTCTGTGTACCCAGTCACTAATATCACAGTCGGTGTGTCTGTCTCTGTGTACCCAGTCACTAATTCACAGTCGCATGTATCTGTCCTCTGTGTACCCAGTCACTATATCACAGTCGGCATGTCCTGCCTCTGTGTACCCAGTCACTAATATCACAGTCGGCATGTCTGCCTCTGTGTACCCAGTCACTAATATCACAGTCGGCATGTCTGCCTCTGTGTACCCAGTCACTAATATCACAGTCGGCATGTCTGTCTCTGTGTACCCTGTCACTAATATCACAGTCGGCATGTCTGGCTCTGTATACCCAGTCACTAATATCACAGACGGTGTGTCTGTCTCTGTGTACCCAGTCACTAATATCACAGTCGGTGTGTCTGTCTCTGTGTACCCAGTCACTAATATCACAGTCGGTGTGTCTGTCTCTGTGTACCCAGTCACTAATATCACAGTCGGCTGTGTCTGCTCTGTGTACCCAGTCACTAATATCACAGTCGGTGTGTCTGTCTCTGTGTACCCAGTCACTAATATCACAGTCGGTGTGTCTGTCTCTGTGTACCCAGTCACTAATATCACAGTCGGTGTGTCTGTCAGGTCAGGTCTTAGTCAGATATGACTGAGCTACCGTATAACAGTAGACGGTACTACCTGCTTTCTGTTAGCGCCGAACGTTGGGCGGCGCTTACCGAGCCCGACACCCCAGATTGTGCCAACGGCTTCGGGCAGAAGAGCGCAATTTGGAGGGTACAAGCCTTACCCTGGTGCGAGGAAATGCAAGCTAAAGACAAAATTGTCATGGCAGGGCAGACCAGGCCCTAAGCCTTGGTTGGCGACTGGTCTAGGATCGAAGCTCCGACAGGCGGACAGTTAGAGCATTGCTTTGCTGATCTGGCAGCTTCTGCAGCTTGTCTTGTTCCAGATGTAGGGGTGTTACCTTTCCTCTGGAGTGAACTAGGCAGGCCGAGATGGGGATCATGCTGCATGGGCAACACATGATCTCTATATTTTAGCCCAGGCTTTGTGCTATGGAGAGGCAATAACTCCATCCCTGAAAAGTTATTATGCCTTTTTAAAGCACAAACTATCGTCTGTCAAGACGGCAAGGTGCCAATGCAATGCGTGTCTGTCTCTGTGTACCCAGTCACTAATATCACAGTCGGTGTGTCTGCCTCTGTGTACCCAGTCACTAATATCACAGTCGGCATGTCTGCCTCTGTGTACCCAGTCACTAATATCACAGTCGGTGTGTCTGCCTCTGTGTACCCAGTCACTAATATCACAGTCGGTGTGTCTGCCTCTGTGTACCCAGTCACTAATATCACAGTCGGCGTGTCTGTCTCTGTGTACCCAGTCACTAATATCACAGTCGGTGTGTCTGCCTCTGTGTAACCAGTCACTAATATCACAGTCGGTGTGTCTGCCTCTGTGTACCCAGTCACTAATATCACAGTCGGCGTGTCTGTCTCTGTGTACCCAGTCCACTAATATCACAGTCGGCGTGTCTGTCTCTGTGTACCCAGTCACTAATATCACAGTCGGTGTGTCTGTCTCTGTGTACCCAGTCACTAATATCACAGTCGGCATGTCTGCCTCTGTGTACCCAGTCACTAATATCACAGTCGGCATGTCTGCCTCTGTGTACCCAGTCACTAATATCACAGTCGGTGTGTCTGTCTCTGTGTACCCAGTCACTAATATCACAGTCGGTGTATCTGTCTCTGTGTACTCAGTCACTAATATCACAGTCGGTGTATCTGTCTCTGTGTACCCAGTCACTAATATCACAGTCGGTGTATCTGTCTCTGTGTACTCAGTCACTAATATCATAGTCGGTGTATCTGTCTCTGTGTACTCAGTCACTAATATCATAGTCGGTGTGTCTGTCTCTGTGTACCCAGTCACTAATATCACAGTCGGCATGTCTGTCTCTGTGTACCCAGTCACTAATATCACAGTCGGCGTGTCTGCCTCTGTGTACCCAGTCACTAATATCACAGTCGGCGTGTCTGCCTCTGTGTACCCAGTCACTAATATCACAGTCGGTGTGTCTGCCTCTGTACCCAATGACTAATATCACAGTCGGCATGTCTGCCTCTGTACCCAGTCACTAATATCACAGTCGGTGTGTCTGTCTCTGTGTACCCAGTCACTAATATCACAGTCTGTGTGTCTGTCTCTGTGTACCCAGTCACTAATATCACAGTCGGTGTGTCTGTCTCTGTGTACCCAGTCACTAATATCACAGTCGGTGTGTCTGTCTCTGTGTACCCAGTCACTAATATCACAGTCTGTGTGTCTGTCTCTGTGTACCCAGTCACTAATATCACAGTCTGTGTGTCTGTCTCTGTGTACCCAGTCACTAATATCACAGTCTGTGTGTCTGTCTCTGTGTACCCAGTCACTAATATCACAGTCGGCATGTCTGCCTCTGTGTACCCAGTCACTAATATCACAGTCGGTTGGGTCTCGTCTATATTCTCTAGCCTCATCAACAGCACAACTTTCATGCTTACATTGACCACTTGGCGCCATATGTACACATGTAATCACGGCAGCATGCACTGACGACAAGATATACACAAGACTCGCCTGTTCCCAGACTAGCTTGGAATAGTGTGCATTTGGTAACATCCCAAGATGGTTGGCTGAAATCAACTGACCGTATAGTTTTATTGCCACCATATTGAAATCAACGGACCGTATAATTCTATGGGCACCATATTGAAATCAACTGACCGTATAGTTTTAATGCCACCATATTGAATTCAACGGACCGTACAATTCTATGGGTACCATATTGAAATCAACAGGCCGTATAGTTCCATGGACACCATATTGAAGTCAACTGACCACAATGTCCAGTGGCTGCCGTACAACGTCTAAGTACTGAAGCCTGAAATCAGGTGATTGGCCGATAAAGGAGCGTCTCCATGGTTCGGATTGTCTGCTCCATGGTTCTGATTGTCTGCTCCATGGTTCAGATTGTCTGCTCCATGGTTCTGATTGTCTGTTCCATGGTTGGGATTGTCTGTTCCATGGTTGGGATTGTCTGTTCCATGGTTGGGATTGTCTGTTCCATGGTTGGGATTGTCTGTTCCATGGTTGGGATTGTCTGTTCCATGGTTCTGATTGTCTGTTCCATGGTTGGGATTGTCTGTTCCATGGTTGGGATTGTCTGTTCCATGGTTGGGATTGTCTGCTCCATGGTTCTGATTGTCTGTTCCATGGTTGGGATTGTCTGTTCCATGGTTGGGATTGTCTGTTCCATGGTTGGGATTGTCTGTTCCATGGTTGGGATTGTCTGTTCCATGGTTGGGATTGTCTGCTCCATGGTTCAGATTGTCTGTTCCATGGTTGGGATTGTCTGTTCCATGGTTGGGATTGTCTGTTCCATGGTTCGGATTGTCTGTTCCATGGTTGGGATTGTCTGTTCCATGGTTGGGATTGTCTGTTCCATGGTTGGGATTGTCTGTTCCATGGTTGGGATTGTCTGCTCTATGGTTGGGATTGTCTGCTCCATGGTTGGGATTGTCTGCTCCATGGTTCGGATTGTCTGTTCCATGGTTGGGATTGTCTGCTCCATGGTTGGGATTGTCTGCTCCATGGTTGGGATTGTCTGCTCCATGGTTGGGATTGTCTGCTCCATGGTTGGGATTGTCTGTTCCATGGTTGGGATTGTCTGCTCCATGGTTGGGATTGTCTGTTCCATGGTTGGGATTGTCTGTTCCATGGTTGGGATTGTCTGTTCCATGGTTGGGATTGTCTGTTCCATGGTTGGGATTGTCTGCTCCATGGTTGGGATTGTCTGTTCCATGGTTGGGATTGTCTGTTCCATGGTTGGGATTGTCTGTTCCATGGTTGGGATTGTCTGCTCCATGGTTGGGATTGTCTGCTCCATGGTTGGGATTGTCTGTTCCATGGTTGGGATTGTCTGTTCCATGGTTGGGATTGTCTGCTCCATGGTTGGGATTTTCTGCTCAATGGTTGGGATTGTCTGTTCCATGGTTGGGATTGTCTGTTCCATGGTTGGGATTGTCTGTTCCATGGTTGGGATTGTCTGTTCCATGGTTGGGATTGTCTGTTCCATGGTTGGGATTGTCTGTTCCATGGTTGGGATTGTCTGCTCCATGGTTGGGATTGTCTGCTCCATGGTTGGGATTGTCTGCTCCTGGTTGGGATTGTCTGTTCCATGGTTGGGATTGTCTGTTCCATGGTTGGGATTGTCTGTTCCATGGTTGGGATTGTCTGTTCCATGGTTGGGATTGTCTGCTCCATGGTGGGATTGTCTGCTCCATGGTGGGATTGTCTGTTCCATGGTTGGGATTGTCTGCTCCATGGTTCGGATTGTCTGTTCCCTATGGTTGGGATTGTCTGTTCCATGGTTGGGATTGTCTGTTCCATGGTTGGGATGTCTGCTCCATGGTTGGGCATGTCTGTTCCATGGTTGGGATTGTCTGTTCCATGGTTGGGATTGTCTGTTTCCATGGTTGGGATTGTCTGTTCCATGGTTGGGATTGTCTGTTCCATGGTTGGGATTGTCTGTCTCCATGGTTGGGATTGTCTGTTCCATGGTTGGGATTGTCCTGTTCCATGGTTGGGATTGTCTGTTTCCATGGTTGGGATTGTCTGTTCCATGGGTTGGGGATTGGTCTGTTCCATGGTTGGGATTGTCTGTTCCATGGTTGGGATTGTCTGTTCCATGGTTGGGATTGTCTGTTCCATGGTCTGGGATTGTCTGTTCCATGGTTTGATTGTCTGTTCCATGTTGGGATTGTCTGTTCCATGGTTGGGATTGTCTGCTCCATGGTTGGGATTGTCTGTTCCATGGTTGGGATTGTCTGTTCCATGGTTGGGATTGTCTGTTCCATGTTCGGGATTGTCTGTTCCATGGTTATGATTGTCTGTTCCATGGTTGGGATTGTCTGTTCCATGGTTGGGATTGTCTGTTCCATGGTTCGAGATTGTCTGTTCCATGGTTGGGATTGTCTCTGTTCCACTGGTTGGGATTGTCTGTTCCATGGTTCTGATTGTCTGTTCCATTGTTGGGATTGTCTGTTCCATGGTTGGGATTGTCTGTTCCATGGTTGGGATTGTCTGCTCCATGGTTGGGATTGTCTGTTCCATGGTTGGGATTGTCTGCTCCATGGTTGGGATTGTCTGTTCCATGGTTGGGATTTTCTGCTCCATGGTTGGGATTGTCTGTTCCATGGTTCGGATTGTCTGTTCCGTGGTTCGGATTGTCTGTTCCATGGTTGGGATTGTCTGTTCCATGGTTGGGATTGTCTGTTCCATGGTTCGGATTGTCTGTTCCATGGTTCGGATTGTCTGCTCCATGGTTGGGATTGTCTGCTCCATGGTTCAGATTGTCTGCTCCATGGTTGGGATTGTCTGTTCCATGGTTGGGATTGTCTGCTCCATGGTTGGGATTGTCTGCTCCATGGTTGGGATTGTCTGCTCCATGGTTCTGATTGTCTGCTCCATGGTTCTGATTGTCTGCTCCATGGTTCAGATTGTCTGCTCCATGGTTGGGATTGTCTGTTCCATGGTTGGGATTGTCTGCTCCATGGTTGGGATTGTCTGCTCCATGGTTCAGATTGTCTGCTCCATGGTTGGGATTGTCTGTTCCATGGTTGGGATTGTCTGCTCCATGGTTGGGATTGTCTGTTCCATGGTTGGGATTGTCTGTTCCATGGTTGGGATTGTCTGCTCCATGGTTCAGATTGTCTGCTCCATGGTTGGGATTGTCTGCTCCATGGTTGGGATTGTCTGTTCCATGGTTGGGATTGTCTGCTCCATGGTTGGGATTGTCTGCTCCATGGTTGGGATTGTCTGCTCCATGGTTCTGATTGTCTGCTCCATGGTTGGGATTGTCTGCTCCATGGTTCAGATTGTCTGTTCCATGGTTGGGATTGTCTGCTCCATGGTTGGGATTGTCTGCTCCATGGTTGGGCTTGTCTGCTCCATGGTTCAGATTGTCTGTTCCATGGTTGGGATTGTCTGCTCCATGGTTGGGATTGTCTGCTCCATGGTTGGGATTGTCTGCTTCATGGTTCTGATTGTCTGCTCCATGGTTCAGATTGTCTGCTCCATGGTTGGGTTTGTCTGCTCCATGGTTCTGATTGTCTGCTCCATGGTTCAGATTGTCTGCTCCATGGTTGGGATTGTCTGTTCCATGGTTGGGATTGTCTGCTCCATGGTTGGGATTGTCTGCTCCATGGTTGGGATTGTCTGTTCCATGGTTGGGATTGTCTGCTCCATGGTTGGCATTGTCTGCTCCATGGTTCTGATTGTCTGCTCCATGGTTCAGATTGTCTGCTCCATGGTTGGGATTGTCTGTTCCATGGTTCGGATTGTCTGCTCCATGGTTGGGATTGTCTGCTCCATGGTTGGGATTGTCTGCTCCATGGTTCTGATTGTCTGCTCCATGGTTGGGATTGTCTGTTCCATGGTTCTGATTGTCTGCTCCATGGTTGGGATTGTCTGTTCCATGGTTCTGATTGTCTGTTCCATGGTTGGGATTGTCTGTTCCATGGTTCTGATTGTCTGCTCCATGGTTGGGATTGTCTGTTCCATGGTTGGGATTGTCTGTTCCATGGTTCGGATTGTCTGTTCCATGGTTGGGATTGTCTGCTCCATGGTTGGGATTGTCTGCTCCATGGTTGGGATTGTCTGCTCCATGGTTGGGATTGTCTGCTCCATGGTTGGGATTGTTTGCTCCATGGTTCGGATTGTCTGTTCCATGGTTCGGATTGTCTGTTCCATGGTTGGGATTGTCTGTTCCATGGTTCGGATTGTCTGTTCCATGGTTCGGATTGTCTGCTCCATGGTTGGGATTGTCTGTTCCATGGTTCTGATTGTCTGCTCCATGGTTGGGATTGTCTGCTCCATGGTTGGGATTGTCTGTTCCATGGTTGGGATTGTCTGTTCCATGGTTGGGATTGTCTGCTCCATGGTTGGGATTGTCTGCTCCATGGTTCGGATTGTCTGTTCCATGGTTCGGATTGTCTGTTCCATGGTTGGGATTGTCTGTTCCATGGTTTGGATTGTCTGTTCCATGGTTGGGATTGTCTGTTCCATGGTTGGGATTGTCTGTTACATGGTTGGGATTGTCTGTTCCATGGTTGGGATTGTCTGTTCCATGGTTGGGATTGTCTGCTCCATGGTTGGGATTGTCTGCTCCATGGTTGGGATTGTCTGTTCCATGGTTGGGATTGTCTGTTCCATGGTTGGGATTGTCTGCTCCATGGTTGGGATTGTCTGCTCCATGGTTGGGATTGTCTGCTCCATGGTTCTGATTGTCTGCTCCATGGTTCTGATTGTCTGCTCCATGGTTCAGATTGTCTGCTCCATGGTTGGGATTGTCTGCTCCATGTTTGGGATTGTCTGTTCCATGGTTCGGATTGTCTGCTCCATGGTTCGGATTGTCTGTTCCATGGTTGGGATTGTCTGCTCCATGGTTGGGATTGTCTGCTCCATGGTTGGGATTGTCTGCTCCATGGTTCGGATTGTCTGTTCCATATTTGGGATTGTCTGCTCCATGGTTCGGATTGTCTGTTCCATGGTTGGGATTGTCTGCTCCATGGTTGGGATTGTCTGCTCCATGGTTGGGATTGTCTGCTCCATGGTTGGGATTGTCTGCTCCATGGTTGGGATTGTCTGCTCCATGGTTGGGATTGTCTGCTCCATGGTTGTGATTGTCTGCTCCATGGTTGGGATTGTCTGCTCCATGGTTGGGATTGTCTGTTCCATGGTTGGGATTGTCTGTTCCATGGTTGGGATTGTCTGCTCCATGGTTGGGATTGTCTGTTCCATGGTTGGGATTGTCTGCTCCATGGTTGGGATTGTCTGCTCCATGGTTGGGATTGTCTGTTCCATGGTTGGGATTGTCTGTTCCATGGTTGGGATTGTCTGCTCCATGGTTGGGATTGTCTGTTCCATGGTTCAGATTGTCTGTTCCATGGTTGGGATTGTCTGTTCCATGGTTGGGATAGTCTGTTCCATGGTTGGGATTGTCTGCTCCATGGTTCGGATTGTCTGTTCCATGGTTCGGATTGTCTGTTCCATGGTTGGGATTGTCTGTTCCATGGTTGGGATTGTCTGTTCCATGGTTGGGATTGTCTGCTCCATGGTTGGGATTGTCTGTTCCATGGTTGGGATTGTCTGCTCCATGGTTGGGATTGTCTGTTCCATGGTTCTGATTGTCTGTTCCATGGTTGGGATTGTCTGTTCCATGGTTGGGATTGTCTGCTCCATGGTTGGGATTGTCTGTTCCATGGTTGGGATTGTCTGTTCCATGGTTGGGATTGTCTGTTCCATGGTTCGGATTGTCTGCTCCATGGTTGGGATTGTCTGTTCCATGGTTCTGATTGTCTGTTCCATGATTGGGATTGTCTGTTCCATGGTTGGGATTGTCTGTTCCATGGTTGGGATTGTCTGCTCCATGGTTGGGATTGTCTGCTCCATGGTTGGGATTGTCTGTTCCATGGTTCGGATTGTCTGATCCATGGTTCAGATTGTCTGTTCCATGGTTCTGATTGTCTGTTCCATGGTTGGGATTGTCTGTTCCATGGTTGGGATTGTCTGTTCCATGGTTGGGATTGTCTGTTCCATGGTTCGGATTGTCTGCTCCATGGTTGGGATTGTCTGCTCCATGGTTCTGATTGTCTGTTCCATGGTTGGGATTGTCTGTTCCATGGT
Source organism: Cepaea nemoralis (assembly GCA_014155875.1). NCBI lineage: Eukaryota > Metazoa > Mollusca > Gastropoda > Stylommatophora > Helicidae > Cepaea > Cepaea nemoralis. The sequence continues at coordinate 169,777 of JACEFZ010016591.1, forward strand.
TGGGATTGTCTGTTCCATGGTTGGGATTGTCTGTTCCATGGTTCGGATTGTCTGCTCCATGGTTGGGATTGTCTGTTCCATGGTTGGGATTGTCTGTTCCATGGTTGGGATTGTCTGTTCCATGGTTCTGATTGTCTGTTCCATGGTTGGGATTGTCTGCTCCATGGTTGGGATTGTCGTTTCCATGGTTGGGATTGTCTGTTCCATGGTTCGGATTGTCTGATCCATGGTTCAGATTGTCTGTTCCATGGTTCTGATTGTCTGTTCCATGGTTGGGATTGTCTGCTCCATGGTTGGGATTGTCTGTTCCATGGTTGGGATTGTCTGCTCCATGGTTGGGATTGTCTGTTCCATGGTTGGGATTGTCTGCTCCATGGTTCGGATTGTCTGCTCCATGGTTGGGATTGTCTGCTCCATGGTTCGGATTGTCTGTTCCATGGTTGGGATTGTCTGCTCCATGGTTGGGATTGTCTGTTCCATGGTTGGGATTGTCTGCTCCATGGTTGGGATTGTCTGTTCCATGGTTCGGATTGTCTGCTCCATGGTTGGGATTGTCTGTTCCATGGTTGGGATTGTCTGTTCCATGGTTCAGATTGTCTGTTCCATGGTTGGGATTGTCTGTTCCATGGTTGGGATTGTCTGCTCCATGGTTGGGATTGTCTGCTCCATGGTTGGGATTGTCTGCTCCATGGTTGGGATTGTCTGTTCCATGGTTGGGATTGTCTGTTCCATGGTTCGGATTGTCTGTTCCATGGTTCGGATTGTCTGCTCCATGGTTGGGATTGTCTGTTCCATGGTTCGGATTGTCTGCTCCATGGTTCGGATTGTCTGCTCCATGGTTCTCCGCTAAATGACATGCATGGTTCCGTTGCCCTGCTACTGAGTTGAGTGCTTGGAGCGACACTGTGAGCTGTTAATTTCGTGTGGAGTGCTTTTACATCTGTCCGCGGTTGTTTGTAGCGTGAACTGCATGTTCAGAAGAATGGCAGCTGGTCGGTCGCTGAACTAACTGGGTTGTCTTATGCAGTCATGCGTGGCTGCTGGTTTTCTAGTGATTGCCGCTGACATCGACGATGAATTGTATTATTTTGTTGCAGACTACAGAGTTGGCATTCTGGCAGCGGCATTATGCATATTATACATGTGCAGGCTGTTGGTTTGTCGAGACTCCTGTCTGTTCCACTTTTGACATGGAGCAGCGAAGAGCATTTTTTGTAATATTCACTGGCACAGGAATGGAGCACAATGGGATGGCCTTTTGCCATTAAGTTGCAACTCGACTAACTAACTAATGACATGCTTCCTTTCCAGGAGTCGTGTAAACTAATGACATGCTTCCTTTCCAGGAGTCGTGTACGGTTTATCAGAAGAGCTGGGGGTATGAAAGTAACATGGGTTTAGAACCCGACGAGAAGCAAGGATTCGTAGGTCCCAGCCTGGTAATAGACAGACACTTCTGGGGAAACACGTTCTACCGAGGACAGCAGAGGATGGTGCCCCAACAATAGTCTTGGTGTCGTGAGAAGGCCGGGGAGGTGTTGCACGTGGTAGCTGTAGGGTTCCAATCCAGCATGACTAGGATGCAACAGTTTATGTTGCTGCTGCGACTGTCTGTCTGCCGGGCACTATTGACCGTATCTGTTTGCCGGGCACTACCGTGTCTGTCTGCCATGCACTATTGACCGTGTTTATCTGCCGGGCACTATTGACCGTGTCCTGCCGGGCACTGTCTGTCTGTCGGGCACTATTGACCGTGTCCTGCCAGGCACTGTCTGTCTGTCGGGCACTATTGACCGTGTCCTGCCGGGCACTATTGACCGTGTCTGTCTGTCGGGCACTATTGACCGTGTCTATCTGCCGGGCACTATTGACCGTGTCTGTCTGTCGGGCACTATTGACCGTGTCTGTCTGTCGGGCACTATTGACCGTGTCTATCTGCCGGGCACTATTGACCGTGTCTGTCTGTCGGGCACTGTCTGTCTGTCGGGCACTATTGACCGTGTCTGTCTGTCGGGCACTATTGACCATGTCTGTCTGTCGGGCACTATTGACGTGTCTTGCCGGGCACTATTGACCGTGTCCTGCCGGCACTATTGACCGTGTCCTGCAGGGCACTATTGACCATGTCCTGCTGGGCACTATTGACCGTGTCCTGCCAGGCACTGTCTGTCTGTCGGGCACTATTGACCATGTCTGTCTGTCGGGCACTATTGATTTTGTCCTGCTGGGCACTATTGACCGTGTCCTACCGGGCACTGTCTGTCTGCCAGGCACTATTGACCGTGTCTGTCTGCCGGGCACTATTGACCGTGTCCTGCCGGGCACTATTGACCGTGTCCTGCTGGGCACTGTCTGTCTGCCGGGCACTATTGACCGTGTCCTACCGGGCACTGTCTGTCTGCCGGGCACTATTGACCATGTGTGTCTGCTGGGCACTATTGACCGTGTCCTGCCGGGCACTATTGACCGTGTCCTGCGGGCACTACCGTGTCTGTCTGCCAGGCACTATTGACCATGTCCTACCGGGCACTGTCTGTCTGCTGGGCACTATTGACCGTGTCTGTCTGACGGGCACTATTTACCATGTCCTGCCTTGCACTATTGACCATGTCCAGTCGGGCACTATTGACCATGTCTGTCTGCCAGGCACTATTGACCGTGTCTGTCTGCCGGGCACTATTGACCATGTCCTGCCGGGCACTATTGACCGTGTCCTGTCGGGCACTACCGTGTCTGTCTGCCAGGCACTATTGACCGTGTCTGTCTGTTGGGCACTATTGACCGTGTCCTGTCGGGCACTATTGACCGTGTCCTGCTGGGCACTATTGACCATGTCCTGCTGGGCACTATTGACCATGTCCTGCTGGGCACTATTGACCGTGTCCTGCCGGGCACTATTGACCATGTCCTACCGGGCACTGTCTGTCTGTCGGGCACTATTGACCATGTTTGTCTGTCGGGCACTATTGATTTTGTCCTGCCGGGCACTATTGACTGTGTCCTACCAGGCACTGTCTGTCTGCCGGGCACTATTGACCATGTCTGTCTGCCGGGCACTATTGACCGTGTCCTGCCGGGCACTATTGACCATGTCCTGCAGGGCAATGTCTGTCTGCCGGACACTATTGACCGTGATCTATCTGCCAGGCACTATTGACCGTGTCTGTCTGCCGGGCACTATTGACCGTGTCTATCTGCCGGGCACTGGCTGTCTGCCGTGCACTATTGACCATGTCTGTCTGCTGGGCACTATTGACCGTGTCTGTCTGCCGGGCACTATTGACCGTGTCCTGCCGGGCACTATTGACCGTGTCCTGCCGGGCACTATTGACCGTGTATATCTGCCAGGCACTGTCTGTCTGCCGGGAACTATTGACCGTGTCTGTCTGCCGGACACTACCGATCGTGTCTGTCTGCCGGGCACTATTGACCGGGTCTGTCTGCCGGGCACTACCGACAGTGTCTGTCTGCTGGGCACTATTGACCGTGTCTGTCTGCCGGGCACTACCGACGGTGTCTATCTGCAGGGCACTATTGACCGTGTCTGTCTGCCGGGCACTACCGATCGTGTCTGTCTGCCGGGCACTATTGACCGGGTCTGTCTCCCGGGCACTATTGATATTGTCTGTCTGCCGGGTACTACCGTGTCTGTCTGCCAGGTACTATTGATCTTGTCTGTCTGCCAGGCACCACCGACCGTGTCTGCCCACTCCAGCACTGTCTCTATTCACTGACGTATGTGGGGAGCCACAGCGGGACCCCCAGACCCCAGCCTTGGCATGCCTGCCACAGACACGCGCCCTGGCACTGCAGCGTTCTATTGCACCTTGTGGCGCTCCATGTACGACCCCTCTCCTGTCCATCCCACCTGGCCAGAGTCGCCGTGAGAGAGATTCTCCTCCCTGGCTGACACGGTAGATTTATCAACACGGATTACTCACACTGCCCTGATCGCAGCTCTAGCGAATGCACCAAAAGAGATGAACCCCTAGCCCCAGTAGTGGATATCGGTGATGCCACGATGGAAGCTTCAACACTCAAGACTCGCCCGTTGTTGTATAATAAACACTCAATAGTCATCCTTGTTGTATATAATAAACATTCAAAATCCATCCGTTGTTGTATAATAAACTACTCAAATTTCATCCGTTGTTGTATAATAAACACTCACAATTCATCCGTTGTTGTATATAATAAACACTCAAAATCCATCCGTTGTTGTATAATAAACACTCAAAATCCATCCGTTGTTGTATATAATAAACACTCAAAATCCATTCGTTGTTGTATATAATCAACACTCAAAATCCATCCGTTGTTGTATATAATAAACACTCAAAATCCATCCGTTGTTGTATAATAAACACTCAAAATTCATCCGTTGTTGTATAATAAACACTCAAAATTCATCCGTTGTTGTATAATGAACACTCAAAATTCATACGTTGTTGTATAATCAACAATCAATACTCATCCGTTGTTGTATAATCAACAATCAGTACTCATCCGTTGTTGTATAATCAGCACTCAAGACTCATCCGTTGTTGCATAATCAACAATCACGAATCATCCGTTGTTGTATAATCAACTCAAAACTCATCCGTTGTTGTATAATCAACACTCAAGATTCATCCGTTGTTGCATAATCAACAATCAAGAATCGCCCGTTGTTGTGTAATCAACACTCACGACTCATCCGTTGTTGTATAATCAACAATCAAGACTCGCCCGTTGTTGTATAATCAACAATCAAGACTCGCCTGTTGTTGTATAATCAACACTCAAAACTCATCCGTTGTTGTATAATCAACAATCAAGACTCGCCCGTTGTTGTATAATCAACACTCACGACTTACCACTCTAAACGCATGTCTTGTTAGTTACTCTAAATCCTAAGTAATACACACCAACGCAGGAGTACCGTGACTCGTCCATCCTTTAATATTCCCACTCCAAGATTCTGTGACGGCCATTTGCCTTCTGTACAATCTTGTTGGTACCAACCTGGTCATGACTCCCTGTTCGGCATCCGATCCGAAATCTCTACACCAGCTTCAAGACACGTGACCACCGCCGATTGCAATCGTCCCACAAATCCACCGCTACGTGTGCCTACCCGACAGTCACCCTGGCCATCGGGAAGGCGAGCGTCACGAGCCCAGTGCCTGGTGATCCGCATTCTTCCATGGTATCTTTGACCTGACAGGGAGAAAACCAGCAGCTTCTTTCCTCCAACCGTTTGGCCTTTGTCACCAGCTCTACATACCATGATGACCGTCCTTGCCGCCGTGTTGCATCTTTCGATTCCATTTCATCATTACCCCATACCCGGTTCAACTTTAAGGAGAAGTTATAGTTAGGGCCCATTACCGGCTCAGACTGATAGTCCTGTGATGGAGTCAGCCAGAAGCAGCTGCCCCCGGTTTTACCCCCACAGGATATATTAATCCTAAGGCGATTGTTGTCTTGGCACCTCGTCCATGTTAAAGGCGCTTGATTTCTGCACACAGCCTGTAGAAGTCAGTCCTTCCTCTAGATCAGTAGGTTCTCAGCATTTTTTGGCCCATGCATCCTTTCACCATATATTCAGAATGTCATTCCTCCCTTTCCAAATCACACCCACACGCTCACACGTAATTCAAGAAAGGGGGACGATCGCGTTTTGTGTGGTCCTGAAGTCAGTTTGAGTCTGCCAGTCTATGGTCTTAACCCCCTCCCCCCATACCCTAAAATTCCCCCCACCCCCGGGGGAATTACTACCGGTAGAGACCACTGCTCTAGATCGTTGTATCTGAGGTCAAGGCCCTTCCTTCTCTCGCTACTATTATCCAGCGGAAAGTGACCCTCGCATGGCGTCTTGTTCTACCATCAGCGACTGCTGTGGTCACTTGGCTGTGGTGGTGGCACCTCGGACGTCCTGTCTCTATCCTGGTGTGCACTGCGATGCTGAGTCTCCTCCTCCGCCCCGCTCAGCTGCACCATTCTTATGTGACGTGTTGGCTATATAGTTGGACTGCAATGCTCAAGATTGCACACAGTGAATGGCAGGGTTTTCCCTATGAGCAATGGGCTGGAGCCTGTTGACGAAGCAATACCCAACAGCCGTGGCCGAATCATGACCAAGCCAGGTCTAACCGGACCGTGCGGTATATTTTCTCAGTATGATGCAAGCCTTCGAAATGCCGCACATTACATGTTGTTTTCTGTAAACCTGCCGCCTCCTTATGAAGCCCCCTTACAGTGCCGCCTGATGCGTCCTCCTCTCTGTATCATAGCATGGCGTGGCCCTGAGGCCTAACCTCGGCCACCCTGTAGTGCTGTACTGAATCACGACCTGACTATAACCAAATAGACATCTCCGCAGATGTGAAATCCCAGTCACTTTCTAGCTCACTCTCCAGGTTACACCAGCCACGTACAACTTCTCCGACCTGTTGGCGCTTCTCTCCAGGTTATACCAGCCATGCAACAGACACTGGACGGGTGTTGGGATCGCCATGTACAACTTCTCTGACCTCTTGGCGCCTCTCTCCAGATTACACCAGCCATGTACAACAACTTCTCTGATATCTTGCGCCTCTCTCCACGTTACACCAGCCATGTACAACAACTTCTTTGCCCTCTTGGCGCCTCTCTCGAGGCTACATCAGCCAGTACAACAACTTCTCTGACTTGTTGGCGCTTCTCTCCAGATTGCACCAGCCATGTACAACAACTTCTCTGACATGGCGCTTCTCTCCAGGTTACACCAGCCACGTACAACAACTTCTCTGACCACGGGGCGCTTCTCTCCAGGTTACACCAGCCATGTACAACAACTTCTCTGACCTCTGACCTCTTGGCGCCACTCTCCAGGTCACGCGCGCCATGTTGTCGTCTGCTAGACTTCTCCGAGTCACGCATGCGCAGACACGCGCTCTCAGGGGGCGTATCTCCCAGAGGTGAGAGGCTAGAGGTCAAAGTTTATCAGCGTGGGGCGGAGTGGGATGGCTGCCTGGTTTATCCCTGACTGCCCCTCTCACTCCCCACCCCATCCACTCTACACGGGGAAATAACCGGTATAGAATCTGTGCCTTGTCTGGCTGTACAGTTAGGGCCTGGAGTAGCAGTAGGCCCAGGTTGACGTTAAGTAAGGCCTGTTGACTTTTTTTTTTTTTAACGTTGGCTGGAAATAGTCTACATCTGTATTGTTGTCTGTTGTACAAACTTCAGCCTTGTTTAGGTCGCTCAATAGTCCGTACAGATTTGTTTGCACTGTTGTTTCTCTGGACCACAAGGCTTGCCTAGATTATGTCGTATTCGGGGCAGTCTTGCAGTATCTGCTGTCTGGAGTGTCATTCCACATGTACACATGGATGATTTGTCAATCTTACATTCCGTACACATGTGGCTGCGGAGTTGACGGTGTCCCGTTCTGAGGAGCAGAATAATTGCGGACAGATCGGCACAGTAAGGTGGAAGACAACCTCAGTTTAATATAGACATAACCTCAGCCTGATATAGACATAACCTCAAACTGATAAAGACATAACCTCAACCTGATATAGACATAACCTAAACCTGATATAAACACACTAGACATAACTTCAGCCTGATATAGACACAACCTCAGCCTGATATAGACATAACCTCAGCCTGATATAGACACAACCTCAGCCTGATATAGACATAACCTCAGCCTGATATAGGCACAACCTCAGCCTGATATAGACACAACTTAAGCCTGATATAGACACAACTAGACATAACCTCAGCCTGATATAGACACAACTAGACATAACCTCAGCCTGATATAGACACAACTTAAGCCTGATATAGACACAACTAGACATAACCTCAAACTGATATAGACACAACCTCAACCTGATATAGACAAAACCTCAGCCTGATATAGACACAACCTCAACCTGATATAGGTACAACCTCAGCCTGATGTAGACACAACCTCAGTCTGATATAGACACAACCTCAGCCTGATATAGACACAACTAGACATAACCTCAGCCTGATATAGACACATCTAGACATAACCTCAGCCTGATATAGACACAACTAGACATAACCTCAGCCTGATATAGACATAACTTTTGATGAGGCCAAGAAGTTTATAAGAAGCACGTACAGAAGCAAGTTGGGAATGGAGCATCCAGGCCACAGAAGATGACAACTTCTCAGTTGATGATTTCATGGAGTTGTCCACAAGCCTAACTACACCCTCTCAATTGTGACTGCACTCAAAATGTTTTGTAAAAATGGTATCATTAGACACAGAAGCATTTTGACCAGGATATGACATGACTGTCTGTTTCCACATCAAGCATGAGGGTGGTTGAGTCACTAGGGTGTGTGGGTTGCCGGCTTGCCCAGTAACTAGTTCATAACCAGGCTACCCAGTGTCCCGCTCATCTAGCCATAGAAGAGGCTCCTGTCTGTATTGCATGCTGGGACTAAACAGGTGGCCAGGGAATCTGTAGCTCACCTGACTTCACACGCTCATGAATTTGTATGTGTGGAATTTGTATATGTTGAATTTGTATGTGTGGAATTTGTATGTGTGGAATTTGTATATGTGGAATTTGTGTATGTGGAATTTGTATGTGTGGAATTTGTAACATTTCAAGCCTCCATATGTTCACTTTCAAAGTTACAACCAGGACCTTGTTTCTGCACTCCTCTGCTCACTACTCCCTTTAAGACACCACAAATCAATGTTCTCTACTGATCAGGCTTGCTACTTCTACTTGTGTCACTTCTGACTGGCTGAAAAATGATCAGTCTTCTTTAAAATGTCAAAGGTATTGCAGGGAAAAGCATGTAAATTCACCCCCAAACAAGTGAAAGGCCACAATGAAAGATACCAATGAAACCAGTGTACCCTCAGCTCAAATGATGAAGTGTCAAATATGATGTGACACCATTTAAAGGAGGTCTTTTCAAGATCCATGCATCATGGGAAGTTGTGCATCCTTGTCTGAATTACCAAACCACTTATGATGTGTGTGTGTGTCAAGTATGACTACACAGCCAGACTGTGTTGCTGTCTCTCACTATCAGACACACACAGGAAGTGAGGTTTTCACTACTACACACTTTCATTGCCCTGTTTTTGTTTGCAAATACAAGGCAGCAGTAGCATTACATGATTTATTTACATGTCATGAATGTACATCTGTTCCACTTCCTGAGAGTTCCTCTTGCTAATGTATGCGCTTGTTGTGTCCACCCAGACTCCATGTTGTGACAGACAATGATCTTCATGCGTCACCAACCATGACCACAATCCAGCCATCCAACAACTCAGAGTTGCAGCTCTATCGAGTTCTACAGAGAGCGAACTTGCTCAAGTACTTTGAAACATTTATAAGTCAAGGTAACAGTGTTTGTATATCAGCAATATGTGACTGGTTTTCTAATAAATTAGTATATTGTTACTGAGTAACCTGTTTTCTAATACACTACACGTAGACACACACATACACACATTCATGCACACATGTCACACATACACAAACATATAAGGTAGCCTTAAGCAGTTTCTAAATCAGTCATCTCCTGTGTCAGAAATTGGTTCTGTCTTAGAAATGCTAGATTTATAACATTATTTCAGTGACATAGAGACAAGATAGCTGACTGTCATCCTATTGACACTTGAACCAGACACTTTGCCTGTTGCACATGACACATCATTATAGTTTTTAAAAAAAAAGTCTTACAAGTCGAGATGATTGACTTCATTGCCTCGAGTTTTATCCCATATGGCTTGGTCTCTTTCGACAGACAGGTCTGCTGAAAGCGTCACACAAAGCGCAAACTCCGTAGCTCCAGCTACGACCCCCAGGAGTCTCGAGAAAACTGCACACGCGAACCGAAAGACGTAGCCAGAAATTGAACCCACAATCTTCAGAGCACGAGGCAGACAGCTTGATCACTTCGCCGCAGAGACTTTTTATTATCGTTGAGATTGTACTCAGTTGAACAGTGTCAAACATATTACATATCCGAGATTGTACTCAGTTGAACAGTGTCAAACATATTACATATCCGAGATTGTACTCAGTTGAACAGTGTCAAACATATTACATATCCGAGATTGTACTCAGTTGAACAGTGTCAAACATATTACATATCCGAGATTGTACTCAGTTGAACAGTTGTCAAACATATTACATATCCGAGATTGTACTCAGTTGAACAGTGTCAAACATATTACATATCCGAGATTGTACTCAGTTGAACAGTGTCAAACATATTACATATCCGAGATTGTACTCAGTTGAACAGTGTCAAACATATACATATCCGAGATTGTACTCAGTTGAACAGTGTCAAACATATTACATATCCGAGATTGTACTCAGTTGAACAGTGTCAAACATATTACATATCCGAGATTGTACTCAGTTGAACAGTGTCAAACATATTACATATCCGAGATTGTACTCAGTTGAACAGTGTCAAACATATTACATATCCGAGATTGTACTCAGTTGAACAGTGTCAAACATATTACATATCCGAGATTGTACTCAGTTGAACAGTGTCAAACATATTACATATCCGAGATTGTACTCAGTTGAACAGTGTCAAACATATTACATATCCGAGATTGTACTCAGTTGAAACAGTGTCAAACATATTACATATCCGAGATTGTACTCAGTTGAACAGTGTCAAACATATTACATATCCGAGATTGTACTCAGTTGAACAGTGTCAAACATATTACATATCCGAGATTGTACTCAGTTGAACAGTGTCAAACATATTACATATCCGAGATTGTACTCAGTTGAACAGTGTCAAACATATTACATATCCGAGATTGTACTCAGTTGAACAGTGTCAAACATATTACATATCCGAGATTGTACTCAGTTGAACAGTGTCAAACATATTACATATCCGAGATTGTACTCAGTTGAACAGTGTCAAACATATTACATATCCGAGATTGTACTCAGTTGAACAGTGTCAAACATATTACATATCCGAGATTGTACTCAGTTGAACAGTGTCAAACATATTACATATCCGAGATTGTACTCAGTTGAACAGTGTCAACATATTACATATCCGAGATTGTACTCAGTTGAACAGTGTCAAACATATTACATATCCGAGATTGTACTCAGTTGAACAGTGTCAAACATATTACATATCCGAGATTGTACTCAGTTGAACAGTGTCAAACATATTACATATCCGAGATTGTACTCAGTTGAACAGTGTCAAACATATTACATATCCGAGATTGTACTCAGTTGAACAGTGTCAAACATATTACATATCCGAGATTGTACTCAGTTGAACAGTGTCAAACATATTACATATCCGAGATTGTACTCAGTTGAACAGTGTCAAACATATTACATATCCGAGATTGTACTCAGTTGAACAGTGTCAAACATATTACATATCCGAGATTGTACTCAGTTGAACAGTGTCAAACATATTACATATCCGAGATTGTACTCAGTTGAACAGTGTCAAACATATTACATATCCGAGATTGTACTCAGTTTGAACAGTGTCAAACATATTACATATCCGAGATTGTACTCAGTTGAACAGTGTCAAACATATTACATATCCGAGATTGTACTCAGTGAACAGTGTCAAACATATTACATATCTGAGATTGTACTCAGTTGAACAGTGTCAAACATATTACATATCCGAGATTGTACTCAGTTGAACAGTGTCAAACATATTACATATCCAAGATTGTACTCAGTTGAACAGTGTCAAACATATTACATATCCGAGATTGTACTCAGTTGAACAGTGTCAAACATATTACATATCCGAGATTGTACTCAGTTGAACAGTGTCAAACATATTACATATCCGAGATTGTACTCAGTTGAACAGTGTCAAACATATTACATATCCGAGATTGTACTCAGTTGAAACAGTGTCAAACATATTACATATCCGAGATTGTACTCAGTTGAACAGTGTCAAACATATTACATATCCGAGATTGTACTCAGTTGAACAGGTCAAACATATTACATATCCGAGATTGTACTCAGTTGAACAGTGTCAAACATATTCATATCCGAGATTGTACTCAGTTGAACAGTGTCAAACATATACATATCCGAGATTGTACTCAGTTTGAACAGTGTCAAACATATTACATATCCGAGATTGTACTCAGTTGAACAGTGTCAAACATATTACATATCCGAGATTGTACTCAGTTGAACAGTGTCAAACATATTACATAATCCGAGATTGTACTCAGTTGAACAGTGTCAACATATTACATATCCGAGATTGTACTCAGTTGAACAGTGTCAAACATATTACATATCCGAGATTGTACTCAGTTGAACAGTGTCAAACATATTACATATCCGAGATTGTACTCAGTTGAACAGTGTCAAACATATTACATATCCGAGATTGTACTCAGTTGAACAGTGTCAAACATATTACATATCCTTTAACCTAGGATAGACTCATACAAAGCAAGTTTAGCATACTCAGCAACTCAGCTGTGGAAGTCCTCCACAAGGAGGAAAGAGACACTATGAGCCCCTATACATACAAAAACAAGCTGTGTGAACACTATCTCAGCACAGACAATGTGCTTCCTTTAGACAATACTGTTATACTAATCTACCTCCTGTCTTGTTGTACAGTGTATTTTCCTGAACTTGGTGAAAACTACCACATTCACAGTTAGTATTCATAAGTCATTGTATACATTATAAATAATTGCTTTACATATTCCCCTGTGTTTATTGTGCATGTATTATTATTGTGGTTGTTTTAGATTACCCTTACAAATGATGTATGAATGAAATAATGTATGACAAGAGACAGATAAGAAGGGCAGAATGTTAAAAGCTTACATTCACAATTCTGAGCCCTTTGAAAATAAAGTTTGAGTGTTCACTTGTTCATTCATTTGTTCATTCTGTACATTCATATCCTCTATACATGGATGTTGTTACCTATCTGTCTTCTAAGCTCCTTGTTGTCTAGTTGTTGCAGTTGAGCAACATTTGTTGTCTAGTTGTTGCAGTTGGGCCAGACTCTGGCTGTTGTAATTAATACCATACTCTTGCAATGATGTTTGTGTGCAGTGGCTTTTATATATGTATATTTAATGTACATACACAACCAGCTGTGCTGAATGAGGTGTCATCTTTAACTTAGAAATATCTTACAGAGCAACATAGACGTTATGACCAGCATATTCACACTGTTCCATGTAACTAATTGCTCAGGTGGTGATGATGTGCAGCAGTTATGTGAGGCAGGAGAAGATGAATTTCTGGAAATTATGGCTCTTGTTGGAATGGCCAGTAAACCTCTTCATGTAAGAAGATTACAAAAAGTGTTGCAGGAATGGCTGGCTAACCCAGCAGCATTTGAAGGTAATACCACAGAGTGATTTCCCCTGTTAGTACAGTTTAGCTGTCAATGGAATAATATACTTAATGCCATTTTTAAACATGTTGTATTCCAAAAACATAAAGACAAGAGCCAGAGAATATCTTGTGTTACAACTGATTCTCCAGACAGACACGACCAAGTTTCTTTCCTAGAGAGGACCCTCCGGCCATTAGTACTGACACAGAAGGCAAAAGGATTGGCTTCACTGCACCAGATTTGATCTCATATGGCTCGATCATTATCTGCAAGGTGGCTTGCTGAAAGCTTCGTACAGAGCACAAACTCTGTAGCACCGCAATGACCCCCAGGACTCTTTGAGAAAACTACTTGTGAACTGAATGTTGTAGCCCAAACTCAAACCCACAACCTTTGGAGCGCAAGGCACACCACATAATCACTTTGCCATGGAGAATTCCTACTGATACAACACAGGAAGTGCCAGTTAAATAAATTCCCAACTGGCATAATGATGCAATACAGGAAGTGCCAGTTAAATAAATTCCCAACTGGCATAATGCATGGCTCCAGGGGTCTATGTTATGTGGTAGATCTGTTATATCACTGTATGTTACATGGTAGATCTGTTATATCACTCTATGTTACATGGTAGGTCTGTTATATCACTCTATGTTACATGGTAGATCTGTTATATCACTCTATGTTATGTGGTAGATCTGTTATATCACTGTATGTTACATGGTAGATCTGTTATATCACTCTATGTTACATGGTAGATCTGTTATATCACTCTATGTTATGTGGTAGATCTGTTATATCACTCTATGTTACATGGTAGGTCTGTTATATCACTCTATGTTATGTGGTAGATCTGTTATATCACTGTATGTTACATGGTAGATCTGTTATATCACTCTATGTTACATGGTAGGTCTGTTATATCACTCTATGTTACATGGTAGGTCTGTTATATCACTCTATGTTATGTGGTAGATCTGTTATATCACTCTATGTTACATGGTAGGTCTGTTATATCACTCTATGTTATGTGGTAGATCTGTTATATCACTCTATGTTACATGGTAGGTCTGTTATATCACTCTGTTACATGGTAGATCTGTTATATCACTCTGTTACATGGTAGGTCTGTTATATCACTCTATGTTACATGGTAGATCTGTTATATCACTCTATGTTACATGGTAGATCTGTTATATCACTCTATGTTACATGGTAGATCTGTTATATCACTCTATGTTATGTGGTAGATCTGTTATATCACTCTATGTTACATGGTAGGTCTGTTATATCACTCTATGTTATGTGGTAGATCTGTTATATCACTCTATGTTATGTGGTAGATCTGTTATATCACTCTATGTTATGTGGTAGATCTGTTATATCACTCTATGTTACGTGGTAGATCTGTTATATCACTCTATGTTATGTGGTAGATCTGTTATATCACTCTATGTTACATGGTAGGTCTGTTATATCACTCTATGTTACATGGTAGGTCTGTTATATCACTCTATGTTACATGGTAGGTCTGTTATATCACTCTATGTTACATGGTAGGTCTGTTATATCACTCTATGTTACATGGTAGGTCTGTTATATCACTCTATGTTACATGGTAGATCTGTTATATCACTCTATGTTATGTGGTAGATCTGTTATATCACTCTATGTTATGTGGTAGATCTGTTATATCACTCTATGTTACATGGTAGGTCTGTTATATCACTCTATGTTATGTGGTAGATCTGTTATATCACTCTATGTTATGTGGTAGATCTGTTATATCACTCTATGTTACATGGTAGGTCTGTTATATCACTCTATGTTACATGGTAGATCTGTTATGTCACTCTATGTTACATGGTAGATCTGTTATATCACTCTGTTACATGGTAGATCTGTTATATCACTGTATGTTACATGGTAGGTCTGTTATATCACTCTATGTTACATGGTAGATCTGTTATATCACTCTATGTTACATGGTAGGTCTGTTATATCACTCTATGTTACATGGTAGGTCTGTTATATCACTCTATGTTATGTGGTAGATCTGTTATATCACTCTATGTTACATGGTAGATCTGTTATATCACTCTGTTACATGGTAGGTCTGTTATATCACTCTATGTTACATGGTAGATCTGTTATATCACTCTATGTTATGTGGTAGATCTGTTATATCACTCTATGTTACATGGTAGATCTGTTATATCACTCTGTTACATGGTAGGTCTGTTATATCACTCTATGTTACATGGTAGATCTGTTATATCACTCTATGTTACATGGTAGATCTGTTACATCCTTCCTTCCTTCCTTCCTTCCTTCCTTCCTTCCTTCCTTCCTTCCTTCCTTCCTTCCTTCCTTCCTTCCTTCCTGCCTGCCTGCCTGCCTGCCTGCCTGCCTTCTTCTTCTTCTTCTTCTTCTTCTTCTTCTTCTTCTTCTTCTTCTTCTTCTTCTTCTTCTTCTTCTTCTTCTTCTTCTTCTTCTTCTTCTTCTTCTTCTTCTTCTGCTGCGCCTCCTCTGCCTCTTCATTTATTGTTTCTTCAAGTTCACTCATGTATTCTTCTATGGTTGTTATTTCAACCACATGTGATGTATGTCATGTCTGTATTTGTTTGCAGCGGTGAAGAAATATCCCACCCACATCATGAGTATCGGCAGCAAATCATCTCCGACTGTGACCACTGGCCATGCTCTAGCTGGACCTGATGATGTTGATGACAGTCTCTGCCCACCTGCATCCTCCCCTCTGCTAACCTCCACTCCCGGCAGGTCCCAGGGCCAGGACACCAGCTCCTCTGATGGAAGCAACTTTGATGATGCCAACTCCAGGGATTCTCAGCTTGGGGACTTCAAAGACTCCTTGAGAGACTACCTGGTATCTGCTTGTCTGTCAGTAGGAGTGCTTGCTCCGTGTGTGTTGTATGTGTGTGTTGTATGTGTAGTGTTGTATATGTGTGTTGTATATGTAGTGTTGTATGTGTAGTGTTGTATATGTGTGTTGTATGTGTAGTGTTGTATATGTGTGTTGTATGTGTAGTGTTGTATATGTGTGTTGTATATGTGTGTTGTATGTGTAGTGTTGTATATGTGTGTTGTATGTGTAGTGTTGTATATGTGTGTTGTATGTGTAGTGTTGTATATGTGTGTTGTATGTGTAGTGTTGTATATGTGTGTTGTATGTGTAGTGTTGTATATGTGTGTTGTATGTGTAGTGTTGTATATGTGTGTTGTATGTGTAGTGTTGTATATGTGTGTTGTATATGTGTGTTGTATATGTGTGTTGTATATGTGTGTTGTATGTGCAGTGTTGTATATGTGTGTTGTATGTGTAGTGTTGTATATGTGTGTTGTATATGTGTGTTGTATATGTGTGTTGTATGTGTAGTGTTGTATATGTGTGTTGTATGTGTAGTGTTGTATATGTGTGTTGTATGTGTAGTGTTGTATATGTGTGTTGTATATGTGTGTTGTATGTGTAGTGTTGTATATGTGTGTTGTATGTGTAGTGTTGTATATGTGTGTTGTATATGTGTGTTGTATATGTGTGTTGTATGTGTAGTGTTGTATATGTGTGTTGTATATGTAGTGTTGTATATGTGTGTTGTATGTGTAGTGTTGTATATGTGTTGTATGTGTAGTGTTGTATATGTGTGTTGTATATGTGTGTTGTATGTGTAGTGTTGTATATTTGTGTTGTATGTGTAGTGTTGTATATGTGTGTTGTATGTGTAGTGTTGTATATGTGTGTTGTATGTGTAGTGTTGTATGTGTGTGTGTTGTATGTGTAGTGTTGTATATGTGTGTTGTATATGTGTGTTGTATGTGTAGTGTTGTATATGTGTGTTGTATGTGTAGTGTTGTATATGTGTGTTGTATATGTGTGTTGTATATGTGTGTTGTATGTGTAGTGTTGTATATGTGTGTTGTATGTGTAGTGTTGTATATGTGTGTTGTATGTGTAGTGTTGTATATGTGTGTTGTATGTGTAGTGTTGTATATGTGTGTTGTATGTGTAGTGTTGTATATGTGTGTTGTATGTGTAGTGTTGTATATGTGTGTTGTGTGTTGTGTTTGTTTGGTGGTAATGGTCTTTAACCTGTGCATAGTTGTATGTGTGTGTTGTATGTGCAGTGTTGTATGTGCAGTGTTGTATGTGCAGTGATGTATGTGCAGTGTTGTATGTGTGTGTTGTGTGTTGTATGTGCAGTGTTGTATGTGTGTGTTGTGTGTTGTATGTGCAGTGTTGTATGTGTGTGTTGTATGTGCAGTGTTGTATGTGCAGTGTTGTATGTGCAGTGTTGTATGTGCAGTGTTGTATGTGTGTGTTGTATGGGTGTTGTATGTGCAGTGTTGTATGTGCAGTGTTGTATGTGCAGTGTTGTATGTGCAGTGTTGTATGTGCAGTGTTGTATGTGCAGTGTTGTATGTGTGTTGTATGGGTGTTGTATGTGCAGTGTTGTATGTGCAGTGTTGTATGTGCAGTGTTGTATGTGCAGTGTTGTATGTGCAGTGTTGTATGTGTGTGTTGTATGGGTGTTGTATGTGTGTGTTGTATGGGTGTTGTATGTGCAGTGTTGTATGTGTGTGTTGTATGTGTGTGTTGTATGTGCAGTGTTGTATGTGCAGTGTTGTATGTGCAGTGTTGTATGTGCAGTGTTGTATGTGCAGTGTTGTATGTGTGTGTTGTATGGGTGTTGTATGTGCAGTGTTGTATGTGCAGTGTTGTATGTGCAGTGTTGTATGTGCAGTGTTGTATGTGCAGTGTTGTATGTGCAGTGTTGTATGTGTGTGTTGTATGGGTGTTGTATGTGCAGTGTTGTATGTGCAGTGTTGTATGTGCAGTGTTGTATGTGCAGTGTTGTATGTGCAGTGTTGTATGTGCAGTGTTGTATGTGTAGTGTTGTATATGTGTGTTGTATATGTGTGTTGTATATATGTGTTGTATGTGCAGTGTTGTATGTGTAGTGTTGTATATGTGTGTTGTATATGTGTGTTGTATATGTGTGTTGTATGTGCAGTGTTGTATATGTGTGTTGTATATGTGTGTTGTATGTGTGTGTTGTATATGTGTGTTGTATGTGTGTGTTGTATATGTGTGTTGTATGTGTGTGTTGTATGTGTGTGTTGTATGTGTGTGTTGTATGTGTGTGTTGTATATGTGTGTTGTATGTGCAGTGTTGTATGTGTAGTGTTGTATATGTGTGTTGTATATGTGTGTTGTATGTGTGTGTTGTATATGTGTGTTGTATATGTGTGTTGTATGTGTAGTGTTGTATATGTGTGTAGTATATGTGTGTTGTATGTGTGTGTTGTATATGTGTGTTGTATATGTGTGTTGTATGTGCAGTGTTGTATGTGTAGTGTTGTATATGTGTGTTGTATATGTGTGTTGTATGTGTGTGTTGTATGTGCAGTGTTGTATGTGCAGTGTTGTATGTGCAGTGTTGTATGTGCAGTGTTGTATGTGCAGTGTTGTATGTGTGTGTTGTATATGTGTGTTGTATATGTGTGTTGTATGTGCAGTGTTGTATGTGTAGTGTTGTATATGTGTGTTGTATATGTGTGTTGTATGTGTGTGTTGTATGTGCAGTGTTGTATGTGCAGTGTTGTATGTGCAGTGTTGTATGTGCAGTGTTGTATGTGCAGTGTTGTATGTGCAGTGTTGTATGTGCAGTGTTGTATGTGCAGTGTTGTATGTGTGTGTTGTGTTTGTTTGGTGGTAATGGTCTCCAACCTGTGCATAGTTGTATGTGTGTTGTATATGTGTGTTGTATGTGCAGTGTTGTATGTGTAGTGTTGTATATGTGTGTTGTATATGTGTGTTGTATGTGCAGTGTTGTATGTGTGTTGTATGTGCAGTGTTGTATGTGCAGTGTTGTATGTGTGCAGTGTTGTATGTGCAGTGTTGTATGTGTAGTGTTGTATGTGTGTGTGTTGTATATGTGCAGTGTTGTATGTGTGTGTGTTGTATATGTGCAGTGTTGTATGTGTAGTGTTGTATATGTGTGTTGTATATGTGTGTTGTATGTGTGTGTTGTATGTGCAGTGTTGTATGTGTGTGTGTTGTATATGTGTGTTGTATATGTGTGTTGTATATGTGTGTTGTATATGTGTGTTGTATATGTGTGTTGTATGTGTGTGTTGTATGTGCAGTGTTGTATGTGTGTGTGTTGTATATGTGTGTTGTATATGTGCAGTGTTGTATGTGCAGTGTTGTATGTGTAGTGTTGTATGTGTGTGTGTTGTATATGTGCAGTGTTGTATGTGCAGTGTTGTATGTGTAGTGTTGTATGTGCAGTGTTGTATGTGTAGTGTTGTATGTGCAGTGTTGTATGTGTGTGTGTTGTATGTGCAGTGTTGTATGTGTAGTGTTGTATGTGCAGTGTTGTATGTGCAGTGTTGTATGTGCAGTGTTGTATGTGCAGTGTTGTATGTGTGTGTGTTGTATGTGTAGTGTTGTATGTGTGTGTTGTGTTTGTTTGGTGGTAATGGTCTCCAACCTGTGCATAGTTGTATGTGTGTTGTATATGTGTGTTGTATGTGCAGTGTTGTAGTGTAGTGTTGTATATGTGTGTTGTATATGTGTGTTGTATGTGCAGTGTTGTATGTGCAGTGTTGTATGTGTGTGTGTTGTATGTGCAGTGTTGTATGTGCAGTGTTGTATGTGTGTGTGTTGTCATATGTGCAGTGTTGTATGTGCAGTGTTGTATGTGTAGTGTTGTATGTGTGTGTGTTGTATATGTGCAGTGTTGTATGTGTGTGTGTTGTATATGTGCAGTGTTGTATGTAGCAGTGTTGTAGTGTAGTGTTTGTATATGTGTGTTGTATATGTGTGTTGTATGTGTGTGTTTGTATGTGCAGTGTTGTAGTGTGTGTGTGTTGTATATGTGTGTTGTATATGTGTGTTGTATATGTGTGTTTGTATATGTGTGTTGTATATGTTGTGTTGTATATGTGTGTTGTATGTGTGTGTTGTATGTGCAGTGTTTGTATGTGTGTGTGTTGTATATGTGTGTTGTATATGTGCAGTGTTGTATGTGCAGTGTTGTATGTGTAGTGTTGTATGTGTGTGTGTTGTATATGTGCAGTGTTGTATGTGCAGTGTTGTATGTGTAGTGTTGTATATGTGTGTTGTATATGTGTGTTGTATGTGTGTGTTGTATGTGCAGTGTTGTATGTGTGTGTGTTGTATATGTGTGTTGTATGTGCAGTGTTGTATGTGTGTGTGTTGTATATGTGCAGTGTTGTATGTGCAGTGTTGTATGTGTAGTGTTGTATGTGTGTGTGTTGTATGTGCAGTGTTGTATGTGCAGTGTTGTATGTGTAGTGTTGTATGTGTGTGTGTTGTATATGTGCAGTGTTGTATGTGTGTGTGTTGTATATGTGCAGTGTTGTATGTGTAGTGTTGTATGTGTGTGTTGTATATGTGCAGTGTTGTATGTGTGTGTGTTGTATATGTGCAGTGTTGTATGTGTAGTGTTGTATGTGTGTGTTGTGTTTGTTTGGTGGTAATGGTCTCCAACCTGTGCATAGTTGTATGTGTGTTGTATATGTGTGTTGTATGTGCAGTGTTGTATGTGTAGTGTTGTATATGTGTGTTGTATATGTGTGTTGTATGTGCAGTGTTGTATGTGCAGTGTTGTATGTGTGTGTGTTGTATGTGCAGTGTTGTATGTGCAGTGTTGTATGTGTGTGTGTTGTATATGTGCAGTGTTGTATGTGCAGTGTTGTATGTGTAGTGTTGTATGTGTGTGTGTTGTATATGTGCAGTGTTGTATGTGTGTGTGTTGTATATGTGCAGTGTTGTATGTGCAGTGTTGTATGTGTAGTGTTGTATATGTGTGTTGTATATGTGTGTTGTATGTGTGTGTTGTATGTGCAGTGTTGTATGTGTGTGTGTTGTATATGTGTGTTGTATATGTGTGTTGTATATGTGTGTTGTATGTGTGTGTTGTATGTGCAGTGTTGTATGTGTGTGTGTTGTATATGTGTGTTGTATATGTGCAGTGTTGTATGTGCAGTGTTGTATGTGTAGTGTTGTATGTGTGTGTGTTGTATATGTGCAGTGTTGTATGTGCAGTGTTGTATGTGTAGTGTTGTATATGTGTGTTGTATATGTGTGTTGTATGTGTGTGTTGTATGTGCAGTGTTGTATGTGTGTGTGTTGTATATGTGTGTTGTATGTGCAGTGTTGTATGTGTGTGTGTTGTATATGTGCAGTGTTATATGTGCAGTGTTGTATATGTGCAGTGTTGTATGTGTGTGTGTTGTATATGTGCAGTGTTGTATATGTGCAGTGTTGTATGTGTGTGTGTTGTATATGTGCAGTGTTGTATATGTGTGTTGTATGTGTGTGTTGTATGTGCAGTGTTGTATGTGTGTGTGTTGTATATGTGTGTTGTATGTGCAGTGTTGTATGTGTGTGTGTTGTATGTGCAGTGTTGTATGTGTGTGTGTTGTATGTGCAGTGTTGTATGTGTGTGTGTTGTATATGTGTGTTGTATGTGCAGTGTTGTATGTGTGTGTGTTGTATGTGCAGTGTTGTATGTGGTGTGTGATTGTATGTGTGTGTTGTATGTGCAGTGTTGTATGTGTGTGTGTTGTATGTGCAGTGTTGTATATGTGTGTTGTATGGCAGTGTTGTATGTGTGTGTGTTGTATGTGCAGTGTTGTATGTGTGTGTGTTGTATATGTGTGTTGTATGTGCAGTGTTGTATGTGTGTGTGTTGTATGTGCAGTGTTGTATATGTGTGTTGTATGTGCAGTGTTGTATGTGTGTGTGTTGTATGTGCAGTGTTGTATGTGTGTGTGTTGTATATGTGTGTTGTATGTGCAGTGTTGTATGTGTGTGTGTTGTATGTGCAGTGTTGTATGTGTGTGTGTTGTATGTGCAGTGTTGTATGTGTGTGTGTTGTATATGTGTGTTGTATGTGCAGTGTTGTATGTGTGTGTGTTGTATGTGCAGTGTTGTATGTGTGTGTGTTGTATGTGCAGTGTTGTATGTGTGTGTGTTGTATGTGCAGTGTTGTATGTGTGTGTGTTGTATGTGTAGTGTTGTATGTGTGTGTGTTGTATGTGCAGTGTTGTATATGTGTGTTGTATGTGCAGTGTTGTATGTGTGTGTGTTGTATGTGCAGTGTTGTATGTGTGTGTGTTGTATGTGCAGTGTTGTATGTGTGTGTGTTGTATATGTGTGTTGTATGTGCAGTGTTGTATGTGTGTGTGTTGTATATGTGCATAGTTGTATGTGTGTGTGTTGTATGTGCAGTGTTGTATGTGTGTGTGTTGTATGTGCAGTGTTGTATGTGTGTGTGTTGTATGTGCAGTGTTGTATGTGTGTGTGTTGTATGTGTAGTGTTGTATGTGTGTGTGTTGTATGTGCAGTGTTGTATATGTGTGTTGTATGTGCAGTGTTGTATGTGTGTGTGTTGTATGTGCAGTGTTGTATGTGTGTGTGTTGTATGTGCAGTGTTGTATGTGTGTGTGTTGTATATGTGTGTTGTATGTGCAGTGTTGTATGTGCAGTGTTGTATGTGCAGTGTTGTATGTGTGTGTGTTGTATGTGTAGTGTTGTATGTGTGTGTGTTGTATGTGCAGTGTTGTATGTGCAGTGTTGTATGTGCAGTGTTGTATGTGTGTGTGTTGTATGTGTAGTGTTGTATGTGTGTGTGTGTTGTATGTGCAGTGTTGTATGTGCAGTGTTGTATGTGTGTGTTGTGTTTGTTTGGTGGTAATGGTCTCCAACCTGTGCATAGTTGTATGTGTGTGTGTTGTATATGTGCAGTGTTGTATGTGCATAGTTGTATGTGTGTGCAGTGTTTTAAAATGTAAATTGTCCTGAAGCAGTGTCCCACCATGGGACAGTGATGGGACAGCAGTGTCACATGTTGTTGGCCGACAGCAAGGAGGTATAGGTGCCAAGTACCAGTCAGCCAGGTGGTCAATAAAAGAAACTGGTACTGGAGAGGGCACACATTGAGAAACCCTGAGAATAGTATCACTAGGAATTCCCAGAGCAAAACAAACAGAGGAAGACTGAAACCACACGGAGACGAGAAGTAGAAATAGAAATATATGTATAACGTGGGGAGGACATGAACAGAGCTGCATGAAATAGCTAAAGATAGAACAGCTTGAAGTGAGGACATGGACAGGGCTGCATGAAATAGCTAAAGATAGAACAGCTTGAAGTGAGGATATGGACAGGGCTGCATGAAATAGCTAAAGATAGAACAGCTTGAAGTGAGGATATGGACAGGGCTGCATGAAATAGCTAAAGATAGAACAGCTTGAAGTGAGGATATGGACAGGGCTGCATGAAATAGCTAAAGATAGAACAGCTTGAAGTGAGGACATGGACAGGGCTGCATGAAATAGCTAAAGATAGAACAGCTTGAAGTGGAAGGTGAGGACATGGACAGAGCTGCATGAAATAGCTAAAGATAGAACAGCTTGAAGTGAGGATATGGACAGGGCTGCATGAAATAGCTAAAGATAGAACAGCTTGAAGTGAGGATATGGACAGGGCTGCATGAAATAGCTAAAGATAGAACAGCTTGAAAGTGAGGATATGGACAGGGTCTGCATGAAATAGCTAAGATAGAACAGCTTGAAGTGAGGACATGGACAGGGGCTGCATGAAATAGCTAAAGATAGAACAGCTTGAAGTGGAAGGTGAGGACATGGACAGAGCTGCATGAAATAGCTAAAGATAGAACAGCTTGAAGTGAGGACATGGACAGGGCTGCATGAAATGGCTAAAGATAGAACAGCTTGAAGTGAGGATATGGACAGGGCTGCATGAAATAGCTAAAGATAGAACAGCTTGAAGTGAGGATATGGGACAGAGCTGCATGAACATAGCTAAAGATAGAACAGCTTGAAGTGGAAGGTGAGGACATGGACAGAGCTGCATGAAATAGCTAAAGATAGAACAGCTTGAAGTGAGGACATGGACAGGGCTGCATGAAATAGCTAAAGATAGAACAGCTTGACGTGTGGACATGGTCAGAGCAGCATGAAATAGCTAAAGATAGAACAGCTTGAAGTGGAAGGGCAGGACATGGACAGGGCTGCGCATGAAATAGCTAAAGATAGGATGGCTTGAAGTGAGGATATGGACAGAGCTGCATGAAATAGCTAAAGATTAGAACAGCTTGAAGTGAGGACATGAACAAAGCTGCATGAAATAGCTAAAGATAGGATGGCTTAAAGTGAGGACATGGACAGAGCTGCATGAAATAGCTAAAGATAGAACAGCTTGAAGTGAGGATAAGGACAGAGCTGCATGAAATAGCTAAAGATAGAACAGCTTGAAGTGAGGACATGGACAGAGCTGCATGAAATAGCTAAAGATAGAACAGCTTGAAGTGAGGATATGGACAGAGCTGCATGAAATAGCTAAAGATAGAACAGCTTGAAGTGAGGACATGGACAGAGCTGCATGAAATAGCTAAAGATAGAACAGCTTGAAGTGAGGACATGAACAAAGCTGCATGAAATAGCTAAAGATAGAACAGCTTGAAGTGAGGACATGGACAGAGCTGCATGAAATAGCTAAAGATAGAACAGCTTGAAGTGAGGACATGAACAAAGCTGCATGAAATAGCTAAAGATAGGACAGCTTAAAGTGAGGACATGAACAAAGCTGCATGAAATAGCTAAAGATAGAACAGCTTGAAGTGAGGACATGGACAGAGCTGCATGAAATAGCTAAAGATAGAACAGCTTGAAGTGAGGATAAGGACAGAGCTGCATGAAATAGCTAAAGATAGGATGGCTTGAAGTGAGGACATGGACAGAGCTGCATGAAATAGCTAAAGATAGAACAGCTTGAAGTGAGGACATGGACAGAGCTGCATGAAATAGCTAAAGATAGAACAGCTTGAAGTGAGGACATGGACAGAGCTGCATGAAATAGCTAAAGATAGGACGGCTTGAAGTGAAAGGGTCGATGGTCTATGTCCTAGTTGAGGATTGAGGGTGACAGAGGATGAAGCATTAAACAGCCATGCCATGTCTCGCACACCCCACCTAGGCCGGTGTATTGTGTGGCATGGGCAGTGGAACCACTCAAGGCCCTGATGATTTGAGGTTCCTGAGTGGGATGTTTCATTGTACCTGGAGCTTTTCAAATGATGAAGTATGAGCCAGACATGACAACTGCCCTGATTAACTGAGTGGGATGTTTCATTGTACCTGGAGCTTTTCAAATGATGAAATATGAGCCAGACATAACAACTGCTCTGATTAACTGAGTGGGATGTTTCTTTGTACCAGGAGCTTTTCAAATGATGAAGTTTGAGCCAGACATAACAACTGCTCTGATTAGCTGAGTGGGATGTTTCAATGTACCATGAGCTTTTTAAATGATGAAGCATGATCCAGACATAACAACTGCTCTGATTAACTGAGTGGGATGTTTCATTGTACATGGTGCTTTTCAAATGATGAAGCATGAGCCAGACATAACAACTGCCCTGATTAACTGAGTAGGATGTTTCATTGTACATGGAGCTTTTCAAATGATGAAGTATGAGCCAGACATAACAACTGCTCTGATTAACTGAGTGGGATGTTTCATTGTACATGGAGCTTTTCAAATGATGAAGCATGAGCCAGACATAACAACAGCTCTGATTAACTGAGTGGGATGTTTCATTGTACCAGGAGCTTTTCAAATGATGAAGCATGAGCCAGACATAACAACTGCCCTGATTAACTGAGTGGGATGTTTCATTGTACCTGGAGCTTTTCAAATGTTGAAGTATGAGCCAGACATGACAACTGCCCTGATTAACTGAGTGGGATGTTTCAGTGTACCAGGAGCTTTTCAAATGATGAAGCATGAGCCAGACATAACAACTGCTCTGATTAACTGAGTGGGATGTTTTATTGTACATGGAGCTTTTCAAATGATGAAGCATGAGCCAGACATAACAACTGCTCTGATTAACTGAGTGGGATGTTTCATTGTACATGGAGCTTTTCAAATGATGAAGCATGAGCCAGACATAACAACAGCTCTGATTAACTGAGTGGGATGTTTCATTGTACCAGGAGCTTTTCAAATGATGAAGCATGAGCCGGACATAACAACTGCCCTGATTAACTGAGTGGGATGTTTCATTGTACCTGGAGCTTTTCAAATGTTGAAGTATGAGCCAGACATGACAACTGCCCTGATTAACTGAGTGGGATGTTTCATTGTACCTGGAGCTTTTCAAATGATGAAATATGAGCCAGACATAACAACTGCTCTGATTAACTGAGTGGGATGTTTCAATGTACCATGAGCTTTTTAAATGATGAAGCATGATCCAGACATAACAACTGCTCTGATTAACTGAGTGGGATGTTTCATTGTACATGGTGCTTTTCAAATGATGAAGCATGAGCCAGACATAACAACTGCCCTGATTAACTGAGTAGGATCTTTCATTGTACATGGAGCTTTTCAAATGATGAAGTATGAGCCAGACATAACAACTGCTCTGATTAACTGAGTGGGATGTTTCAGTGTACCAGGAGCTTTTCAAATCTTGAAGTATGAGCCAGACATAACAACTGCTCTGATTAACTGAGTGGGATGTTTCATTGTACATGGAGCTTTTCAAATGATGAAGTATGAGTCAGACATAACAACTGCTCTGATTAGCTGAGTGGGATGTTTCAGTGTACCAGGAGCTTTTCAAATGATGAAGTATGAGCCAGACATAACAACTGCTCTGATTAACTGAGTGGGATGTTTCATTGTACCAGGAGCTTTTCAAATGATGAAGTATGAGCCAGACATAACAACTGCTCTGATTAACTGAGTGGGATGTTTCATTGTACATTGGAGCTTTTCAAATGATGAAGCATGAGCCAGACATAACAACTGCTCTGATTAACTGAGTGGGATGTTTCATTGTACCAGGAGCTTTTCAAATGATGAAGTATGAGCCAGACATAACAACTGCTCTGATTAACTGAGTGGGATGTTTCATTGTACCAGGAGCTTTTCAAATGATGAAGTATGAGCCAGACATAACAACTGCTCTGATTAACTGAGTGGGATGTTTCATTGTACATGGAGCTTTTCAAATGATGAAGTATGAGCCAGACATAACAACTGCTCTGATTAACTGAGTGGGATGTTTCATTGTACATGGAGCTTTTCAAATGATGAAGTATGAGCCAGACATGACAACTGCTCTGATTAACTGAGTAGGATGTTTCATTGTACCTGGAGCTTTTCAAATGATGAAGTATGAGCCAGACATAACAACTGCTCTGATTAACTGAGTGGGATGTTTCATTGTACCAGGAGCTTTTCAAATGATGAAGTATGAGCCAGACATAACAACTGCTCTGATTAACTGAGTGGGATGTTTCATTGTACTTGGAGCTTTTCAAATGATGAAGCATGAGCCAGACATGACAACTGCTCTGATTAACTGAGTGGGATGTTTCATTTACATGGAGCTTTTCAAATGATGAAGTATGAGCCAGACATAACAACTGCTCTGATTAACTGAGTGGGATGGTTCATTGTAACATGAGCTTTTCAAATGATGAAGTATGAGCCAGACATAACAACTGCTCTGATTAACTTAGTGGGATGTTTCATTGTAACATGAGCTTTTCAAATGATGAAGTATGAGCCAGACATAACAACTGCTCTGATTAACTGAGGTTTGGATGTCTGCCCTGGACTTGCAGTGATTGCCTCTATCTCCATTCTCTGTGTGAATATTTCTACATTTGAAGTTTTGCTGTAGAGATCAGAATTGTTTGTTTTGTGTGAGCTGACAAATGTTTGTTTTGTGTGAGCTTACACATGTTTGTTTTGTGTGAGCTTACAAATGTATGATTTGTGTGAGCTTACAAATGTTTGTTTTGTGTGAGCTGACAAATGTTTGTTTTGTGTGAGCTGACAAATGTTTGTTGTTCTGTGAGCTGACAATATGAGCCTGGTTGATGCCAGGGCTGACGCTGACAAACTGTAGCTTCTTTCCTAGAAATTGTCACCATGGTTTGGACTTCCTGTCCACGGCAATCTGGCAATATGGCATGTACAGCATACCGTCATCTATAACATGCTAACAAAATAGTGTCATACATTCCCTCAGTTTTAATGATAAACTAATTGTAAACAAGAGGGTTACAGCAAGCATTTGATTGGTTAGATTTTTTATTCCTCTCCACTGCTGTTGTTGTAACATTACTGATGGTCAGATCTTTTATTCCTCCCCACTGCTCTTGTATCATTACTATTACTTGTTATTATTTGTGAAATATATTTTGCTCACACTTGAGCCATGCTAATAATTTTATTCTTGCTTGTGTGCCATGTATTTTGCTAACAATTGAGCCAGGCTAATATTCTGTTCTTGCTTGTGTGCCATGTATTTTGCTCATACTTGAACCAGGCTAATATTCTGTTCTTACTTGTGTGCCGTGCAGGCTGATCAGACAAACTCAGGCATGATCGGCAAGCCTGACCCAAGGCTGTCTGGACACCAGGTCATTGCCATAGCCACGGCCGCCTCTCGGCTAGCTAAAGACTTACCTCCCTTTGAACCCAAGTCTGTGTCGAAGAAGCCAATCAGCCAGGACATTTTGGTAAGTTTGTTTTGTGTGTGTGTATAGGAGAGTTCTGGTTTGTGTGTGAATAGGAGAGTTCTGTTTTGTGTGTGTGTATAGGAGAGTTCTGGTTTGTGTGTGTATAGGAGAGTTCTGTTTTGTGTGTGTATAGGAGAGTTCTGGTTTGTATGTGTATAGGAGAGTTCTGGTTTGTGTGTGTATAGGAGAGTTCTGTTTTGTGTGTGTGTAGGAGAGTTCTGGTTTGTGTGTGTATAGGAGAGTTCTGTTTTGTGTGTGTATAGGAGAGTTCTGGTTTGTGTGTATAGGAGAGTTCTGGTTTGTTCAGCCATGGTGACATTCATGAAATCTGAGCGTTGTGTCAGGCAGGTGTATCTTGTCTTCTTCAGGTATATACAAATACAATGGTGACGGAATAGATTCTAGCGTTATAGAATAGATGGCAATGTTCATGTACATGAAATCTGGCACAGAGGACATGTAGAGACACACAAGTATCCTAGCATCACAGAGGACATGTAGAGACACACAAGTATCCTAGCATCACAGAGGACATGTAGAGACACACAAGTGATTCTAGCATCACAGGGGACATGTAGAGACACACAAGTATCCTAGCATTATAGAATAGATGGCAATGTTCTTGTACATGAAATCAGACACAGAGGACATTTAGAGACACACAAATGATTCTAGCATCAGAGAGGACATGTAGAGACACACACGTGATTCTAGCATCACAGAATAGATGGCAATGTTTTTTGTACATGAAATCTGGCACAGAGGACATGTAGAGACACACAAGTATCCTAGCATCACAGAGGACATGTAGAGACACACACGTGATTCTAGCATCACAGAATGTGCAACTGAATAATCTGTATGTACATTTAGCCATTCACATTATATGGTTGTGAGTCATGGACAATGGGTATCATCATCATTATGTGTCTCACCAAATAGTATAAGTGCTCATGTCTCTCCACAGATTTGTACTCTTGGTGTTCTGGATCAATTCAGTTGATAAAATTCCCACACACCCGCCATTCCCACACACCCGCCATTCCCACACACCCACCATTCCCACACACCCGCCATTCCCACACACCCGCCATTCTGAGTCCTTCCAGCATCATTTATCTGAGTCTGTCCCTGCCTCGTCTGTCGCTGAACTTTTTAGTAATCAACAATGAAAATGATAAAAGTAGAACACTATGTAAAGAGAGGAGACACAGCGAGGAGACACAGAGGAGAACAGCGAGGAGACAGAGAGATGAAACACATCACAACCATGTGAGAGATCACCCACAGAAGAGGCAGGGGCAGATTGAGAGACATGATGCTGGAAGGACTGAGAGAAATGATGCTGGATAGACTGAGAGAAATTATGCTGGATGGACTGAGAGAAATGATGCTGGATGGACTGAGAGAAATGATGCTGGATGGACTGAGAGAAATGATGCTGGATGGACTGAGAGAAATGATGCCGGATGGACTGAGAAATGATAACAGATGGACTGAGAGAAATGATGCCAGATGGACTGAGATAAATTATGCTAGATGGGCTGAGAAATGAATCCTTCATCAATATCTTGAATATCTTTACCAGAACCGATCTCGTATAGCACAGGCTGAGAAAAATGTTGCAGAGTGGACTGAGAATGGCATGAAGGTATATCTTCCTTAGAGCCAATCCCGTAGAGCACAGACTAAGAGAAATAATGCTGGATGGACTGAAAATGACATGGAGAACCAATCCCATACACCACAGACTGAGAGAAATGATGTCATACACCACAGACTGAGAGAAATGATGTCATATACTACAGACTGAGAGAAATGATGTCATATACTACAGACTGAGAGAAATGATGTCATACACCACAGACTGAGAGAAATGATGTCATACACCACAGACTGAGAGAAATGATGCCATACACCACAGACTGAGAGAAATGATGTCATATACTACAGACTGAGAGAAATGATGTCATACACCACAGACTGAGAGAAATGATGTCATACACCACAGACTGAGAGAAATGATGCCATACACCACAGAGAGAAATGATGTCATATACTACAGACTGAGAGAAATGATGTCATATACTACAGACTGAGAGAAATGATGTCATACACCACAGACTGAGAGAAATGATGTCATACACCACAGACTGAGAGAAATGATGCCATACACCACAGACTGAGAGAAATGATGTCATATACTACAGACTGAGAGAAATGATGTCATACACCACAGACTGAGAGAAATGATGCCATACACCACAGACTGAGAGAAATGATGTCATACACTACAGACTGAGAGAAATGATGCCATACACCACAGACTGAGAGAAATGATGCCATACACCACAGACTGAGAGAAATGATCCCGTATACTACAGCCTGAGATCTGTGGAGATGCATGAATTCTTGAGACATCTGACAGGGCACACAATAATGCTTATGCTAAGGTATTTCATATCTTCTTTAATGTTGTAATGTTTCATGCTATGTTTAGTGTCATGACATTTCATGCCTTCACATCATAATCTTTGGTGTGGTTATGTTTAGTGTGGCCAAGAGCCTGTTGTCAAATCTAAGAGGTCTTCTTTGTCTACTCCCTGTCACAGACCGTCATGCAGATGTCGACTGATGACCCACTCAGGATGAGTGCTCTGAGGAAGTACGCAGCCATCTACGGCAGGTTTGATTCCAGGCGCAGTCATGACAAGCCCATGAATATGCATGAGGTGAGTCACTGATTGAAGTTGCCAATTTTCTGTCCATGTGATTCAGCAGATTCTGTTTGCCAGTTTGTCACCCACATATTTCATTCAGCAGATTCTGTTTGTCAATCTGTCACCCACATATTTCAACAGATTCTGTTTGTCAATCTGTCACCCACATATTTCAGCTGATTCTGTTTGTCAATCTGTCACCCACATATTTCAACTGATTCTGTTTGTCAATCTGTCACCCACATATTTAAACTGATTCTGTTTGTCAATCTGTCACCCACATATTTCAACTGATTCTGTTTGTCAATCTGTCACCCACATATTTCAGCTGATTCTGTTTGTCAATCTGTCACCCACATATTTCAACTGATTCTGTTTGTCAATCTGTCACCCACATATTTCAACTGATTCTGTTTGTCAATCTGTCACCCACATATTTCAACTGATTCTGTTTGTCAATCTGTCACCCACATATTTCAACAGATTCTGTTTGTCAATCTGTCACCCACATATTTAAACTGATTCTGTTTGTCAATCTGTCACCCACATATTTCATTCAGCAGATTCTGTTTGTCAATCTGTCATCCACATATTTCATTCAGCAGATTCTGTTTGTCAATCTGTCACCCACATATTTCATTCAGCAGATTCTGTTTGTCAACCTGTCACCCACATATTTCATTCAGCAGATTCTGTTTGTCAATCTGTCACCCACATATTTCATTCAGCAGATTCTGTTTGTCAATATGTCACCCACATATTTCAACAGATTCAGTTTGTTAATCTGTCACCCACATATTTCAACTGATTCTGTTTGTCAATCTGTCACCCACATATTTCAACTGATTCTGTTTGTCAATCTGTCACCCACATATTTCAACTGATTCTGTTTGTCAATCTGTCACCCACATATTTCAACTGATTCTGTTTGTCAATCTGTCACCCACGTATTTCAACTGATTCTGTTTGTCAATCTGTCACCCACGTATTTCAACTGATTCTGTTTGTCAATCTGTCACCCACATATTTCAACTGATTCTGTTTGTCAATCTGTCACCCACATATTTCAACTGATTCTGTTTGTCAATCTGTCACCCACATATTTCAACAGCTTCTGTTTTGTCAATCTGTCACCCACGTATTTCAACTGCTTCTGTTTGTCAATCTGTCACCCACATATTTCAACAGATTCTGTTTGTCAATCTGTCACCCACATATTTCAACTGATTCTGTTTGTCAATCTGTCAACCACATATTTCAACTGATTCTGTTTGTCAATCTGTCAGCCACATATTTCAACAGCTTCTGTTTGTCAATCTGTCACCCACATATTTCAACAGATTCTGTTTGTCAATCTGTCAGCCACATATTTCAACTGATTCTGTTTGTCAGTTAGTCAGTCACATATTTCAACTGATTCTGTTTGCCAGTTTGGCACCGACATGTTGTTTATTAATTCTGTTTGCCAGATTGTCATTGACATGTTGTTTATTTATTCCATTTGCCAGATTATTGTCCTCATGTTTCAACTAATTCTGTTTGACAGTTTGTCACCTACATATTTCAACTAATTCTGTTTGTCAATCTGTCACCCACATATTTCAATTAATTCTGTTTGTCAATCTGTCACCCACATATTTCAACTGATTCTGTTTGACAGTTTGTCACCTACATATTTCAACTAATTCTGTTTGTCAATCTGTCACCCACATATTTCAACTAATTCTGTTTGTCAATCTGTCACCCACATATTTCAACTGATTCTGTTTGACAGTTTGTCACCTACATATTTCAACTAATTCTGTTTGTCAATCTGTCACCCACATATTTCAACAGCTTCTGTTTGTCAATCTGTCACCCACATATTTCAACAGCTTCTGTTTGTCAATCCGTCACCCACATATTTCAACTGATTCTGTTTGTCAATCTGTCACCCACATATTTCAACAGCTTCTGTTTGTCAATCCGTCACCCACGTATTTCAACTGATTCTGTTTGTCAATCTGTCACTCACATATTTCTACAGCTTCTGTTTGTCAATCTGTCACCCACATATTTCAACTGATTCTGTTTGTCAATCTGTCACCCACATATTTCATTCAGCAGATTCTGTTTGTCAATCTGTCACCCACATATTTCAACTGATTCTGTTTGTCAATCTGTCACCCACGTATTTCAACTGATTCTGTTTGTCAATCTGTCACCCACATATTTCAACAGCTTCTGTTTGTCAATCTGTCACCCACGTATTTCAACTGATTCTGTTTGTCAATCTGTCACCCACATATTTCTACAGCTTCTGTTTGTCAATCTGTCACCCACATATTTCAACTGATTCTGTTTGTCAGTTAGTCAGCCACATATTTCAACTGATTCTGTTTGCCAGTTTGGCACCGACATGTTGTTTATTTATTCTGTTTGCCAGATTGTCATTGACATGTTGTTTATTTATTCCATTTGCCAGATTATTGTCCTCATGTTTCAGCTGATTCTGTTAGACAGTTTGTCACCCACATATTTCAACTGATTCTGTTTGATAGTTTGTCACCCACATATTTCAACTGATTCTGTTTGTCAGTTTGTCACCCACATATTTCAACTGATTCTGTTTGTCAGTTTGTCACCCACATATTTCAACTGATTCTGTTTGTCAATCTGTCACCCACATATTTCAACTGATTCTGTTTGTCAATCTGTCACCCACATATTTCAACTGATTCTGTTTGACAGTTTGTCACCCACATATTTCAACTGATTCTGTTTGTCAGTTTGTCACCCACATATTTCAACTGATTCTGTTTGACAGTTTGTCACCCACATATTTCAACTGATTCTGTTTGACAGTTTGTCACCCACATATTTCAACTGATTCTGTTTGTCAGTTTGTCACCCACATATTTCAACTGATTCTGTTTGTCAGTTTGTCACCCACATATTTCAAATGATTCTGTTTGACAGTTTGTCACCCACATATTTCAACTGATTCTGTTTGACAGTTTGTCACCCACATATTCAACTGATTATGTTTGACAGTTTGTCACCCACATATTTCAACTGATTCTGTTTGACAGTTTGTCACCCACATATTTCAACTGATTCTGTTTGACAGTTTGTCACCCACATATTTCAACTGATTCTGTTTGACAGTTTGTCACCCACATATTTCAACTGATTCTGTTTGACAGTTTGTCACCCACATATTTCAACTGATTCTGTTTGACAGTTTGTCACCCACATATTTCAACTGATTCTGTTTGACAGTTTGTCACCCACATATTTCAACTGATTCTGTTTGACAGTTTGTCACCCACATATTTCAACTGATTCTGTTTGACAGTTTGTCACCCACATATTTCAACTGATTCTGTTTGACAGTTTGTCAGCCACATATTTCAACTGATTCTGTTTGACAGTTTGTCAGCCACATGTTGTTTATTCATTCCAGATTATTGTCCTCATGTTTCAACTGATTCTGTTTGCCAATTTGTTGTCCACAAAGTTCTGTTCAATATATTCACTGGTTTGCTATCTACAAGATTTGGCTGATTTTATTAATCAGTTCTGCTGGTTCTGATGATTTTGCTGACTGATTTTCGATCTAATATTTATATATAAGAAACAATTACCTAGTATGTATGTGACTCCTAAAATTTAACATGACTCCAGCAGAGTCTGATATGAGAATAATGTTGACTGTATGTGTCTTGCATGTAATCAATATTGCTGCTATTGTTATTGACCATGTTCTATTTAACCCACCCAGATCTCTGTGTGTTATAATATTGACCATGTTCTATTTAACCCACCCAGATCTCTGTGTTATAATATTGACCATGTTCTATTTAACCCACCCAGATCTCTGTGTGTGGTACTATTGACCATGTTCTATTTATCCCAGCCAGATCTCTGTGTTGTACTATTGTCCATGTTCTATTTAACCCACCCAGATCTCTGTATGTTATAATATTGACCATGTTCTATTTAACCCACCCAGATCTCTGTGTTATAATATTGACCATGTTCTATTTAACCCACCCAGATCTCTGTGTGTGGTACTATTGACCATGTTCTATTTATCCCAGCCAGATCTCTGTGTTGTACTATTGTCCATGTTCTATTTAACCCACCCAGATCTCTGTGTTATACTATTGACCATGTTCTATTTAACCCACCCAGATCTCTGTGTGTTGTACTATTGAGCATGTTCTATTTAACCTGCCCAGATCTTTGTGTGTTGTACTATTGAGCATGTTCTATTTAACCTGCCCAGATCTCCGTCAACGAAGCTGCGGCTCAGTTATGCAGTCATTGTCCAGCTCTTCTGACCCGTCGTGAGGAGTTGTTCCCCCTGGCCAGACAGGTGGTCAGAGACAGCGGCTACCAGTACTCTAAAGGTCATTCCAGGTAGGCACTGCTGACAGGTGTCTGATTTCTTCCAGTTGTTGCACCTATAATGTCTGATTTCTTCCAGTTGTTGCACCTAAAATGTCTGATTTCTTCCAGTTGTTGCAACTATAATGTCTGATTTCTTCCAGTTGAAAATATAATGTCTGATTTCTTCATCTTGTTGCAACTATAATGTCTAATTTATTCTAGTTGTTGTAACTATAATGTCTAATTTCTTCCATTTGTTGCATTTACAATGTCTGATTTCTTCCATTTGTTGCATTTACGTCTGATTTCTTCCAGTTGTTGCAACTATAATGTCTGATTTCTTCCAGTCGTTACAACTATAATGTTGGATTTCTTCATGTTATTACATTTAAAATGTCTGATTTCTTATGTTGATGTGTCTTCAATGTCTGTCTTCCAGTGGTTGCAACTATAATGTTTGATTTCTTCATGTTGTCACAATGATAATGTCTGATTTCTCCCAATTGTTGCAACTATAATGTCTCATTTCTTCATATTGTTGCAACTATAATGTCTGATGTTTCCCAGTTGTTGCAGCTTTAATGTCCGATTTCTTCCAGTTGTTGCAACTATAATGTCTGATTTCTTCCAATTCTTGCAACTATAATGTCTGATTTCTTCCAATTGTTGCAACTATAATGTCTGATTTCTTCATGTTGTTGCAACTATAATGTCTCATGTCTTCCATTTGTTGCAGCAATGATGTCTGATTTCTTCCAGTTGTTGCAACTATAATGTCTGATTTCTTCCAGTTGTTGCAGCTATAATGGCTGGTTTATTCCAGGTGTTGCAACTATAATGTCTGATTTCTTCCAGTTGTTGCAACTATAATGTCTGATTTCTTCCAGTTGTTGCAGCTATAATGGCTGGTTTATTCCAGGTGTTGCAACTATAATGTCTGATTTCTTCCAGTTGTTGCAGCTATAATGGCTGGTTTATTCCAGGTGTTGCAACTATAATGTCTGATGTCTCCCAGTTGTTGCAGCTATAATGCCTGATTTCTTTCAGTTGTTGCAACTATAATGTCTGATTTCTTCCATTTGTTGCAACTGTAATGTCTGATTTCTTCCAATTGTTGCAACTGTAATGTCTGATTTCTTCCAGTTGTTGCAACTATAATGTCTGATTTCTTCATGTTGTTGTGACTTCTATCTCTGACCTCTTCATGTTGCTGTGGCTTCAATGACTTATCTTTTCAATATGTTGTGACTATGTGTTGTTTGAGTTGTTGTATCAGTGTCTGTGTGTTGTTTGTGTTGTTGTATCAGTGTCTGTGTGTTGTTTGTGTTGTTGTATCAGTGTCTGTTGTTGTTTGTGTGCTAACAAAGAATCTGTCTGCAACACCCACTGTATCACTTGTAGTTGTTTTCTAGTAAAGATGACTAATTCTACTTCTTGCCATCATTGATTTGCACAATGTTGTACGACATGGGATATCTGATTTGAGAGACATGCAGTGATGTTACACAATGTTGTACGACATGGGATGTCTGATCTGACAGACTTGTAGTGATGTTACACAATGTTGTATGACATGTGATGTCTGATCTGACAGACATGCAGTGATGTTACACAATGTTGTACGACATGGGATGTCTGATCTGACAGACATGCAGTAATGTTACACAATGTTGTACGACATGGGATGTCTGATCTGACAGATATGCAGTGATGTTACACAATGTTGTATGACATGGGATGTCTGATCTGACAGACATGCAGTGATGTTACACAATGTTCTGTACCGAGAGAACTCGCTCCTGTGTGAACATACTAATGTCTGACAGATGTGAGTTCACTCTGTCAGTGATCCTTGTGTGAATTCATTGTTACATTTTTTTTCATATTTATTTATATATTTCATAACTGACAGGGCAGCTGATATTCTGCTTCAGTCAAAGTTAGAGATGAGTGACACAGTGCCTTCCACATTAAACACATCAACTGCCAGTCACACACCGAGTCTTGGTGACCTTGAGGTTAGTGCAGTTGTGTTGTCTGTTTGACAGTTGACCTTTCACTAAGTGGCTTTTCATGCTTGTGATGATGTTTCAGCTGTTATGATGTCACTAGAATCTGTCACAAGGAAAACAGAAACATCATAAAACAGACACATCATGACAAAACAGAAAGTTCATGAAAAAAAAAATGTTTGCATATCCTTTACAGGATATCGCTGTCAACATCCGCATCTTTCAGCTGATTGTTGATTTCTTGGCAAGATTACGCTCAGTAGTTTGCCATTGTTTTCTGAGCGGCCGGCTCACTTACCCCGTAAGTTACCGACGCGATTCAAACCACTGCTGATTCTCACCGTCGTCACGTTACTTACGAGAGTATATGAGATTATGGAGAAAAGTCGCTAACCTCTAGGACAGGAAGCAGGCGAAAGTTCATGACAACACAGAAATATCATGACAACACAGAAACATCTCTACAAACACAAAAGTTGGCTTACTGATAGGTTATCTTTCATCTGTTGTGGAAACAGTCAAGTTCCTGAAGAAGCGGAAATATTACATGTATTACGAAGCATCCTGCACAAGTCAGCTATTGTATGTTTCATCAAGTCTTATGCACAAGTCAGTTATTGCTGTATGGTTCATCATGTCTTCTGCACAAGTCAGTTATTGCTGTATGTTTCATCAAGTCTTCTGCACAAGTCAGCTATTGTTATATGCTTCATCAATTCTCCTGCTCATTTTAACTATTTGGTCTCTTGTACTGTAATTTAGTTATTGTTGTATGCTTCATCAGGCCTACTGAACAACTTAACTATTGTTGTATATTGCATCAGCCTTCCTATACAACATAGTATTGGTGTATATTTCTTAAGACCTCCAATGCAACTTACCTATTGTTGTATGTCATCAGACTTTGTATACAACTTTGCTATTGTTGTATATTTCATGAGACCTCCTCTAAAACTTAACTATTGCTGCATATTTCATGAGACCTATGCAATTTAGGTATTGTTGTATGTGTCAACAGGCTGATACAGTTGACAAGTCTATGATTGTACAGCATCTCATTTGTGCAGATTCTCAGTTCAAATCAAGGGGGGTAATCTAGTCTTTAGGATATCTGACTATTACCTGAGAGTTATGGGCCTTCTCAAACATGGCCTGAAAAGGAAGTAACTTAATGGTTTCATGTGTCCCCTCGAGTACTGATTTGGTTAACAATATGGCACTAGCGCAATATGCCCAACATGTACTGAACCGTGTAAAATGATTTACTTCGTACTTTATTTCCTAATGTTTTACAGTACATTTAGTAGAACAGCAGTGTACCACGCCATGGTAGGAAATATACAGGCACACGACTCACCGCCTTTATTGTAGAGTCATATACACAAATGTCGTGTACATAAGTGGGGTCGTGTTTGCCGGTAGGGTCATATTTAACAGTGGGGTCATTTTTAATATTGGGTCATATTTAACTGTGGGTGCATTTTTAATATTGGGTCATATTTAACAGTGGGTCCATATTGAATATTGTGTCATATTTACCAGTGGGATAATGTCTACACGAGGGGGTTATGTTTACAGGTGGGTGTAGTGCCTACCAGTGGGATCATCTCAACAAGTGGGGGTCATGCCTACTAGTGGGATCATCTCAACAAGTGGGGTCTTGCCTACCAGCAGGATCATCTCAACAAGTGGGGTCGTGCCTACCAGCAGGATCATCTCAACAAGTGGGGTCATGCCTACCCCAGTGGCATCATCTCAACAAGTGGGGTCGTGCCTACAAGTGGGAACATCTCAACAATGGGGTCATGCCCACCAGTGGGATCAACTCAACAAGTGGGGGTCATGCCTACCAGTGGGATCTTCTCAACAAATGGGGTCATGCCTACCCCAGTGGCATCATCTCAACAAGTGGGGTCATGCCTACCCCAGTGGGATCATCTCAACAAGTGGGGTCATGCCTACCAGTGGGATCATTTCAACAAGTGGGGTCATGTCTACCAGAAGGATCATCTCAACAATTGGTGTTATGTTTACAAGAAGTGATCACGTCTGCCACTGTGGTTGTGTCTAGTAATTGGGTCGTACTCACCAACTTCCAGGTGGCCAGATGCTCCAATTATTTGTTTCATATCTGAAATTGTTGCTAAGTTGTTCTCTTTGTCCATATCCAGACAGAACTAGACCAGGTGACTCAGGAGTTGACAGAAATCACTCAAGAACAGAACCGCATACGCAGCGCCCTGCGCATTCTCCTCGAATCCAATGATCATGACCAGATGAGAAAACTGACGGCTGAGATGGACATTCTCAACGACAGACAGACAGCAATGACAAACAAAAGGCAGAAAATTAAAAATGCAGTTGCCAAGTACGTCAAATAATTTCTTAGTTTTGTTTGTTTTTTCAATGTCTGTAAGTGTATTTTCAATCTCTGTCAGAGAATTAGCTTTCTCTCCGAGTGTCTGCATTCTGTTGCACCTGTTTGCTGGAGATGTGTGACCATGATGATGATTATGATTGTGTGACCATAATGCTGATTATGATTGTGTGACCATGATGATGATTATGATTGTGTGACTATGATGATGATTGTGTGACCATGATGATGATTATGAAATATGTAAAATAAAGGATCTTTGACCCTGCCATGAGTCATCAATTATATTGTGCTAACCAAATATTGTAATCATCAATCAGCACTTTGGTAGGTCAGCATGGCTGAATGGATAAGAATGCGTGTTCATAAACATCCAGTGTGCTGATGCCGAGGTAACGGGTTCATCCCCTACACCGGACAGTTGGACTTAAAATGTTGACCTATCGTTCTTGACTTGGGGACGTAAATTACAAGTACCTCGGAAGTTGGAGTGAGTTCATTTGATGGCGAAGGACACTGTTAATAGGGAAAGCTAATCCACATGCAAAATTCAGTCCAGCACTACTAGAAGTTGTGTGTGTGGACTACGCTTGAGTTTAAAGTGAGGAAGCGCCAAAAGAACCCCCCCCCCCCCCCCAAACAATCAGCACTCGGTGGAAACAATGCCGGTCACTTCTACTGCCCACAACAATTAGCACTCAGTGGAAACAATGCTGGCCTCTTCAACTGCCCAAAACAATCAGCACTCAGTGGAAACAATGCTGGCCACTTCAACTGCCCAAAACAATCAGCACTCAGTGGAAACAATGCCGGTCACTTCTTCTGCCCAAAACAATCAGCACTCAGTGGAAACAATGCTGGCCACTTCAACTGCTCAAAACAATCAGCACTCAGTGGAAACAATGCCGTCCACTTCTTCTGCCCAAAACAACCAGCACTCGATTTAAACAATGCCGGTCACTTCTTCTGCCCAAAACAATCAGCACTCGGTGGAAACAATGCCGGTCACTTCTTCTGCCCAAAACAATCAGCACTCAGTGGAAACAATGCTGGCCACTTCAACTGCCCAAAACAATCAGCACTCGGTGGAAACAATGCCGGCCACTTCAACTGCCCAAAACAATCAGCACTCAGTGGAAACAATGCCCGGTCACTTCAACTGCCCAAAACAATCAGCACTCGGTGGAAACAATGCCGGCCACTTCAACTGCCCAAAACATCAGCACTCAGTGGAAACAATGCCGGCCACTTCTTCTGCCCAAACAATCAGCACTCAGTGGAAACAATGCCAGTCACTTCTTCTGCCCAAAACAATCAGCACTCAGTGGAAACAATGCCGGCCACTTCAACTGCCCAAAACAATCAGCACTCAGTGGAAACAATGCCCGGTCACTTCAACTGCCCAAAACAATCAGCACTCGGTGGAAACAATGCCGGCCACTTCAACTGCCCAAAACATCAGCACTCAGTGGAAACAATGCCGGCCACTTCTTCTGCCCAAAACAATCAGCACTCAGTGGAAACAATGCCAGTCACTTCTTCTGCCCAAAACAATCTGCACTCAGTGGAAACAATGCCGGCCACTTCAACTGCCCAAAACAATCAGCACTCAGTGGAAACAATGCCGGCCACTTCAACTGCCCAAAACAATCAGCACTCGGTGGAAACAATGCTGGCCACTTCTTCTGCCCAAAACAATCAGCACTCAGTGGAAACAATGCCGGCCACTTCAACTGCCCAAAACAATCAGCACTCAGTGGAAACAATGCCGGCCACTTCTTCTGCCCAAAACAATCAGCACTCAGTGGAAACAATGCCGGCCACTTCAACTGCCCAAAACAATCAGCACTCAGTGGAAACAATGCCGGTCACTTCTTCTGCCCAAAACAATCAGCACTCAGTGGAAACAATGCTGGCCACTTCTTCTGCCCAAAACAATCAGCACTCAGTGGAAACAATGCCGGCCACTTCTTCTGCCCAAAACAATCAGCACTCAGTGGAAACAATGCCGGCCACTTCTTCTACCCAAAACAATCAGCACTCAGTGGAAACAATGCCGGCCACTTCTTCTGCCCAAAACAATCAGCACTCGGTGGAAACAATGCCGGCCACTTCTTCTGCCCAAAACAATCAGCACTCAGTGGAAACAATGCCGCCCACTTCTTCTGCCCACAACATGTCCTAGTAGTAATGTTAGCATGGGTTGTCCTGGGTTGTCCTGGTAGCCTGGGTTGTCCTGGTAGCCTGGGTTGTCCTGGTAGCCTGTGTTGTCCTGGTAGCCTGGCTTGTCCTGGTAGCCTGGCTTGTCCTGGTAGCCTGCGTTGTCCTGGTAGCCTGGGTTGTCCTGGTAGCCTGGGTTGTCCTGGTAGCCTGGGTTGTCCTGGTAGCCTGGGTTGTCCTGGTAGCCTGGGTTGTCCTGGTAGCCTGCATTGTCCTGGTAGCCTGCGTTTTCCTGGTAGCCTGGGTTGTCCTGGTAGCCTGGGTTGTCCTGGTAGCCTGGGTTGTCCTGGTAGCCTATGTTGTCCTGGTAGCCTGGGTTGTCCTGGTAGCCTGGGTTGTCCTGGTAGCCTGGGTTGTCCTGGTAGCCTGGGTTGTCCTGGCAGCCTGGGTTGTCCTGATAGCCTGGGTTGTCCTGGTAGCCTGTGTTGTCCTGGTAGCCTGGGTTGTCCTGGTAGCCTGGGTTGTCCTGGTAGCCTGGGTTGTCCTGGCTTGTCCTGGTAGCCTGGGTTGTCCTGGCTTGTCCTGGTAGCCTGGGTTGTTTTGGCTTGTCCTGGTAGCCTGGGTTGTCCTGGTAGCCTGGGTTGTCTTGGTAGCCTGGGTTGTCCTGGTAGCCTGGGTTGTCCTGGTAGCCTGGGTTGTCCTGGTAGCCTGGGTTGTCCTGGCTTGTCCTGGTAGCCTGGGTTGTCCTGGCTTGTCCTGTAGCCTGGGTTGTCCTGGTAGCCTGGGTTGTCCTGGTAGCCTTGGTTGTCCTGGTAGCCTGGGTTGTCCTGGTAGCCTGGGTTGTCCTGGTAGCCTGGGTTGTTCTGGTAGCCTGGGTTGTCCTGGTAGCCTGGGTTGTCCTGGCTTGTCCTGGCTTGTCCTGGTAGCCTGGCTTGTCCTGGTAGCCTGGGTTGTCCTGGTAGCCTGGGTTGTTCTGGTGGCCTGTGTTGACCTGGTAGCCTGGGTTGTCCTGGTGGCCTGGGTTGGCCTGGTAGCCTGGGTTGTCCTGGTAGCCTGGGTTGTTCTGGTAGCCTGGGTTGTCCTGGTAGCCTGGGTTGACCTGGTAGCCTGGGTTGGCCTGGTAGCCTGGGTTGGCCTGGTAGCCTGGGTTGACCTGGTAGCCTGGGTTGGGTTGGCCTGGTAGCCTGGGTTGGGTTGGCCTGGTAGCCTGGGTTGGCCTGGTAGCCTGGGTTGTCCTGGTAGCCTGGGTTGTCCTGGTAGCCTGGCTTGTCCTGGTAGCCTGGGTTGTCCTGGCTTGTCCTGGTAGCCTGGGTTGTCCTGGTAGCCTGGGTTGTCCTGGTAGCCTGGGTTGTCCTGGTAGCCTGGGTTGGCCTGGTGGACTGGGTTGGCCTGGTGGCCTGGGTTGTCCTGGTAGCCTGGGTTGTCATGGTAGCCTGGGTTGTTCTGGTGGCCTGTGTTGGCCTGGTAGCCTGGGTTGTCCTGGTAGCCTGGGTTGTCCTGGTAGCCTGGGTTGACCTGGTAGCCTGGGTTGACCTGGTAGCCTGGGTTGGCCTGGTAGCCTTGGTTGGGTTGGCCTGGTAGCCTGGGTTGGCCTAGTAGCCTGGGTTGTCCTGGCTTGTCCTGGTAGCCTGGGTTGTCCTGGTAGCCTGGGTTGTCCTGGTAGCCTGGGTTGGGTTGGCCTGCTAGCATTGGTTGGTCT
The DNA here is from genome assembly GCA_014155875.1 of Cepaea nemoralis. Classification (NCBI taxonomy): domain Eukaryota; kingdom Metazoa; phylum Mollusca; class Gastropoda; order Stylommatophora; family Helicidae; genus Cepaea; species Cepaea nemoralis. The sequence goes on from JACEFZ010016591.1 coordinate 214,123, forward strand.
GGTAGCCTGGGTTGGCCTGGTAGCATTGATTGGTCTGGTAGCGTGGGGTGGGTTGACCTGGTAGCATATGTCAATTAAAATTTAAAAAAACTTCCTAGTCTTAATGGGATTCAAACGCCTGACTGTTGGGCTGGTAGACAAGTTGTTCCCACTGAATTATGGGATCAGGTGTAAATGTGTGGTTAGTGGAATGTGTGTTACTGTGAATGTGTGGTTAGTGGAATGTGTGTTACTGTGAATGTGTGGTTAGTGGAATGTGTGGTTAGTGGAATGTGCATTATTGTGAATGTGCGGTTAGTGGAATGTGTGTTACTGTGAATGTGTGGTTAGTGGAATGTGTGGTTAGTGGAATGTGTGTTACTGTGAATGTGTGGTTAGTGGAATGTGTGTTACTGTGAATGTGTGATTCACAAAGCATCTATTATGGCATATGATGAGTAATTCCAATTACTGCAGTTTGCACTACTGTACAATGTGTGATTATGTGGTATATGATTCTGTATGTTACTGTGTGTCTGTGTTCCCGTGAATCTGCATTTGTTACTGTAAATCTATGTGTTTGCTGTAAATCTGCATATGTTATTGTGAATGTGTTAATGTGAATCCATATTTGTTACTGTGTTACATGCATTTCTGTGAATCTGTATGGATTTCTGTGTGTGCTTATGTCTCAGTGAATGAGTATGTCCCTGTGATTCTGTATGTTACTGTATATCTGTATGTGGTTCTGTAAATATGTGTATCATTGTATGTTACTGTGAATCTGTGTGCTTGTGTGAATCTGTATGTGGTTGTGGAGTCTGTATGCTTCTGTGGAAGTGTAACACAGCCTTCCATTACTGCAGTATCTTGTATCTCAATTGAGATGTACACACTGACTGCACTGAGCTTGTAGGAATGTGCCAACCCCAAATGTGCTGCAGTACAACCATGGATCAGACAATCCAACATGTGTAGTGTGGGTCTGTGGGTACTGCTGTAGTACATCCATGGATCAGACAATCCAACATGTGTAGTGTGGGTCTGTGGGTACTGCTGTAGTACATCCATGGATCAGACAATCCAACATGTGTAGTGTGGGTCTGTGGGTACTGCTGTAGTACATCCATGGATCAGACAATCCGACATGTGTGGGTCTGTGGGTACTGCTGTAGTACATCCATGGATCAGACAATCCAACATGTTTAGTGTGGGTCTGTGGGTACTGCTGTAGTACATCCATGGATCAGACAATCCAACATGTGTAGTGTGGGTCTGTGGGTACTGCTGTAGTACATCCATGGATCAGACAATCCAACATGTGTGGGTCTGTGGGTACTGCTGTAGTACATCCATGGATCAGACAATCCAACATGTGTGGGTCTGTGGGTACTGCTGTAGTACATCCATGGATCAGACAATCCAACATGTGTAGTGTGGGTCTGTGGGTACTGCTGTAGTACATCCATGGATCAGACATCCACATGTGTAGTGTGGGTCTGTGGTACTGCTGTAGTACATCCATGGATCAGACAATCCAACATGTGTAGTGTGGGTCTGTGGGTACTGCTGTAGTACATCCATGGATCAGACAATCGAACATGTTTAGTGTGGGTCTGTGGGTACTGCTGTAGTACATCCATGGATCAGACAATCCAACATGTGTAGTGTGGGTCTGTGGGTACTGCTGTAGTACATCCATGGATCAGACAATCTGACATGTTTAGTGTGGGTCTGTGGGTACTGCTGTAGTACATCCATGGATCAGACAATCCACATGTGTAGTGTGGGTCTGTGGGTACTGCTGTAGTACATCCATGGATCAGACAATCCGACATGTTTAGTGTGGGTCTGTGGTACTGCTGTAGTACATCCATGGATCAGACAATCCGACATCTGTAGTGTGGGTCTGTGGGTACTGCTGTAGTACATCCATGGATCAGACAATCCAACATGTGTAGTGTGGGTCTGTGGGTACTGCTGTAGTACATCCATGGATCAGACAATCCGACATCTGTAGTGTGGGTCTGTGGGTACTGCTGTAGTACATCCATGGATCAGACAATCCAACATGTGTAGTGTGGGTCTGTGGGTACTGCTGTAGTACATCCATGGATCAGACAATCCAACATGTGTAGTGTGGGTCTGTGGGTACTGCTGTAGTACATCCATGGATCAGACAATCCAACATGTGTAGTGTGGGTCTGTGGGTACTGCTGTAGTACATCCATGGATCAGACAATCCAACATGTGTAGTGTGGGTCTGTGGGTACTGCTGTAGTACATCCATGGATCAGACAATCCAACATGTGTAGTGTGGGTCTGTGGGTGCTGCTGTAGTACATCCATGGATCAGACAATCCAACATGTGTAGTGTGGGTCTGTGGGTACTGCTGTAGTACATCCATGGATCAGACAATCTGACATCTGTAGTGTGGGTCTGTGGGTACTGCTGTAGTACATCCATGGATCAGACAATCCGACATCTGTAGTGTGGGTCTGTGGGTACTGCTGTAGTACATCCATGGATCAGACAATCCGACATCTGTAGTGTGGGTCTGTGGGTACTGCTGTAGTACATCCATGGATCAGACAATCCGACATCTGTAGTGTGGGTCTGTGGGTACTGCTGTAGTACATCCATGGATCAGACAATCCGACATCTGTAGTGTGGGTTTGTGGGTACTGCTGTAGTACATCCATGGATCAGACAATCCGACATCTGTAGTGTGGGTCTGTGGGTACTGCTGTAGTACATCCATGGATCAGACAATCCAACATCTGTAGTGTGGGTCTGTGGGTACTGCTGTAGTACATCCATGGATCAGACAATCCAACATCTGTAGTGTGGGTCTGTGGGTACTGCTGTAGTACATCCATGGATCAGACAATCCAACATCTGTAGTGTGGGTCTGTGGGTACTGCTGCATACCATAACCTGGCTAAACAAGTTAGAATATCAAAGTTTTAGTTGTTTCCATCTATACCATGACTTGACTAAACATTTGAACCTATCAAAATTTAATATCCTTTTTTCCATCCATACCATTACCTGACTAAACACTTGAGCATATAAAAGTTTAATATCCTTGTTTCCATCCATACCTGACTAAACACTTGAAAATATCAACGTTTAATATCCTTGTTTCCATCCATACCATTACCTGACTAAACACTTGAAAATATCAACGTTTAATATCCTTGTTTCCATCCATACCATGACCTGACTAAACACTTGAGCATATCAAAGTTTAATATCCTTGTTTCCATCCATACCTGACTAAACACTTGAAAATATCAACATTTAATATCCTTGTTTCCATCCATACCATTACTTGAACTAAACACTTGAGCATATCAAAGTTTAATATCCTTGTTTCCATCCATACCTGACTAAACACTTGAGCATATCAAAGTTTAATATCCTTGTTTCCATCCATACCATGACCTGACTAAACACTTGAGCATATCAAAGTTTAATATCCTTGTTTCCATCCATACCATTACTTGACTAAACACTTGAGCATATCAAAGTTTAATATCCTTGTTTCCATCCATACCTGACTAAACACTTGAAAATATCAACATTTAATATCCTTGTTTCCATCCATACCATTACTTGACTAAACACTTGAGCATATCAAAGTTTAATATCCTTGTTTCCATCCATACCTGACTAAACACTTGAGCATATCAAAGTTTAATATCCTTGTTTCCATCCATACCATGACCTGACTAAACACTTGAGCATATCAAAGTTTAATATCCTTGTTTCCATCCATACCATTACTTGACTAAACACTTGAGCATATAAAAGTTTAATATCCTTGTTTCCATCCATACCTGACTAAACACTTGAAAATATCAACATGTAATATCCTTGTTTCCATCCATACCATTACCTGACTAAACACTTGAGCATATCAAAGTTTAACATCCTTGTTTCCATCCCTTTCTTCATCTGACTAAACACATCAGGTAGAAGCTACAACAACATCCACTAACAACCACTAACTGAATCTCGTGATCCCCGTCACAGCTACAGGATCCTGCTCATTTGAAAGCATGACACTGGGCTGTCTAGAGATAACAAATGAACAAAAAACTTAATTTTTAAGGTCACAAATTGGGCACACAGGCCCATCTTACATTCAGCCCTTCTAATCACTCATCTTTTGTTCATCATTTGTGCATGTTACATTCAGGTAGAAAAAAACCCATTGCCAAATGTATGTTGTAAACATAAACAATGCATATTGCCATGTTAGGAGACAGGCAGACACCCATACACATGCATACATTGGCACCTTGCCGTCTTGACAGACGATAGTTTGTGCTTTAAAAAGGCATAATAACTTTTACCTATGGCGATAGCGAATGTGACTGAAAAGGACAACATCACCAGTTATGTCAATAATAACATCACCAGTTACGTCAATAATAACATCACCAGTTACGTCAATAATAACATCACCATTTACATCAATAATAACATCATCAGTTACATCAATAATAACATCACCAGTTACATCAATAATATCACCAGTTACATCAATAATAACATCACCATTTACATCAATAATAACATCACCAGTTACATCAATAATAACATCACCAGTTACATCAATAATAACATCACCAGTTACATCAATAATAACATCACCAGTTACATCAATAATAACATCACCAGTTACATCAATAATAACATCACCAGTTACATCAATAATATCACCAGTTACATCAATAACAACATCACCAATTACATCAATAATAACATCACCAGTTACATCAATAATAACATCACCAGTTACATCAATAATAACATCACCAGTTACATCAATAATAACATCACCAGATACATGAATAATAACATCACCAGTTACGTCAATAATAACATCACCAGTTACATCAATGATAACATCACCAGTTACATCAATAATAACATCACCAGTTACATCAATAATATCACCAGTTACATCAATGATAACATCACCAGTTACATCAATGATAACATCACCAGTTACATCAATAATAACATCACCAGTTACATCAATAATAACATCACCAGTTACATCAATGATAACATCACCAGTTACGTCAATAATAACATCACCAGTTACATCAATGATAACATCACCAGTTACATCAATAATAACATCACCAGTTACATCAATAATAACATCACCAGTTACATCAATAATATCACCAGTTACATCAATAATAACATCACCAGTTACATCAATAATAACATCACCAGTTACATCAATAATAACATCACCAGTTACATCAATAATAACATCACCATTTACATCAATAATAACATCACCATTTACATCAATGATAACATCACCAGTTACATCAATAATAACATCACCAGTTACGTCAATAATAACATCACCAGTTACATCAATAATAATATCACCAGTTACATCAATAATAACATCACCAGTTACATCAATAATAACATCATCAGTTACATCAATAATAACACCACCAGTTACATCAATAATAACATCACCAGTTACATCAATAATATCACCAGTTACATCAATAACAACATCACCAGTTACATCAATAATAACATCAACTGTAACATCAATAATAACATCACCAGTTACATCAATAATATCACCAGTTATATCAATAATAACATCACCAGTTACATCAATAATAACATCAACTGTAACGTCAATGATAACATCACCAGTTACGTCAATGATAACATCACCAGTTACATCAATAATAACATCACCATTTACATCAATAATAACATCACCAGTTACATCAATAATAACATCACCAGTTACATCAATAATAACATCACCAGTTTACATCAATAATAACATCACCAGTTACATCAATAATAACATCACCAGTTACATCAATAATAACATCACCAGTTACATCAATAATAACATCACCAGTTACATCAATAATAACATCACCAGTTACATCAATAATAACATCACCAGTTACATCAATAATAACATCACCAGTTACATCAATAATAACATCACCAGTTACATCAATAATAACATCACCAGTTACATCAATAATAACATCACCAGTTACATCAATAATAACATCACCAGTTACATCAATAATAACATCACCAGTTACATCAATAATAACATCACCATTTACATCAATAATAACATCACCAGTTACATCAATAATAACATCACCAGTTACATCAATAATACATCACCAGTTACATCAATAATAACATCACCATTTACATCAATAATAACATCACCAGTTACATCAATAATAACATCACCAGTTACATCAATAACATCACCAGTTACATCAATAATATCACCAGTTATATCAATAATAACATCACCAGTTACATCAATAATAACATCAACTGTAACGTCAATGATAACATCACCAGTTACATCAATAATAACATCACCAGTTACATCAATAATAACATCACCATTTACATCAATAATAACATCACCAGTTACATCAATAATAACATCACCAGTTACATCAATAATAACATCACCATTTACATCAATAATAACATCACCAGTTACATCAATAATAACATCACCAGTTACATCAATAACATCACCAGTTACATCAATAATAACATCACCAGTTACATCAATAATAACATCACCAGTTACATCAATAATAACATCACCAGTTACATCAATAATAACATCACCAGTTACATCAATAATAACATCACCATTTACATCAATAATAACATCACCAGTTACATCAATAATAACATCACCAGTTACATCAATAATAACATCACCAGTTACATCATTAATAACATCACCATTTACATCAATAATAACATCACCAGTTACATCAATAATAACATCACCAGTTACATCAATAATAACATCACCAGTTACATCAATAATAACATCACCATTTACATCAATAATAACATCACCAATTACATCAATAATAACATCACCAGTTACATCAATAATAACATCACCATTTACATCAATAATAACATCACCATTTACATCAATAATAACATCACCAGTTACATCAATAATAACGTCACCAGTTACATCAATAATAACATCACCAGTTACATCAATAATAATATCACCAGTTACATCAATAATAACATCACCAGTTACATCAATAATAACATCACCAGTTACATCAATAATAACATCACCAGTTACATCAATAATAACATCACCATTTACATCAATAATAACATCACCAGTTACATCAATAATAACATCACCAGTTACATCAATAATAACATCACCAGTTACATCAATAATAACATCACCATTTACATCAATAATAACATCACCAGTTACATCAATAATAACATCACCATTTACATCAATAATAACACCACCAGTTACATCAATAATAACATCACCAGTTACATCAATAATAACATCACCAGTTACATCAATAATAACATCACCAGTTCCATCAATAATAACACCACCAGTTACATCAATAATAACATCACCAGTTACATCAATAATAACATCACCAGTTACATCAATAATAACATCACCAGTTACTTCAATAATAACATCACCAGTTACATCAATAATAACATCACCAGTTACTTCAATAATAACATGACCAGTTGTGTCAATAATAACATCACCAGTTACGTCAATAATAACATCACCAGTTACATCAATAATATCACCAGTTACTTCAATAATAACATCACGAGTTACATCAATAATAACATCACCAGTTACATCAATAATAACATCACCAGTTACATCAATAATAACATCACTAATAACATATGTGGATGTGCTGCATGATGTGGGTGTGCTACATGATGTGGGTGTGCTACATGATGTTGATGTGCTACATGATGTTGATGTGCTATATGATGTCGATGTGCTACATGATGTAGATGTGCTACATGATGTAGATGTGCTACATGATGTGGGTGTGCTACATGATGTTGATGTGCAACATAATGTGGGTGTGCTACATGATGTGGGTGTGCTACATGATGTCAATATGCTACATGATGTCGATGTGCTACATGATGTGGGTTTGCTACATGATGTCGATGTGCTACATGATGGTGATGTGCTACATGATGTAGATATGCTACATAATGTGGGTGTGCTACATGATGTCAATATGCTACATGATGTTGATGTGCTACATGATGTTGGTGTGCTACATGATGTAGATGTGCTACATGATGTCGATGTGCTACATGATGTGGGTGTGCTAATGATGTGGGTGTGCTACATGATGTTGATGTGCTACTTGATGTTGATGTGCTACAATGATGTGAATGCTCTACATGATGTAGATGTGCTACATGATGTTGATGTGCTACATGATGTGGATGTGCTACATGATGTAGATGTGCTACTATGATGTGAATGCCCTATATGATGTAGATGTGCTACATGATGTCAATGTGTTACATGATGTTGATGTGCTACATGATGTAGATGTACTACAATGATGTGAATGCCCTACATGATATAGATGTGCTACATGATGTTGATGTGCTACATGATGTGGATGTGCTACATGATGTGGATGTGCTACATGATGTAGATGTGCTACTATGATGTGAATGCCCTATATGATGTAGATGTGCTACATGATGTCGATGTGCTACATGATATGGGTGTGCTACATGATGTGGGTGTGCTACATGATGTCGATGTGTTACATGATGTTGATGTGCTACATGATGTAGATGTGCTACTATGATGTGAATGCCCTATATGATGTAGATGTGCTACATGATGTCAATGTGTTACATGATGTTGATGTGCTACATGATGTAGATGTGCTACAATGATGTGAATGCCCTACATGATGTGAATGCTCTACATGATGTGGATGTGCTACAGTGATGTGTAACTGCTACAATGATGTGGATGTGGTACATTATGTGGATGTGCTACATTTATGTGGATGTGCTAAAATCATGCGGGTGTTGCCATTATGCCACAGTAAACTGGAATTTACTTATACACTATTTATTACAATTTGCACAGTGTTTTCAATCATGGTTATAGCTGTTTGAACAAGTCTTTGCTAAAGTCTGTTTTTCTGTGAGAATTCACATTTGTTAAATCTGTGTTTGTTTGAAAATTTACATTTGATAAAATCTGTACTTTTGTGAAAACTTATGTTTGTGAAAGTCTGTATTTCAGTGAAAACTCTCATGTTTTAAAGACTGTATTTGTGTGTGTGTGTGAATGTTCACATTTGATAAAGTCTGTGTTTCTGTGAAAACTCACTTTTGCTAAAGTATGTATTTGTGTGAAAATTCACATCTGATAAATCCATATTTGCGTGAAAACTCACATTTGTTAAAGTCTGTAATTATGTATTTGTGTGAAAATTCGCATTTGTTATCTGTATTTGTGTGAAAACTCACATTTGTAAAGTGAAAACCCATGTTTGTTACAGTTAGTATTTGCATGAAAATTCACATGTGATAAAGTCTATATTTCCATTATAACTCACATTTGTTAAAGTCCGTAGTTGTGTGAAACTCATGTGTTTTTGTTACATTGCAGATACAGCAAGAGTGTCCCAAGTGACCGCATGTTGCCAGGTAATTTCTGTGAGTGTCAAGATATTGTCAGGTTACAACAGAAACACTCAGTCCACCTCTTTGTTGTGTCTATATATTGTCAGGTTACAACAGCAGAAACACTTGGTCCACCTCTTTGTTGTGTCTATATATTGTCAGGTTATAGCAGAAACTTTTGGTTCACCTCTTTGTTGTGTCTATATATTGTCAGGTTACAACAGCAGAAACACTTGGTCCACCTCTTTGTTGTGTCTATATATTGTCAGGTTACAGCAGCGGAAACACTTGGTCCACCTCTTTGTTGTGTCTATATATTGTCAGGTTACAGCAGAAACACTTGGTCCACCTCTTTGTTGTGTCTATATATTGTCAGGTTACAGCAGCAGAAACACTTGGTCCACCTCTTTGTTGTGTCTATATATTGTCAGGTTACAGCAGCAGAAACACTTGGTCCACTTCTTTGTTGTGTCTATATATTGTCAGGTTACAGCAGAAACACTCAGTCCACCTCTTTGTTGTGTCTATATATTGTCATGTTACAGCAGCAGAAACACTTGGTCCACCTCTTTGTTGCGTCTATATATTGTCAGGTTACAACAGCAGAAACACTTGGTCCACCTCTTTGTTGTGTCTATATATTGTCAGGTTACAGCAGAAACACTTGGTCCACTTCTTTGTTGTGTCTATATATTGTTAGGTTACAGCAGAAACACTCAGTCCACTTCTTTGTTGTGTCTATATATTGTCAGGTTACATCAGAAACACTTGGTCCACCTCTTTGTTGTGTCTATATATTGTCAGGTTACAGCAGCAGAAACACTTGGTCCACCTCTTTGTTGTGTCTATATATTGTCAGGTTACAGCAAAAACACTTGGTCCACCTCTTTGTTGTGTCTATATATTGTCATGTTACAGCAGAAACACTCAGTCCACCTCTTTGTTGTGTCTATATATTATCAGGTTACAGCAGAAACACTTGGTCCACTTCTTTGTTGTGTCTATATATTGTTAGGTTACAGCAGAAACACTTAGTCCACTTCTTTGTTGTGTCTATATATTGTCAGGTTACATCAGAAACACTTGGTCCACCTCTTTGTTGTGTCTATATATTGTCAGGTTACAGCAGCAGAAACACTTGGTCCACCTCTTTGTTGTGTCTATATATTGTCAGGTTACAGCAGAAGCACTCAGTCCACCTCTTTGTTGTGTCTATATATTGTCAGGTTACAGCAGCAGAAACACTTGGTCCACCTCTTTGTTGTGTCTATATATTGTCAGGTTACAGCAGCAGAAACACTTGGTCCACCTCTTTGTTGTGTCTATATATTGTCAGGTTACAGCAGCAGAAACACTTGGTCCACCTCTTTGTTGTGTCTATATATTGTCAGGTTACAGCAGCAGAAACACTTGGTCCACCTCTTTGTTGTGTCTATATATTTTCAGGTTACAGCAGCAGAAACACTTGGTCCACCTCTTTGTTGTGTCTATATATTGTCAGGTTGCAGCAGCAGAAACACTTGGTCCACCTCTTTGTTGTGTCTATATATTGTCAGGTTACAGCAGAAACACTCGGTCCACCTCTTTGTTGTGTCTATATATTGTCAGGTTACAGCAGCAGAAACACTTGGTCCACCTCTTTGTTGTGTCTATATATTGTCAGGTTACAGCAGCAGAAACACTTGGTCCACCTCTTTGTTGTGTCTATATATTGTCAGGTTACAGCAGAAACACTCAGTCCACCTCTTTGTTGTGTCTATATATTGTCAGGTTACAGCAGAAACACTTGGTCCACCTCTTTGTTGTGTCTATATATTGTTAGGTTACAGCAGAAACACTCAGTCCACCTCTTTGTTGTGTCTATATATTGTCAGGTTACAGCAGAAACACTTGGTCCACCTCTTTGTTGTGTCTATATATTGTTAGGTTACAGCAGCAGAAACACTTGGTCCACCTCTTTGTTGTGTCTATATATTGTCAGGTTAAAGCAGAAACACTTGGTCCACCTTTTTGTTGTGTCTATATATTGTCAGGTTACAGCAGAAACACTTGGTCCACCTCTTTGTTGTGTCTATATATTGTTAGGTTACAGCAGAAACACTCAGTCCACTTCTTTGTTGTGTCTATATATTGTTAGGTTACAGCAGAAACACTCAGTCCACCTCTTTGTTGTGTCTATATATTGTTAGGTTACAGCAGAAACACTCAGTCCACCTCTTTGTTGTGTCTATATATTGTCAGGTTACAGCAGCAGATACACTCTGTCCACCTCTTTGTTGTGTCTATATATTGTCAGGTTACAGCAGCAGAAAGACTTGGTCCACCTCTTTGTTGTGTCTATATATTGTCAGGTTACAGCAGCAGAAACACTTGGTCCACCTCTTTGTTGTATCTATATATTGTCAGGTTACAGCAGAAACACTTGGTCCACCTCTTTGTTGTGTCTATATATTGTCAGGTTACAGCAGCAGAAACACTTGGTCTACCTCTTTGTTGTGTCTATATATTGTCAGGTTACAGCAGCAGAAACACTTGGTCCACCTCTTTGTTGTGTCTATATATTGTCAGGTTACAGCAGAAACACTTGGTCCACCTCTTTGTTGTGTCTATATATTGTCAGGTTACAGCAGAAACACTCAGTCCACCTCTTTGTTGTGTCTATATATTGTCAGGTTACAGCAGCAGAAACACTTGGTCCACCTCTTTGTTGTGTCTATATATTGTCAGGTTACGGCAGAAACACTCAGTCCACCTCTTTGTTGTGTCTATATATTGTCAGGTTACAGCAGAAACACTTGGTCCACCTCTTTGTTGTGTCTACATATTGTCAGGTTACAGCAGAAACACCTGGTCCACCTCTTTGTTGTGTCTATATATTGTCAGGTTACAGCAGCAGAAACACTTGGTCCACCTCTTTGTTGTGTCTACATATTGTCAGGTTACAGCAGAAACACTTGGTCCACCTCTATGTTGTGTCTATATATTGTCAGGTTACAGCAGAAACACTTGGTCCACCTCTTTGTTGTGTCTATATATTGTCAGGTTACAGCAGAAACACTCGGTCCACCTCTTTGTTGTGTCTATATATTGTCAGGTTACAGCAGTAGAAACACTCAGTCCACCTCTTTGTTGTGTCTATATATTGTCAGGTTACAGCAGCAGAAACACTCAGTCCACCTCTTTGTTGTGTCTATATATTGTCAGGTTACAGCAGCAGAAACACTCAGTCCACCTCTTTGTTGTGTCTATATATTGTCAGGTTACAGCAGCAGAAAGACTTGGTCCACCTCTTTGTTGTGTCTACATATTGTCAGGTTACAGCAGAAACACTTGGTCCACCTCTTTGTTGTGTCTATATATTGTCAGGTTACAGCAGAAACACTTGGTCCACCTCTTTGTTGTGTCTATATATTGTCAGGTTACAGCAGAAACACTTGGTCCACCTCTTTGTTGTGTCTATATATTGTCAGGTTACAGCAGCAGAAACACTCAGTCCACAACTTTGTTGTGTCTATATATTGTCAGGTTACAGCAGCAGAAACACTCAGTCCACCTCTTTGTTGTGTCTATATATTGTCAGGTTACAGCAGCAGAAACACTCAGTCCACCTCTTTGTTGTGTCTATATATTGTCAGAATACAGCAGCAGAAAGACTTGGTCCACCTCTTTGTTGTGTCTATATATTGTCAGGTTACAGCAGCAGAAACACTTGGTCCACCTCTTTGTTGTGTCTATATATTGTCAGGTTATGGCAGAAACACTCAGTCCACCTCTTTGTTGTGTCTATATATTGTCAGGTTACAGCAGCAGAAACACTTGGTCCACCTCTTTGTTGTGTCTATATATTGTCAGGTTACAGCAGAAACACTTGGTCCACCTCTTTGTTGTGTCTATATATTGTCAGGTTACAGCAGAAACACTTGGTCCACCTCTTTGTTGTGTCTATATATTGTCAGGTTACAGCAGCAGAAAGACTTGGTCCACCTCTTTGTTGTGTATATATATTGTCAGGTTACAGCAGAAACACTTGGCCCACCTCTTTGTTGTGTCTATATATTGTCAGGTTACAGCAGCAGAAAGACTTGGTCCACCTCTTTGTTGTGTCTATATATTGTCAGGTTACAGCAGCAGAAACACTTGTTCCACCTCTTTGTTGTGTCTATATATTATCAGGTTACAGCAGCAGAAACACTCAGTCCACCTCTTTGTTGTGTCTATATATTGTCAGGTTACAGCAGCAGAAACAGTCAGTCCACCTCATTGTTGTGTCTATATATTGTCAGGTTACAGCAGCAGAAACACTCAGTCCACCTCTTTGTTGTGTCTATATATTGTCAGGTTACAGCAGAAACACTTGGTCCACCTCTTTGTTGTGTCTATATATTGTCAGGTTACAGCAGCAGAAAGACTTGGTCCACCTCTTTGTTGTGTCTATATATTGTTAGGTTACAGCAGCAGAAACACTTGGTCCACCTCTTTGTTGTGTCTATATATAGTCAGGTTACGGCAGAAACACTCAGTCCACCTCTTTGTTGTGTCTATATATTGTCAGGTTACAGCAGCAGAAACACTTGGTCCACCTCTTTGTTGTGTCTATATATTGTCAGGTTACAGCAGAAACACTTGGTCCACCTCTTTGTTGTGTCTATATATTGTCAGGTTACAGCAGAAACACTTGGTCCACCTCTTTGTTGTGTCTATATATTGTCAGGTTACAGCAGAAACACTTGGTCCACCTCTTTGTTGTGTCTATATATTGTCAGGTTACAGCAGCAGAAACACTTGGTCCACCTCTTTGTTGTGTCTATATATTGTCAGGTTACAGCAGAAACACTTGGTCCACCTCTTTGTTGTGTCTATATATTGTCAGGTTACAGCAGCAGAAACACTTGGTCCACCTCTTTGTTGTGTCTATATATTGTCAGGTTACAGCAGCAGAAACACTTGGTTCACCTCTTTGTTGTGTCTATATATTGTCAGGTTATAGCAGAAACTTTTGGTCCACCTCTTTGTTGTGTCTATATATTGTCAGGTTACAGCAGAAACACTCAGTCCACCTCTTTGTTGTGTCTATATATTGTCAGGTTACAGCAGCAGAAACACTTGGTCCACCTCTTTGTTGTGTCTATATATTGTCAGGTTACAGCAGCAGAAAGACTTGGTCCACCTCTTTTTTGTGTCTATATATTGTCAGGTTACAGCACCAGAAACACTTGGTCCACCTCTTTGTTGCCCACCCACTCACACATACCCCAACCCACACACTCACCCACACACACATGCTAACACACCCCTAACCACAATCCCACCACCGACACACACACATACCCCTCCCACACACACACACATACCCCTCCCATACACACATCCCACACACACATCTCTCACCCACTCACGCATCACCCACCCATACCCACACATCTTCCCTTCCACACCCACATCCCCCACACATTTCACATCCACCCACACACCACACCAACCACACACATCCCCCCACACACACACACCCCCCATGCATGCACACTTCCCCCACACCCCTACACATGTCCCAACACACCCACCCACACACATCTCCCAGAGAGTTACCGAGCTGTCTTGTTGAGTCTTTCAGCTTCTACTCTTATACGGAATTGCCTTGTTTTGTTGTGCTGTTTCATTCTTGTTGATTGGCCAGCAAAGAAAAGCCAGTGAGGCATGCTGAGAGAAATTGATTCTTAGTTGATTCTGTGTGAATGACCACTATAACTTTAGGTCATGACCACTCTAATTTTAGGTCATGACCACTCTAAATTTAGGTCATGACCACACTAAATTTAGGTTGTGACCACTCTAAGTTTAGGTCATGACCACTCTAACTTTTGGTTGTGACCACTCTAACTTTAGGTCATGACAACTCTAATTTTAGGTCATGATCACTCTAACTCTAGGTCATGTCCACACTAAATTTAGGTCATGACCACACTAAATTTAGGTTGTGACTACTCTAAGTTTAGGTCATGACCACTCTAACTTTAGGTCATGACCACTCTAATTTTAGGCCATGACCACTCTAACTTTAGGTCATGTCCACAATAAATTTAGGTCATGACCACACTAAATTTAGGTTGTGACCACTCTAAATTTAGGTCATGACCACTCTAACTTTTGGTCATGACCACTCAACTTTAGGTTGTGACCACTCTAACTTTAGGTCATGACCACTGTAACTTTAGATCATGACTATAACTTTAGATCATGACCACTCTAACTTTAGGTCATGACTACTCTAACTTTAGGTCATGACCACTCTAATTTTAGGTCATGG
The DNA here is from genome assembly GCA_014155875.1 of Cepaea nemoralis. NCBI lineage: Eukaryota > Metazoa > Mollusca > Gastropoda > Stylommatophora > Helicidae > Cepaea > Cepaea nemoralis. The sequence goes on from JACEFZ010016591.1 coordinate 229,944, forward strand.
CCACTCTAACTTTAGGTCATGACCACTCTATTTTTAGGTCATGACTACTCTAACTTTAGATCATGACCACTCTAACTTTAGGTCATGACTACTCTAACTTAAGATCATGACCACCTAAGTTTAGATCATGACCACTCCAACTTTTGGTCATGACCACACTAACTTTAGATCATGACCACTCTAACTTTAGATCATGACCACTCTAACTTGAGGTCATGACCACTCTAACTTTAGATCATGACTACTCTAACGTTAGGTCATGATCACTTTAACGTTAAGTAACTGTTCATCAGTAAATGTTTATGTCTATGACACTTTTAGTCTACATAATATTCACATTTATATTCAGTGCTACAATTGTTCACAAAATCTTCATAACAGTATTAACTAATTCATGCTCTTGTGTTTTGTGAACTAATTCATGTCCTCAAATGTTGTGAACTAATTCATGTTCTCATATATTGTGAACTAATTCATGTTCTCATGTTTTGTGAACTAATTCATGTTCTCATATATTGTGAACTAATTCATGTTCTCATATATTGTGAACTAATTCATGTTCTCATATATTGTGAACTAATTCATGTTCTCATATATTGTGAACTAATTCATGTTCTTATATGTTGTGAACTAATTCATGTTCTCATATGTTTTGAACTAATTCATGTTCTCATATATTGTGAACTAATTCATGTTCTCATATATTGTGAACTAATTCATGTTCTTATATGTTGTGAACTAATTCATGTTCTCATATATTGTGAACTAATTCATGTTCTCATATGTTGTGAACTAATTCATGTTCTCATATGTTGTGAACTAATTCATGTTCTTATATGTTGTGAACTAATTCATGTTCTCATATGTTGTGAACTAATTCATGTTCTCATATATTGTGAACTAATTCATGTTCTCATATATTGTGAACTAATTCATGTTCTCATATATTGTGAACTAATTCATGTTCTCATATATTGTGAACTAATTCATGTTCTCATATATTGTGAACTAATTCATGTCCTCAAATGTTTGTGAACTAATTCACGTTCTCATATATTGTGAACTAATTCATGTTCTCATATATTGTGAACTAATTGATGTCCTCAAATGTTGTGAACTAATTCATGTTCTCATATATTGTGAACTAATTCATGTTCTCATATATTGTGAACTAATTCATGTCCTCAAATGTTGTGAACTAATTCATGTTCTCATATATTGTGAACTAATTCACATTCTCATGTGTTTCAGAATCCCGTGCCCAAGGATCACCCATATGTGGGCTGTTGTCAACAAATTCCACCAATAACGTTACTCACACCTCTAGTGACAGTTGCTATGGTCCCAGTAACGAGCTGCTGTCTGGCAACCCACTCAACACCTTGTACCTGGCAGCTTTGCACAATCAGAAAGACTCTCTGTTTGAGGAGGGTTTACGTATCGCCAAACAATACGGCATGGCAGACTTCGCCCAGGAGCTGATTGGCATCAAGTCAACAACAGAACATGTGGCAAGTGAACAGGATTCTGCAAGTTCGGCATCCCCTGTTGGCATTCTGACCAAGGCACGTCCACCCCACTCAACAGCTTCTGTACCATCAATAACTTCCAGTGCAGCTGTCACCTCATCGTCAATGTCATTATTGTTGGATTATTCATTGTCAGGATGTAGACAGTATAAGAATTCATTATCATCATCATTATCACCATCATTATCATCAACATTGCAGACAGCTGTAAGTCCAGTGTTCAGTCTTGTGCATAGATCAGATGGGACATCACTCTCAAATGTGACAACAAAGGTTCCTTTGAGCGAGAACTGCAGACATAAACTAGCCGCCACCACCCGTCACTCGTCAGAGCTGTTTCCCTGTGTCACTGGTGAATCAGTAAACAACCATTGTGATGATGATAGATTCTCTGATCTAGGCACGGACAGTAGCAGAGACAGTAGACCTCCCACAGATGATGTTATTGAAGAGAGTTGTACCCCTCAATCAGTAATATCAAAGGAGCATAGTAGGATGACAGAAACAACTCTAAGAACAAGGAGACAGAAGAGAGCAGGCACAGACTACCATTCAGTCTTTCCCACAGGAAAACTTCTGTGTAGCGACAACAGCAGATGGAGCAGAAATCCCTCCAATGATAATTCTAGGATGTTACCTTCCTTGTCATCAACAGCTGCACTGGCATCATCTGCTTCTGTGTGAGCATCCACTCAACACCTGCAGTCATCCACTCAACACCAAGTCATCCACTCAACATCAACAGTCATCCACTCAACACCAACAGTCATCCACTCAACACCAACAGTCATCCACTCAACATCAACAGTCATCCACTCAACACCAACAGTCATCCACTCAACATCTACAGTCATCCACTCAACATCTACAGTCACCCACTCAACACCTACAGTCATCCACTCAACACCTACAGTCATCCACTCAACACCTACAGTCATCCACTCAACAGCAGCACTTGCAGAGTCTGCTTCTGTGTGAGCATCCACTCAACACCAACAGTCATCCACTCAACACCTACAGTCAACCACTCAACACCAACAGTCATCCACTCAACACCAACAGTCATCCACTCAACACCAACAGTCTTCCACTCAACACCAACAGTCATCCACTCAACAGCAGCACTTGCAGAGTCTGCTTCTGTGTGAGCATCCACTCAACACCTACAGTCATCCACTCAACACCTACAGTCAACCACTCAACACCAACAGTTATCCACTCAACACCTACAGTCATCCACTCAACACCTACAGTCACCCACTCAACACCTACAGTCATCCACTCAACACCAACAGTCATCCACTCAACACCTACAGTCACCCACTCAACACCTACAGTCATCCACTCAACACCTACAGTCATCCACTCAACACCTACAGTCATCCACTCAACACCTACAGTCACCCACTCAACAGCAGCACTTGCATCATCTGCTTCTGTGTGAGCATCCACTCAACACCTACAGTCATCCACTCAACACAAACAATGTGCTAAACACCAAAAACCATGCACTCAACACCTACATTTGATGCACTCAACACAAACAGTCATCCACTCAACACCAACAGTCATCCACTCAACACCTACAGTCACCCACTCAACACCTACAGTCATCCACTCAACACCTACAGTCATCCACTCAACACCTACAGTCATCCACTCAACACCTACAGTCACCCACTCAACAGCAGCACTTGCATCATCTGCTTCTGTGTGAGCATCCACTCAACACCTACAGTCATCCACTCAACACAAACAATGTGCTAAACACCAAAAACCATGCACTCAACACCTACATTTGATGCACTCAACACAAACAGTCATCCACTCAATACCAACAGTCATCCACTCAACACAACAGTCATCCACTTAATACCAACAGTCATCCACTCAACACCAACAATGTGCTCAACACCAAAATCCATGCACTCAACACCTACATTTGATGCACTCAACATCAACAGTCATCCACTCAATAACAATAGTCATCCACTCAATGCCAACAGTCATCCACTCAGTACCAACATTCATCCACTCAACATCAACATTTGATGTGTTCAACAACAAATTTTATGCACCCAACACCAAAAGTCATCCACTCAACATCAACATTTGATGCATAAACACCAACAGTCATCCACTCAGCACCAACATTTGATGCACTCAACACCAAAAATCATGAACTCAACATCATTTGATGTGCTCAAAACCAACAGTCATCCACTCAACACCAACAGTCATCCACTCAATGCCAATAGTCATCCACTCAATACCAACAGTCATCCACTCAGTGCCAACAGTCATCCACTCAACACCAACAGTCATCCATCCACTCAATGCCAACATTTGATCTGATCAACATGCACACGTCTTCTTTCATCCTCAATCACCCAATGGCACACATTCCCTCAACAAACTCATCCCACGTCCTCCCGCCTGTCTCAGGCAGCTCTCTCCATGCTCTCCTAATACCATGCATTGCTGTTTCTAATTCTCCTCTCTGTGCCCCCCTCACACCATCCTTGCTGTCTCTAAATCTCCCCTTCCTATCCTCCTCACACCATCCATTGCTGTCTCTAATTCTGCTCTCTGTGCCCTCCTCATACCATCCGTTGCTGTCTCTAATTCTCCTCTTCCTACCCTCCTCACACAATCCGTTGCTGTCTCTAATTCTCCTCTCCATGCCCCCCTCACACCATCAGTTGCTGTCTCTAATTCTCCTCACCATGCCCCCCTCACACCATCCGTTGCTGTCTCTAATTCTCCTCTCTGTGCCCTCCTCACACCATCCGTTGCTGTCTCTAATTCTCTTTGCCCTCCTCACACCATCAGTTTGCTGTCTCTATTCCTCCTCCGTACACCATCAGTTGCTGTCTCTAATTCTCCTCTCTGTGCCCTCCGTACACCATCCGTTGCTGTCTCTAATTCTCCTCTCTGTGCCCTCCTCACACCATCCGTTGCTGTCTCTAATTCTCCTCTCTGTGCCGTCCTCACACCATCCGTTGCTGTCTCTAATTCTCCTCACCATGCCCCCCTCACACCATCCGTTGCTGTCTCTAATTCTCTTCTTTGTGCCGTCCTCACACCATCCGTTGCTGTCTCTAATTCTCCTCACCATGCCCCCCTCACACCATCCGTTGCTGTCTCTAATTCTCCTCTCTGTGCCCTCCTCACACCATCCATTGCTGTCCTCTAATTCTCCTCACCATGCCCCCCTCACACCATCCATTGCTGTCTCTAATTCTCCTCTCCATGCCCCCCTCACACCATCAGTTGCTGTCTCTAATTCTCCTCTCCATGCCCCCCTCACACCATCAGTTGCTGTCTCTAATTCTCCTCTCTGTGCCCTCCTCACACCATCCGTTGCTGTCTCTAATTCTCCTCTCTGTGCCCTCCTCACACCATCCGTTGCTGTCTCTAATTCTCCTCACCATGCCCTCCTCACACCATCCATTGCTGTCTCTAATTCTCCTCTCCCTGTGTTCTTGCTTGTCTTATATTTCATTTACTTTGCTGGTTCCAGACCCAGGACTTTTTAGTTCTAATATTCTCAAGTGTTCTCAAGGTATATCCCATCCAGACCCCGGACGTTCTAGTTATAATATTCTCAAGTGTTCTCAAAGTATATCCCATACAGACTCAGGACTTTCTAGTTCTAATATTCTCAAGTGTTCTCAAAGTATGTCCTATCCAGTATCTTTTCTTCTTGTGTGTGTGTGAGCATACATATGTGTGTGTGTGTGAGCATACATATGTGTGTGTGTGTCTCTCTCTCTGATTCTGGAGAACACATATTTTTACTGTAGGTAATTAAAGGGCAGCCGCGCTAGTGTAGTCGTTACACACACACACTTGCTAGTGTGGTTACACACTCACTGCCAGCCTGATGGTTAAGGGTTCGAGCCTACACTATGGCTGATATTTTGAATTGACCTGGCCACTCAGATCAAGTCTGCCTAAAACATGCCAGAAAATGCCTGGGGAAGTGGGCGTGTCCAGCATGACACCATTCCATGGTGCCTGGGGAAGTGGGTGTGTCCAGCATGACACCACCCCCCCTGGTGCCTTGAGAAGTGGGTATGTTCAGCATGATACCTCCCCCTGTTGCTGACTGGTCTTACAAATATGTGTAGCACCATAAGCCTAATGCACTTTACAGCATGCAAAACGGGCTTGGACTTTCTACCTACTTCCTATGTAATCACATATTTGTGTGCATGTTGTGTGTGTACATGTATGTGTGAATGGTTTGATTGGATGTAATGTTTATACCTGACAGTAGTACATGTTTATATTGTGTTAAACAATATCTGAAATCAGTGATTGTCTGTATGCTGGGTAAATCACAGCTATCCAATAATTTATTGACACATGTTCATATTCAAAACAATGTTTTCCCATAGTGGATTTGAATAACGAAGACACAATACAATAGACTGCACGATTTATTGCCTGGCATATTTTGCTGCATCTCGTCAGGTACATACTGCAGAATTCACATGTTTGCAAACAGAAAGACATGTTAGTCAGTTTAAAATTATCCTGTTAGACAATTGACATTACTGTGCGAATATATGTATATTTCAGCTTGAAGGATGTATCGAGTTATTTTACTTTAAGTTGTGTGAATTCTGCAGTATGTACCTGACAAGATGCAGCGAAATATACCAGGCATTAAAACATGCTCATGTGTGTTGGCTTTAAGGGTCTTTCAATGTGTGTATGAGAGATCTATGTATGTGTGAGAGATCTATGTATGTGTGAGAGATCTATATGTGTGTGTGAGAGATCTATGTATGTGTGGTAGCTATGTGTGTGAGAGATCTATGTATGTGTGAGAGATCTATAAGATATGTATGAGTGAGAGATCAATGTATGTGTGAGAGATCTATATGTGTGTGTGAGAGATCTATGTATGTGTGGTAGTTATGTGTGTGTGAGATCTATGTATGTGTAAGAGATCTATAAGATATGTATGTGGAGATCAATGTATGTGTGAGAGATCTATATGTGTGTGTGAGAGATCTATGTATGTGTGGTAGCTATGCGTGTGAGAGATCTATATATGTGTGAGAGATCTATAAGATATGTATGTGTGAGAGATCTATATGTGTGTGTGTGAGAGATCTATGTATGTGTGGTAGCTATGTGTGTGAGAAATCTATGTATGTGTGAGAGATCTATAAGATATGTATGAGTGAGAGATCAATGTATGTGTGAGAGATCTATATGTGTGTGTGAGAGATCTATGTATGTGTGGTAGCTATGTGTGTGAGAGATCTATGTATGTGTGAGAGATCTATAAGATATGTATGTGTGAGAGATCTATATGTGTGTGTGTGAGAGATATATGTATGTGTGGTAGCTATGTGTGTGAGAAATCTATGTATGTGTAAGAGATCTATAAGATATGTATGTGTGAGAGATCTATATGTGTGTGTGAGAGATCTATGTGTGTGTGGTAGCTATGAATGTGAGAGATCTATAAGATATGTATGTGTGAGAGATCTATGTATGTGTGAGATATCTATACGTGTGTTTGAGAGATCTATTTATGTGAGAGATCTATGTATGTGTGAGAGATGTATGTACATGAGATAGTTATGTGCTTGAGAGATCTATGTATGTGTGAGAGATCTACATGTGTGTGTGAGAGATCTATGTATGTGTGGTAGCTATGTGTGTGAGAGATCTATGTATGTGTGAGAGATCTATAAGATATGTATGAGTGAGAGATCAATGTATGTGTGAGAGATCTATATGTGTGTGTGAGAGATCTATGTATGTGTGGTAGTTATGTGTGTGTGTGAGATCTATGTATGTGTAAGAGATCTATAAGATATGTATGTGGAGATCAATGTATGTGTGAGAGATCTATATGTGTGTGTGAGAGATCTATGTATGTGTGGTAGCTATGTGTGTGAGAGATCTATGTATGTGTGAGAGATCTATAAGATATGTATGTGTGAGAGATCTATATGTGTGTGTGTGAGAGATCTATGTATGTGTGGTAGCTATGTGTGTGAGAAATCTATGTATGTGTGAGAGATCTATAAGATATGTATGAGTGAGAGATCAATGTATGTGTGAGAGATCTATATGTGTGTGTGAGAGATCTATGTATGTGTGGTAGCTATGCGTGTGAGAGATCTATATATGTGTGAGAGATCTATAAGATATGTATGTGTGAGAGATCTATATGTGTGTGTGTGTGAGAGATCTATGTATGTGTGGTAGCTATGTGTGTGAGAAATCTATGTATGTGTGAGAGATCTATAAGATATGTATGAGTGAGAGATCAATGTATGTGTGAGAGATCTATATGTGTGTGTGAGAGATCTATGTATGTGTGGTAGCTATGTGTGTGAGAGATCTATGTATGTGTGAGAGATCTATAAGATATGTATGTGTGAGAGATCTATATGTGTGTGTGTGAGAGATATATGTATGTGTGGTAGCTATGTGTGTGAGAAATCTATGTATGTGTAAGAGATCTATAAGATATGTATGTGTGAGAGATCTATATGTGTGTGTGAGAGATCTATGTGTGTGTGGTAGCTATGAATGTGAGAGATCTATAAGATATGTATGTGTGAGAGATCTATGTATGTGTGAGATATCTATACGTGTGTTTGAGAGATCTATTTATGTGAGAGATCTATGTATGTGTGAGAGATGTATGTACATGAGATAGTTATGTGCTTGATAGATCTATGTATGTGTGAGAGATCTACATGTGTGTGTGAGAGATCTATGTATGTGTGGTAGCTATGTGTGTGAGAGATCTATGTATGTGTGAGAGATCTATAAGATATGTATGAGTGAGAGATCAATGTATGTGTGAGAGATCTATATGTGTGTGTGAGAGATCTATGTATGTGTGGTAGTTATGTGTGTGTGTGAGATCTATGTATGTGTAAGAGATCTATAAGATATGTATGTGGAGATCAATGTATGTGTGAGAGATCTATATGTGTGTGTGAGAGATCTATGTATGTGTGGTAGCTATGTGTGTGAGAGATCTATGTATGTGTGAGAGATCTATAAGATATGTATGTGTGAGAGATCTATATGTGTGTGTGTGAGAGATCTATGTATGTGTGGTAGCTATGTGTGTGAGAAATCTATGTATGTGTGAGAGATCTATAAGATATGTATGAGTGAGAGATCAATGTATGTGTGAGAGATCTATATGTGTGTGTGAGAGATCTATGTATGTGTGGTAGCTATGTGTGTGAGAGATCTATGTATGTGTGAGAGATCTATATTGTGTGTGTGTGAGAGATCTATGTATGTGTGGTAGCTATGTGTGTGAGAAATCTATGTATGTGTAAGAGATCTATAAGATATGTATGTGTGAGAGATCTATATGTGTGTGTGAGAGATCTATGTGTGTGTGGTAGCTATGAATGTGAGAGATCTATAAGATATGTATGTGTGAGAGATCTATGTATGTGTGAGATATCTATACGTGTGTTTGAGAGATCTATTTATGTGAGAGATCTATGTATGTGTGAGAGATGTATGTACATGAGATAGTTATGTGCTTGAGAGATCTATGTATGTGTGAGAGATTTACATGTGTGTGTGAGAGATCTATGTATGTGTGGTAGCTATGTGTGTGAGAGATCTATGTATGTGTAAGAGATCTATATGATATGTATGTGTGAGAGATCTATGTATGTGTGAGAGATCTATGTGTGTGTGAGAGATCTATGTATGTGTGAGAGATCTATATGTGTGTGAGAGATCTGTGTATGTGTGGTAGCTATGTGTGTGAGAGATCTACATGTGTGTGTGAGAGATCTATGTATGTGTGAGAGATCTATATGTGTGTGAGAGATCTATGTATGTGTGGTAGCTATGTGTGTGAGAGATCTACATGTATGTGTGAGAGATCTATGTATGTGTAAGAGATCTATAAGATATGTTTGTGTGAGAGATCTATATGTGTGTGAGAGATCTATGTATGTGTGGTAGCTATGTGTGTGAGAGATCTATGTATGTGTAAGAGATCTATAAGATATGTTTGCTGTGAGAGATCTATATGTGTGTGAGAGATCTATGTATGTGTGGTAGCTATGTGTGTGAGAGATCTATGTATGTGTGATAGATTTATGTATGTGTGAGATATCTATACATGTGTTTGAGAGATCTATTTATGTGAGAGATCTATGTATGTGTGAGAGATGTATGTAAGTGAGATAGTTATGTGCTTGAGAGATCTATGTGTGTGTGAGTGATCTATGTATGTGTGAGAGATCTATGTATGTGTGAAAGATCTATGCGTGTGTGAGATATCTATACGTGTGTTTGAGAGATCTTTTTATGTGAGAGATCTATGTATGTGTGAGCGATGTATGTATGTGTGAGAGGTCTGTGTGTGAAATCTATGTGTGTGTGTGAGTGATCTATGTATGTGTGAGAGATCTGTGTGTGTGTGTGTGTGTGTGAGATCTATGTATGTGTGAGTGATCTATGTATGTGTGAGAGATCTGTGTGTGTGTGAGAGATCTGTGTGTGTGTGAGAGATCTATGTATGTGTGAGTGATCTATGTATGTGTGAGAGGTCTGTGTGTGTGTGTGTGTGTGTGTGTGTGAGATCTATGTATGTGTGAGTGATCTATGTATGTGTGAGAGATCTGTGTGTGTGTGTGTGTGTGTGTGAGATCTATGTATGTGTGAGTGATCTATGTATGTGTGAGAGGTCTGTGTGTGTGTGTGTGTGTGTGTGTGTGTGAGATCTATGTATGTGTGAGTGATCTATGTATGTGTGAGAGATCTGTGTGTGTGTGTGTGTGTGTGTGAGATCTATGTATGTGTGAGTGATCTATGTATGTGTGAGAGGTCTGTGTGTGTGTGTGTGTGTGTGTGTGTGTGTGTGAGATCTATGTATGTGTGAGTGATCTATGTATGTGTGAGTGATCTATGTATGTGTGAGAGATCTGTGTGTGTGTGTGTGTGTGAGAGATCTATGTATGTGTGAGTGATCTATGTATGTGTGAGAGGTCTGTGTGTGTGTGAGAGATCTATGTATGTGAGTGATCTATGTATGTGTGAGAGATCTATGTATGTGAGTGATCTATGTATGTGTGAGAGATCTATGTATGTGAGTGATCTATGTATGTGTGAGTGATCTATGTATGTGTGAGAGATCTATGTATGTGTGAGTGATCTATGTATGTGTGAGAGATCTATGTATGTGTGAGAGATCTATGTATGTGAGAGATCTATGTATGTGTGAGAGATCTATGTATGTGAGAGATCTATGTATGTGAGAGATCTATGTATGTGTGAGAGATCTATGTATGTGAGAGATCTATGTATGTGTGAGAGATCTATGTATGTGAGAGATCTATGTATGTGAGAGATCTATGTATGTGTGAGAGATCTATGTATGTGTGAGAGATCTATGTATGTGTGAGAGATCTATGTATGTGTGAGAGATCTATGTATGTGTGAGAGATCTATGTATGTGTGAGAGATCTATGTATGTGTGAGAGATCTATGTATGTGAGAGATCTATGTATGTGTGAGAGATCTATGTATGTGTGAGAGATCTATGTATGTGAGAGATCTATGTATGTGTGAGAGATCTATGTATGTGAGAGATCTATGTATGTGAGAGATCTATGTATGTGTGAGAGATCTATGTATGTGAGAGATCTATGTATGTGAGAGATCTATGTATGTGTGTGAGATCTATGTATGTGAGAGATCTATGTATGTGAGAGATCTATGTATGTGAGAGATCTATGTATGTGAGAGATCTATGTATGTGAGAGATCTATGTATGTGAGAGATCTATGTATGTGTGAGAGATCTATGTATGTGAGAGATCTATGTATGTGTGAGAGATCTATGTATGTGAGAGATCTATGTATGTGTGAGTGATCTATGTATGTGTGAGAGATCTATGTATGTGTGAGTGATCTATGTATGTGTGAGTGATCTATGTATGTGTGAGAGATCTATGTATGTGAGTGATCTATGTATGTGTGAGTGATCTATGTATGTGAGTGATCTATGTATGTGAGTGATCTATGTATGTGAGTGATCTATGTATGTGAGTGATCTATGTATGTGTGAGTGATCTATGTATGTGTGAGAGATCTATGTATGTGAGTGATCTATGTATGTGTGAGTGATCTATGTATGTGTGAGAGATCTATGTATGTGAGTGATCTATGTATGTGAGTGATCTATGTATGTGAGTGATCTATGTATGTGTGAGAGATCTGTGTGTGTGAGTGATCTATGTATGTGTGAGAGATCTATGTATGTGTGAGAGATCTGTGTGTGTGAGTGATCTATGTATGTGAGAGATCTATGTATGTGTGAGAGATCTGTGTATGTGAGAGATCTATGTATGTGTGAGAGATCTGTGTGTGTGAGTGATCTATGTATGTGAGAGATCTATGTATGTGTGAGAGATCTGTGTGTGTGAGTGATCTATGTATGTGAGAGATCTATGTATGTGTGAGAGATCTGTGTGTGTGAGAGATCTATGTATGTGAGAGATCTATGTGTGTGTGAGTGATCTATGTATGTGAGAGATCTATGTATGTGAGTGATCTATGTATGTGTGAGAGATCTGTGTGTGTGAGAGATCTATGTATGTGAGTGATCTATGTATGTGAGAGATCTATGTATGTGAGTGATCTATGTATGTGAGAGATCTGTGTATGTGAGTGATCTATGTATGTGAGAGATCTGTGTATGTGAGAGATCTGTGTATGTGAGTGATCTATGTATGTGCGTGATCTATGTATGTGAGAGATCTGTGTATGTGAGAGATCTGTGTATGTGAGTGATCTATGTATGTGAGAGATCTGTGTATGTGAGTGATCTATGTATGTGAGAGATCTGTGTATGTGAGAGATCTGTGTATGTGAGTGATCTATGTATGTGAGAGATCTGTGTATGTGAGAGATCTGTGTATGTGAGTGATCTATGTATGTGAGAGATCTGTGTATGTGAGAGATCTATGTATGTGAGAGATCTGTGTATGTGAGAGATCTGTGTATGTGAGAGATCTATGTATGTGAGAGATCTGTGTATGTGAGAGATCTGTGTATGTGAGAGATCTGGGTATGTGAGAGATCTGTGTATGTGAGAGATCTGTGTATGTGAGAGATCTATGTATGTGAGAGATCTGTGTATGTGAGAGATCTGTGTATGTGAGAGATCTGTGTATGTGAGAGATCTATGTATGTGAGAGATCTATGTATGTGAGAGATCTGTGTATGTGAGAGATCTATGTATGTGAGAGATCTATGTGTATGTGAGAGATCTATGTATGTGAGTGATCTATGTATCGTGTGAGAGATCATGTATGTGAGAGATCTATGTATGTGAGAGATCTATGTATGTGAGAGATCTATGTATGTGAGAGATCTATGTATGTGAGATATCTATGTATGTGAGAGATCTATGTATGTGAGAGATCTATGTATGTGGAGAGATCTATTGTATGTGAGAGATCTATGTATGTGAGAGATCTATGTATGTGAGAGATCTATGTATGTGAGAGATCTATGTATGTGAGAGATCTATGTATGTGAGAGATCTATGTATGTGAGATCTATGGTATGTGAGAGATCTATGTATGTGAGAGATCTATGTATGTGAGAGATCTATGTATGTGAGAGATCTATGTATGTGAGAGATCTATGTATGTGAGAGATCTATGTATGTGAGAGATCTATGTATGTGAGAGATCTATGTATGTGAGAGATCTATGTATGTGAGAGATCTATGTATGTGAGAGATCTATGTATGTGAGAGATCTATGTATGTGTGAGAGATCTATGTATGTGAGAGATCTATGTATGTGAGAGATCTATGTATGTGAGAGATCTATGTATGTGAGAGATCTATGTATGTGAGAGATCTATGTATGTGAGAGATCTATGTATGTGAGAGATCTATGTATGTGAGAGATCTATGTATGTGAGAGATCTATGTATGTGAGAGATCTATGTATGTGAGAGATCTATGTATGTGAGAGATCTATGTATGTGAGAGATCTATGTATGTGAGAGATCTATGTATGTGAGAGATCTATGTATGTGAGAGATCTATGTATGTGAGAGATCTATGTATGTGAGAGATCTATGTATGTGAGAGATCTATGTATGTGAGAGATCTATGTATGTGAGAGATCTATGTATGTGAGAGATCTATGTATGTGAGAGATCTGGTATGTGAGAGATCTATGTATGTGAGAGATCTATGTATGTGAGAGATCTATGTATGTGAAGAGATCTATGTATGTGAGAGATCTGTGTATGTGAGAGATCTATGTATGTGAAGTATCTATGTATGTGAGAGATCTATGTATGTGAGAGATCTATTGTATGTGAGAGATCTAGTATGTGAGAGATCTGTGTATGTGAGAGATCTATGTATGTGAGTGATCTATGTATGTGAGAGATCTATGTATGTGAGAGATCTGTGTATGTGAGAGATCTGTGTATGTGAGAGATCTGTGTATGTGAGAGATCTGTGTATGTGAGAGATCTATGTATGTGAGAGATCTGTGTATGTGAGAGATCTATGTATGTGAGAGATCTATGTATGTGAGAGATCTGTGTATGTGAGAGATCTGTGTATGTGAGTGATCTATGTATGTGAGTGATCTATGTATGTGAGTGATCTATGTATGTGAGAGATCTGTGTATGTGAGAGATCTGTGTATGTGAGTGATCTATGTATGTGAGAGATCTGTGTATGTGAGAGATCTGTGTATGTGAGAGATCTGTGTATGTGAGAGATCTGTGTATGTGAGAGATCTGTGTATGTGAGAGATCTGTGTATGTGAGAGATCTGTGTATGTGAGAGATCTGTGTATGTGAGAGATCTGTGTATGTGAGAGATCTGTGTATGTGAGAGATCTGTGTATGTGAGAGATCTGTGTATGTGAGAGATCTGTGTATGTGAGAGATCTATGTATGTGAGAGATCTGTGTATGTGAGAGATCTGTGTATGTGAGAGATCTGTGTATGTGAGAGATCTGTGTATGTGAGAGATCTGTGTATGTGAGAGATCTGTGTATGTGAGAGATCTGTGTATGTGAGAGATCTGTGTATGTGAGAGATCTGTGTATGTGAGTGATCTATGTATGTGAGAGATCTGTGTATGTGAGTGATCTATGTATGTGAGAGATCTATGTATGTGAGTGATCTATGTATGTGAGAGATCTATGTATGTGAGTGATCTATGTATGTGAGAGATCTGTGTGTGTGTGAGTGATCTATGTATGTGAGAGATCTATGTATGTGAGAGATCTATGTATGTGAGAGATCTATGTATGTGTGAGAGATCTATGTATGTGAGTGATCTATGTATGTGTGAGAGATCTGTGTGTGTGAGTGATCTATGTATGTGAGAGATCTATGTATGTGAGTGATCTATGTATGTGAGAGATCTATGTATGTGTGAGAGATCTATGTATGTGAGAGATCTATGTATGTGAGAGATCTATGTATGTGAGTGATCTATGTATGTGAGTGATCTATGTATGTGAGAGATCTATGTATGTGAGAGATCTATGTATGTGAGAGATCTATGTATGTGTGAGATCTATGTATGTGAGAGATCTATGTATGTGAGTGATCTATGTATGTGAGTGATCTATGTATGTGAGTGATCTATGTATGTGAGAGATCTATGTATGTGAGAGATCTGTGTGTGTGAGTGATCTATGTATGTGAGTGATCTATGTATGTGAGAGATCTGTGTATGTGAGAGATCTGTGTATGTGAGTGATCTATGTATGTGAGTGATCTATGTATGTGAGTGATCTATGTATGTGTGAGAGATCTATGTGTGTGAGTGATCTATGTATGTGTGAGAGATCTATGTATGTGAGTGATCTATGTATGTGAGAGATCTGTGTATGTGAGTGATCTATGTATGTGAGTGATCTATGTATGTGAGAGATCTGTGTATGTGAGTGATCTATGTATGTGAGTGATCTATGTATGTGAGTGATCTGTGTATGTGAGTGATCTATGTATGTGAGTGATCTATGTATGTGAGTGATCTATGTATGTGAGAGATCTGTGTATGTGAGTGATCTATGTATGTGAGTGATCTATGTATGTGAGAGATCTGTGTATGTGAGTGATCTGTGTATGTGAGTGATCTATGTATGTGAGTGATCTATGTATGTGAGTGATCTATGTATGTGAGTGATCTGTGTATGTGAGAGATCTATGTATGTGAGAGATCTGTGTATGTGAGTGATCTATGTATGTGAGTGATCTATGTATGTGAGTGATCTATGTATGTGTGAGAGATCTATGTGTGTGAGTGATCTATGTATGTGTGAGAGATCTATGTATGTGAGTGATCTATGTATGTGAGAGATCTGTGTATGTGAGAGATCTGTGTATGTGAGTGATCTATGTATGTGAGTGATCTATGTATGTGTGAGAGATCTATGTATGTGTGAGTGATCTATGTATGTGAGTGATCTATGTATGTGAGTGATCTATGTATGTGTGAGAGATCTATGTGTGTGAGTGATCTGTGTATGTGTGAGTGATCTATGTATGTGAGTGATCTATGTATGTGAGTGATCTATGTATGTGTGAGAGATCTATGTATGTGTGAGAGATCTATGTATGTGTGAGTGATCTATGTATGTGAGTGATCTATGTATGTGTGAGAGATCTATGTATGTGAGTGATCTATGTATGTGTGAGTGATCTATGTATGTGAGAGATCTATGTATGTGAGTGATCTATGTATGTGTGTGATCTGTGTATGTGTGAGAGATCTATGTATGTGTGAGTGATCTATGTATGTGAGTGATCTATGTATGTGTGAGAGATCTATGTATGTGAGTGATCTATGTATGTGTGAGAGATCTATGTATGTGTGAGTGATCTATGTATGTGTGAGTGATCTATGTATGTGAGAGATCTGTGTATGTGTGAGAGATCTATGTATGTGTGAGTGATCTATGTATGTGAGTGATCTATGTATGTGTGAGAGATCTATGTATGTGAGTGATCTATGTATGTGTGAGAGATCTATGTATGTGAGAGATCTATGTATGTGTGAGTGATCTATGTATGTGAGTGATCTATGTATGTGTGAGAGATCTATGTATGTGAGTGATCTATGTATGTGTGAGTGATCTATGTATGTGAGTGATCTGTGTATGTGAGAGATCTGTGTATGTGTGAGAGATCTATGTGTGTGAGTGATCTATGTATGTGAGTGATCTATGTATGTGTGAGTGATCTATGTATGTGAGAGATCTATGTATGTGAGAGATCTGTGTATGTGAGAGATCTATGTATGTGAGTGATCTTGTATGTGAGTGATCTCGTGTATGTGAGAGATCTATGTATGTGAGTGAATCTATGTATGTGAGTCGATCTATGTATGGAGAGATCTATGTATGTGAGAGATCTGTGTGTGTGCATGTGAATCTATGTATGTGAGGAGATCTATGTATGTGAGTAGATCTATGTATGTGAGTGATCTATGTATGTGAGAGATCTATGTATGGTGATGAGATCGGTATGTGTGAGAGATCTATGTATGTGTGAGTGATCTATGTATGGTGAGAGATCTATGTATGTGAGAGATCTATGTATGTGTGAGAGATCTATGTATGTGAGAGATCTATGTATGTGAGTGATCTATGTATGTTGAGAGATCTATGTATGTGAGTGATCTATGTATGTGTGAGAGATCTATGTATGTGTGAGAGATCTATGTATGTGAGTGATCTATGTATGTGTGAGAGATCTATGTATGTGTGAGAGATCTATGTATGTGTGAGAGATCTATGTATGTGAGTGATCTATGTATGTGTGAGAGATCTATGTATGTGTGAGAGATCTATGTATGTGTGAGTGATCTATGTATGTGAGTGATCTATGTATGTGTGAGAGATCTATGTATGTGTGAGAGATCTATGTATGTGTGAGAGATCTATGTATGTGTGAGAGATCTAGTATGTTGAGAGATCTATGTATGTGAGAGATCTATGTATGTGTGAGAGATCTATGTATGTGTGAGAGATCTATGTATGTGAGTGATCTATGTATGTGTGAGAGATCTATGTATGTGTGAGAGATCTATGTATGTGTGAGAGATCTATGTATGTGTGAGAGATCTATGTATGTGTGAGAGATCTATGTATGTGTGAGAGATCTATGTATGTGAGTGATCTATGTATGTGTGAGAGATCTATGTATGTGTGAGAGATCTATGTATGTGAGTGATCTATGTATGTGTGAGAGATCTATGTATGTGAGTGATCTATGTATGTGTGAGTGATCTATGTATGTGTGAGAGATCTATGTATGTGAGTGATCTATGTATGTGTGAGAGATCTATGTATGTGTGAGAGATCTATGTATGTGTGAGAGATCTATGTATGTGAGAGATCTATGTATGTGTGAGTGATCTATGTATGTGAGTGATCTATGTATGTGTGAGAGATCTATGTATGTGTGAGAGATCTATGTATGTGTGAGAGATCTGTGTATGTGTGAGTGATCTATGTATGTGAGTGATCTATGTATGTGTGAGAGATCTATGTATGTGTGAGAGATCTATGTATGTGTGAGTGATCTATGTATGTGAGTGATCTATGTATGTGTGAGAGATCTATGTATGTGAGTGATCTATGTATGTGTGAGTGATCTATGTATGTGTGAGAGATCTATGTATGTGAGTGATCTATGTATGTGAGTGATCTATGTATGTGTGTGTGATCTATGTATGTGAGTGATCTATGTATGTGAGTGATCTATGTATGTGAGTGATCTATGTATGTGTGAGTGATCTATGTATGTGAGTGATCTATGTATGTGAGTGATCTATGTATGTGAGTGATCTATGTATGTGAGTGATCTATGTATGTGAGAGATCTATGTATGTGAGAGATCTATGTATGTGTGAGTGATCTATGTATGTGAGTGATCTATGTATGTGAGTGATCTATGTATGTGAGTGATCTATGTATGTGTGAGAGATCTATGTATGTGAGAGATCTATGTATGTGAGAGATCTATGTATGTGAGTGATCTATGTATGTGAGTGATCTATGTATGTGTGAGAGATCTATGTATGTGTGAGTGATCTATGTATGTGAGAGATCTATGTATGTGAGTGATCTATGTATGTGTGAGAGATCTATGTATGTGAGAGATCTATGTATGTGAGTGATCTATGTATGTGAGTGATCTATGTATGTGAGTGATCTATGTATGTGTGTGTGATCTATGTATGTGAGTGATCTATGTATGTGAGTGATCTATGTATGTGAGTGATCTATGTATGTGAGTGATCTATGTATGTGAGTGATCTATGTATGTGAGTGATCTATGTATGTGAGTGATCTATGTATGTGAGTGATCTATGTATGTGAGAGATCTATGTATGTGAGAGATCTATGTATGTGTGAGTGATCTATGTATGTGAGTGATCTATGTATGTGAGTGATCTATGTATGTGAGTGATCTATGTATGTGTGAGAGATCTATGTATGTGAGAGATCTATGTATGTGAGAGATCTATGTATGTGAGTGATCTATGTATGTGAGTGATCTATGTATGTGTGAGAGATCTATGTATGTGTGAGTGATCTATGTATGTGAGAGATCTATGTATGTGAGTGATCTATGTATGTGTGAGAGATCTATGTATGTGAGTGATCTATGTATGTGTGAGAGATCTATGTATGTGAGTGATCTATGTATGTGTGAGAGATCTATGTATGTGAGTGATCTATGTATGTGTGAGAGGTCTGTGTGTGTGTGAGAGATCTATGTGTGTGAGTGATCTATGTATGTGTGAGAGGTCTGTGTGTGTGTGAGAGATCTATGTGTGTGTGAGAGGTCTGTGTGTGTGTGAGAGATCTATGTATGTGTGAGAGATCTGTGTGTGTGTGAGAGATCTATGTGTGTGAGTGATCTATGTATGTGTGAGAGGTCTGTGTGTGTGTGTGTGTGTGTGTGAGATCTATGTATGTGTGAAAGATCTATGCGTGTGTGAGAGTGATCTATGTATGTGTGAGATCTGTGTGTGTGTGAGAGTGATCTATGTATGTGTGAGATCTGTGTGTGTGTGAGAGTGATCTATGTATGTGTGAGAGATCTATGTATGTGAGTGATCTATGTATGTGTGAGTGATCTATGTATGTGTGAGTGATCTATGTATGTGTGAGTGATCTATGTATGTGTGAGTGATCTATGTATGTGTGAGTGATCTATGTATGTGTGAGTGATCTATGTATGTGTGAGTGATCTATGTAGTGTGAGAGATCTATGTATTGGAGTGATCTATGTATGTGTGAGTAGATCTATGTATTGTGAGTGATCTATGTATGTGAGATGATCTATGTATGTGTGAGAGATCTATGTATGTGAGTGATCTATGTATGTGTGAGAGATCTATGTAGTGTGAGTGATCTATGTATGTGAGTGATCTATGTATTGTGAGTGATCTATGTATGGTGAGTGATCTATGTATGTGAGTGATCTATGTATGTTGAGTGATCTATGTATGTGTGAGTGATCTATGTATGTGTGAGAGATTCTATGTATGTGTGAGAGATCTATGTATGTGTGAGGAGATCTATGTATGTGTGAGTGATCTATGTATGTGAGTGATCTATGTATGTGTGAGTGATCTATGTATGTGAGTTGATCTATGTATGTGTGAGAGATCTATGTATTGTGTGAGATGATCTATGTATGTGAGATGATCTATGTATGTGAGATGATCTATGTATGTGAGAGATCTATGTAGTGTGAGTAGATCTATGTATGTGTGAGAGATCTATGTATGTGTGAGAGATCTAGTATGTGAGTGATCTATGTATGTGAGTGATCTATGTATGTTGAGATGATCTATGTATGTGAGGAGTCTATGTATGTGTGAGTGATCTATGTATGTGAGTAGATCTATGTATGTGAGTGATCTATGTATGTGGAGTGATCTATGTATGTGTGAGTGATCTAGTATGTGTGAGTGATCTATGTATGTTGAGAGATCTATGTAGTGTGAGGATCTATGTATGTGTGAGTGATCTATGTATGTGTGAGAGATCTATGTATGTGTGAGAGATCTATGTATGTGTGAGTGATCTATGTATGTGGAGAGATACTATGTATGTGTGAGTGATCTATGTATGTGTGAGTGATCTATGTATGTGTAGTGATCTATGTATGTGTGAGAGATCTATGTATGTGTAGAGATCTAGTATGTGTGAGAGATCATGTATGTGTGAGAGATCTATGTATGTGAGAGATCTATGTATGTGAGAGATCTATGTATGTGAGAGATCTATGTATGTGTGAGTGATCTATGTATGTGTGAGAGATCTATGTATGTGTGAGTGATCTATGTATGTGAGAGATCTATGTATGTGTGAGAGATCTATGTATGTGTGAGAGATCTATGTATGTGTGAGAGATCTATGTATGTGTGAGAGATCTATGTATGTGTGAGAGATCTATGTATGTGTGAGAGATCTATGTATGTGAGTGATCTATGTATGTGAGGATCTATGTATGTGAGGATCTATGTATGTGTGAGAGATCTATGTATGTGTGAGAGATCTATGTATGTGTGTGATCTATGTATGTGAGGATCTATGTATGTGAGGATCTATGTATGTGTGAGAGATCTATGTATGTGAGAGATCTATGTATGTGAGTGATCTATGTATGTGAGTGATCTATGTATGTGTGAGAGATCTATGTATGTGTAGGATCTATGTATGTGAGTGATCTATGTATGTGAGTGATCTATGTATGGTGAGAGATCTATGTATGTGTGAGAGATCTATGTAGTGTGAGTGATCTATGTATGTGAGAGATCTATGTATGTGAGAGATCTATGTAGTGTGAGTGATCTATGTATGTGAGAGATCTATGTATGTGAGTGATCTATGTATGTGAGAGATCTATGTATGTGTGAGAGATCTATGTTGTGTGAGAGATCTATGTATGTGAGTGATCTATGTATGTGAGTGATCTATGTATGTGAGAGATCTATGTATGGTGAGTGATCTATGTATGTGAGAGATCTATGTATGTGTGAGAGATCTATGTATGTGTGAGGATCTATGTATGTGAGAGATCTATGTATGTGAGGATCTATGTATGTGAGTGATCTATGTATGTGTGAGAGATCTATGTATGTGTGAGAGATCTATGTATGTGTGAGTGATCTATGTATGTGAGAGATCTATGTATGTGAGTGATCTATGTATGTGTGAGTGATCTATGTATGTGTGAGAGATCTATGTATGTGAGAGATCTATGTATGTGTGAGAGATCTATGTATGTGAGTGATCTATGTATGTGTGAGAGATCTATGTAGTGTGAGAGATCTATGTATGTGAGGATCTATGTATGTGAGAGATCTATGTATGTGTGAGAGATCTATGTAGTGTGAGAGATCTATGTATGTGAGGATCTATGTATGTGTGAGAGGTCTATGTATGTGTGAGAGGTCTATGTATGTGTGAGAGGTCTATGTATGTGTGAGAGGTCTATGTATGTGTGAGAGGTCTATGTATGTGTGAGAGGTCTATGTATGTGTGAGAGATCTATGTATGTGAGAGATCTATGTATGGTGAGAGATCTATGTATGTGTGAGAGATCTATGTAGTGTGAGAGATCTATGTATGTGAGTGATCTATGTAGTGTGAGAGATCTATGTATGTGTGAGAGATCTATGTGTGTGAGAGATCTATGTGTGTGAGAGATCTATGTGTGTGAGAGATCTATGTATGGTGAGTGATCTATGTATGTGAGAGATCTATGTAGTGTGAGAGATCTATGTATGTGTGAGAGATCTATGTAGTGTGAGTGATCTATGTATGTGTGAGAGATCTATGTATGTGAGTGATCTATGTATGTGTGAGTGATCTATGTATGTGAGAGATCTATGTATGTGTGAGAGATCTATGTATGTGTGAGAGATCTATGTATGTGTGAGAGATCTATGTATGTGTGAGAGATCTATGTATGTGTGAGAGATCTATGTATGTGAGTGATCTATGTATGTGTGAGAGATCTATGTATGTGTGAGAGATCTATGTATGTGTGAGAGATCTATGTATGTGTGAGAGATCTATGTATGTGTGAGAGATCTGATGTAGAGATCTTGTATGTGAGAGATCTATGTATGTGTGAGAGATCTATGTATGTGTGAGAGATCTATGTATGTTGAGAGATCTATGTATGTGAGGATCTGTTTGAGAGATCTATGTATGTGTGAGAGATCTATGTATGTGTGAGAGATCTATGTATGTGGTGAGAGATCTATGTATGTGTGAGAGATCTATGTATGTGTGAGAGATCTATGTATGTGTGAGAGATCTATGTATGTGAGAGATCTATGTATGTGTGAGAGATCTATGTATGTGTGAGAGATCTATGTAGTGTGAGAGATCTATGTATGTGAGAGATCTATGTATGTGTGAGAGATCTATGTATGTGTGAGAGATCTATGTAGTGTGAGAGATCTATGTATGTGTGAGAGATCTATGTATGTGTGAGTGATCTATGTATGTGTGAGAGATCTGTGTATGTGTGAGAGATCTATGTATGTGTGAGAGATCTATGTATGTGTGAGAGATCTATGTATGTGTGAGTGATCTATGTATGTGTGAGAGATCTATGTATGTGTGAGAGATCTATGTATGTGTGAGAGATCTATGTATGTGTGAGAGATCTATGTATGTGTGAGAGATCTATGTATGTGTGAGAGATCTATGTATGTGTGAGTGATCTATGTATGTGTGAGAGATCTATGTATGTGTGAGAGATCTATGTATGTGTGAGAGATCTATGTATGTGTGAGAGATCTATGTATGTGTGAGAGATCTATGTATGTGTGAGAGATCTATGTATGTGTGAGAGATCTATGTATGTGTGAGAGATCTATGTATGTGTGAGAGATCTATGTATGTGTGAGAGATCTATGTATGTGTGAGAGATCTATGTATGTGTGAGAGATCTATGTATGTGTGAGAGATCTATGTATGTGTGAGAGATCTATGTATGTGTGAGAGATCTATGTATGTGTGAGAGATCTATGTATGTGTGAGAGATCTATGTATGTGTGAGAGATCTATGTATGTGTGAGAGATCTATGTATGTGTGAGAGATCTATGTATGTGAGAGATCTATGTATGTGTGAGAGATCTATGTATGTGTGAGAGATCTATGTATGTGTGAGAGATCTATGTATGTGTGAGAGATCTATGTATGTGTGAGAGATCTATGTATGTGTGAGAGATCTATGTATGTGAGAGATCTATGTATGTGTGAGAGATCTATGTATGTGTGAGAGATCTATGTATGTGTGAGAGATCTATGTATGTGTGAGAGATCTATGTGTGTGAGAGATCTATGTATGTGTGAGAGATCTATGTATGTGTGAGAGATCTATGTATGTGTGAGAGATCTATGTATGTGTGAGAGATCTATGTTGTGTGAGAGATCTATGTATGTGTGAGAGATCTATGTATGTGTGAGAGATCTATGTATGTGAGTGATCTATGTATGTGTGAGAGATCTATGTATGTGAGAGATCTGTGTGTGTGTGAGAGATCTATGTATGTGTGAGAGATCTATGTATGTGAGTGATCTATGTATGTGTGAGAGATCTATGTATGTGTGAGTGATCTATGTATGTGTGAGAGATCTATGTATGTGTGAGTGATCTATGTATGTGTGAGAGATCTATGTATGTGTGAGAGATCTATGTATGTGTGAGTGATCTATGTATGTGAGAGATCTATGTATGTGTGAGAGATCTATGTATGTGTGAGGATCTATGTAGTGTGAGAGATCTATGTAGTGTGAGATGATCTATGTATGTGTGAGAGATCTATGTATGTGTGAGTGATCTATGTAGTGTGAGAGATCTATGTATGTGTGAGAGATCTATGTAGTGTGAGAGATCTATGTATGTGTGAGAGATCTATGTATGTGTGAGAGATCTATGTAGTGTGAGTGATCTATGTATGTGTGAGAGATCTATGTATGTGAGTGATCTATGTATGTGTGAGAGATCTATGTGTGTGAGAGATCTAGTGTGTGTGTAGAGATCTATGTATGTGTGAGAGATCTATGTAGTGTGAGAGATCTATGTGTGTGAGGATCTATGTAGTGTGTGAGAGATCTATGTGTGTGAGAGATCTGTGTGTGTGGAGTGATCTATGTATGTGTGAGAGATCTATGTATGTGAGTGATCTATGTAGTGTGAGAGATCTATGTATGTGTGAGAGATCTATGTAGTGTGAGAGATCTATGTATGTGAGTGATCTATGTATGTGTGAGTGATCTATGTATGTGTGAGTGATCTATGTATGTGTGAGATCTATGTATGTGTGAGTGATCTATGTATGTGAGTGATCTATGTATGTGTGAGAGATCTATGATGTGAGTGATCTATGTATGTGTGAGATCTATGTAGTGTGAGTGATCTATGTGTGTGAGTGATCTAGTTGTGTGAGGATCTATGTATGTGAGTGATCTATGTATGTGTGAGAGATCTAGTATGTGAGTGATCTATGTATGTGTGTGAGAGATCTATGTGTGTGTGAGGATCTATGTATGTGAGTGATCTATGTATGTGAGGATCTATGTATGTGTGAGAGATCTATGTATGTGTGAGAGATCTATGTGTGGTGAGAGATCTATGTATGTGTGAGTGATCTATGTATGTGTGAGAGATCTATGTGATGTGTGAGTGATCTATGTATGTGTGAGAGATCTATGTAGTGTGTGAGAGATCTATGTATGTGTGAGTGAGATCTATGTATGTGAGATATCTATGTATGTGAGTGATCTAGTATGTGTGAGAGATCTATGTATGTGTGAGTGATCTATGTATGTGTGAGAGATCTATGTATGTGTGAGAGATCTATGTGTGTGTGAGGAGGATCTAATGATGTGAGGATCTATGTATGTGAGGATCTATGTATGTGTGAGAGATCTGTGTGTGTGTGAGTGATCTATGTATGTGTGAGAGATCTATGTATGTGAGTGATCATAGTATGTGTGAGAGATCTATGTATGTGAGTGAGCTATGTATGTGTGAGTGATCTATGTATGTGTGAGGTCTATGTATGTGTGAGGTGATCTATGTATGTGTGAGAGATCTATGTGGTGGTGAGTGATCTATGTATGTGAGTGATCTATGTATGTGTGAGTGATCTATGTATTGTGAGAGATCTATGTGTGTGAGTGATCTATGTATGTGAGTGATCTATGTTGTGAGAGATCTATGTGTGTGAGTGATCTATGTATGTGAGTGATCTATGTGTGTGAGTGATCTATGTATGTGAGTGATCTATGTATGTGAGTGATCTATGTATGTGAGTGATCTATGTATGTGAGTGATCTATGTATGTGAGTGATCTATGTATGTGAGTGATCTATGTATGTGTGAGAGATCTATGTATGTGAGTGATCTATGTATGTGAGTGATCTATGTATGTGAGTGATCTATGTATGTGTGAGTGATCTATGTATGTGAGTGATCTATGTATGTGAGTGATCTATGTATGTGAGTGATCTATGTATGTGAGTGATCTATGTATGTGTGAGTGATCTATGTATGTGTGAGAGATCTATGTGTGTGAGTGATCTATGTATGTGTGAGAGATCTATGTGTGTGAGAGATCTATGTATGTGTGAGAGATCTATGTGTGTGAGAGATCTATGTATGTGTGAGAGATCTATGTATGTGTGTGAGAGAATCTATGTGTGTGAGAGATCTATGTGTGTGAGAGATCTATGTGTGTGAGAGATCTATGTGTGTGTGAGAGATCTATGTATGTGTGAGAGATCTATGTGTGTGAGAGATCTATGTGTGTGAGAGATCTATGTGTGTGAGGATCTATGTTGTGTGAGTGATCTATGTATGTGTGAGAGATCTATGATGTGTGAGAGATCTATGTATGTGTGAGAGATCTATGTGTGTGTGAGAGATCTATGTGTGTGTGAGAGATCTATGTGTGTGAGAGATCTATGTATGTGTGAGAGATCTATGTATGTGTGAGAGATCTATGTGTGTGAGAGATCTATGTGTGTGTGAGAGATCTATGTGTGTGAGAGATCTATGTATGTGTGAGAGATCTATGTATGTGTGAGAGATCTATGGATGTGTGAGAATCTATGTGTGTGAGAGATCTATGTAGTGTGAGAGATCTATGTTGGTGAGAGATCTATGTATGTGTGAGAGATCTATGTATGTGTGATAGATCTATGTGTGTGAGATGATCTATTGTGTGTGAGAGATCTATGTATGTGTGAGAGATCTATGTAGTGTGGAGAGATCTATGTATGTGTGAGAGATCTATGTATGTGTGAAGAGATCTATGTGTGTGAGAGTGATTCTATGTATGTGTGAGAGATCTATGTATGTGTGAGAGATCTATGTCTGTGTGAGAGATCTATGTGTGTGAGAGATCTATGTATGTGTGGAGAGGATCTATGTATGTGTGAGGAGATCTATGTAGTGTGAGTAGATCTATGTAGGTGTGAGAGATCTATGTATGTGTGAGAGATCTATGTTGTGTGAGTAGATCTATGTATGTGTGAGAGATCTATGTGTGTGAGAGATCTATGTATGTGTGAGAGATCTATGTGTGTGTGAGGAGTCTATGTATGTGTGAGAGATCTATGTGTGGTGAGAGATCCTATGTATGTGTGAGAGATCTAGTGTGTGTGTGAGATCTATGTGTGTGAGAGAGATCTATGTTGTGTGAGGATCTATGTATGTGAGAGATCTATGTGTGTGTGAGAGATCTATGTATGTGTGAGATCTATGTGTGTGTGAGAGATCTATGTGTGTGAGAGATCTATGTGTGTGAGAGATCTATGTGTGTGAGAGATCTATGTTGTGTGAGAGATCTATGTGTGTGAGAGATCTATGTGTGTGAGATCTATGTGTGTGTGAGAGATCTATGTATGTGTGAGAGATCTATGTGTGTGAGAGATCTATGTATGTGTGAGAGATCTATGTGTGAGTGAGTGATCTATGTATGTGTGAGTGATCTATGTATGTGAGAGATCTGTGTGTGTGAGTGAGAGATCTATGTATGTGTGAGAGATCTATGTATGTGTGAGATCTGTGTGTGTGAGTGAGAGATCTATGTATGTGTGAGTGATCTATGTATGTGTGAGTGATCTATGTATGTGAGAGATCTGAGTGTGTGTGTGAGAGATCTATGTATGTGAGAGATCTGAGTGTGTGTGTGAGAGATCTATGTATGTGTGAGATCTGTGTGTGTGAGTGATCTATGTATGTGTGAGAGATCTATGTGTGTGTGAGTGATCTATGTATGTGAGAGATCTGTGTGTGTGTGAGTGATCTATGTTGTGTGAGGATCTATGTATGTGTGAGAGGTCTGTGTGAGAGATCTATGTGTGTGTGAGTGATCTATGTATGTGTGAGAGATCTGTATGTGTGAGAGGTCTGTGTGAGAGATCTATGTGTGTGTGAGTGATCTATGTATGTGTGAGAGATCTATGTATGTGTGAGAGGTCTGTGTGAGAGATCTATGTGTGTGTGAGTGATCTATGTATGTGTGAGAGATCTGTGTATGTGTGAGAGTCTATGTGTGTGAGAGATCTATGTGTGTGTGAGAGATCTATGTGTGTGAGAGATCTATGTATGTGTGAGAGATCTATGTGTGTGAGAGATCTATGTGTGTGAGAGATCTATGTGTGTGAGAGATCTATGTGTGTGAGAGATCTATGTGTGTGAGAGATCTATGTATGTGTGAGAGATCTATGTGTGTGAGAGATCTATGTGTGTGAGAGATCTATGTGTGTGAGAGATCTATGTGTGAGAGATCTATGTATGTGTGAGAGATCTATGTATGTGTGAGAGATCTATGTGTGTGTGAGAGATCTATGTGTGTGTGAGAGATCTATGTATGTGTGAGAGGTCTGTGTGTGAAATCTATGTGTGTGTGAGTGATCTATGTATGTGTGAGAGATCTGTGTGTGGGTGTGAGAGATCTATGTGTGTGAGTGATCTATGTATGTGTGAGAGATCTATGTGTGTGTGAGTGATCAATGTATGTGTGAGAGATCTATGTGTGTGTGAGTGATCTATGTATGTGTGAGAGATCTGTGTGTGTGAGTGATCTATGTATGTGTGAGAGATCTGTGTGTGAGTGATCTATGTATGTGTGAGAGATCTATGTGTGTGAGTGATCTATGTATGTGTGAGAGATCTATGTGTGTGAGTGATCTATGTATGTGTGAGAGGTCTGTGTGTGAGATCTATGTGTGTGTGAGTGATCTATGTATGTGTGAGAGATCTGTGTGTGGGTGTGAGAGATCTATGTGTGTGAGTGATCTATGTATGTGTGAGAGATCTGTGTGTGGGTGTGAGAGATCTATGTGTGTGAGTGATCTATGTATGTGTGAGAGATCTGTGTGTGTGTGTGAGAGATCTATGTGTGTGAGTGATCTATGTATGTGTGAGAGATCTGTGTGTGGGTGTGAGAGATCTATGTGTGTGAGTGATCTATGTATGTGTGAGAGATCTGTGTGTGGGTGTGAGAGATCTATGTGTGTGAGTGATCTATGTATGTGTGAGAGGTCTGTGTGTGAGATCTATGTGTGTGTGAGTGATCTATGTATGTGTGAGAGATCTATGTGTGTGTGAGTGATCTATGTATGTGTGAGAGATCTGTGTGTGTGTGTGAGTGATCTATGTATGTGTGAGATCTGTGTGTGTGTGTGTGTCTGTGTGAGATCTGTGTGTGCGAGTCATCTATGTATGTGTGAGAGATCTGTGTGTGTGTGAGAGAGATCTATGTATGTATGAGAGATCTATGTGTGTATGAGAGATCTATCTATATGTGGATGATCTGTGTATGTGTGAGATAGCTATGTGTGTGTGTTTGTGTGTGTGTGTGTGTGTGTGTGTGTGTGTGTGAAAGATATATGTATGTGTGAGAGATTTATGTATGTGTGAGAAATCTATGTTTGTGTGAGAGATCTATGTATGTGTGAGAGATCTATGTGTGTACGATAGCTATGTGTGTGATATATATATATATTATATATATATATATATATATATATATATATATATATATATATATATATATATATATGTATGAAAGATCTATGTGTGTACTTGAATATCTGTGTGTGTGAGAAATCTATGTTTGTAAAAGATCTATGTTTGTGAGAGATCCATACACCCACAATCATTTATTTATTTATCTGCATGAATGTTCTATCATTCATCATATCTGAGACTTGGTGAGAAGAAAGGAAAGAAAATGTGCACAGTTATCCAGATTTTCTTGTTTCTTGAGTGTATCATACTGTTTTGTCCACCAAGTACTTATCATAAATTTATGTCCATTCTGTCAACTGTCATTTACTGCCAATATAGTACCTTGCGGTGAATGGCAGAGGGGTCTTTGAGTCTGAGGAATTAAGGCCGCCTGGCTAGTGCAGTCGCCGCGAACTGTGCAGGTTAGGATTTTCTTTTTGCCCCCGACAGAAAAAAATCTCACACCTTACCGAGGGATCGAACCTGGGTCTCCTGCAGAAGAGTCCGGCGTCCTAGCCACTCGGTCAGCCGGTAATTCTTCTCCATTCTGTACTCACCATAAAGTCGTGTCTACTCTGTACTTACTATCTGACACATCACCATGTGTAGTCTTGAGCCATTAATAAGACATTGAGTCAGTGGTCATGTTGTCTTGTAGCTTCCAAGATTAAAGCAAGCACATTCATGTGTGCTTCGTGGTCTGATGTCCTTGACAGCTGATGTCAGTGCAATGCGGCAGCAAGAGGTCTGCCAGTGGAGGAGAAGACACGAGTACACCGTATAACTAGGGCCAGAGAAGGAGAAGAAACGAGCACATCGTATAACTAGGGCCAGTGATGAGAGCTAAGGAAATGCTGGCTTTATTTACCCGAGTGTCCAATATGGCGGCTCCAAACTTCAAGACTTGAATCAATTGCAATATAAACCTCTCCCCCATTTGACACACTTCTGTGTTTTGTAATCATGTCTACATACATCAACAACAGACTTCTGTATCCTCTAGTCATGTCTACATACACCAACAACAGACTTCTGTATCCACTAATCATGTCTACATACACCAACAACAGACTTCTGTATCCTCTAATCATGTCTACATACACCAACAACAGACTTCTGTATCCTCTAGTCATGTCTACACACACCAACAACAGACTTCTGTATCCACTAATCATGTCTACATACACCAACAACAGACTTCTGTATCCTCTAATCATGTCTACATACACCAACAACAGACTTCTGTATCCTATAGTCATGTCTACATACACCAACAACAGACTTCTGTATCCACTAGTCATGTCTACACACACCAACAACAGACTTCTGTATCCTCTAATCATGTCTACACACACCAACAACAGACTTCTGTATCCTCTAATCATGTCTACATACACCAACAACAGACTTCTGTATCCACTAGTCATGTCTACATACACCAACAACAGACTTCTGTATCCACTAGTCATGTCTACACACACCAACAACAGACTTCTGTATCCTCTAATCATGTCTACACACACCAACAACAGACTTCTGTATCCTCTAATCATGTCTACACACACCAACATACTTCTGTATCCTCTAATCATGTCTACACACACCAACAACAGACTTCTGTATCCTCTAGCCATGTCTACACACACCAACAACAGACTTCTGTATCCTCTAGTCATGTCTACATACACCAACAACAGACTTCTGTATCCTCTAGTCATGTCTACATACACCAACAACAGACTTCTGTATCCACTAGTCATGTCTACACACACCAACAACAGACTTCTGTATCCTCTAGTCATGTCTACACACACCAACAACAGACTTCTGTATCCACTAGTCATGTCTACATACACCAACAACAGACTTCTGTATCCTCTAATCATGTCTACATACACCAACAACAGACTTCTGTATCCTCTAGTCATGTCTACATACACCAACAACAGACTTCTGTATCCTCTAGTCATGTCTACATACACCAACAACAGACTTCTGTATCCACTAGTCATGTCTACATACACCAACAACAGACTTCTGTATCCTCTAATCATGTCTACATACACCAACAACAGACTTCTGTATCCACTAGTCATGTCTACATACATCAACAACAGACTTCTGTATCCACTAGTCATGTCTACATACACCAACAACAGACTTCTGTATCCTCTAGTCATGTCTACATACACCAACAACAGACTTCTGTATCCTCTAGTCATGTCTACATACACCAACAACAGACTTCTGTATCCTCTAGTCGTGTCTACATACACCAACAACAGACTTCTGTATCCTCTAGTTGTGTCTACATACACCAACAACAGACTTCTGTATCCTCTAATCATGTCTACATACACCAACAACAGACTTCTGTATCCTCTAGTCATGTCTACACACACCAACAACAGACTTCTGTATCCTCTAATCATGTCTACACACACCAACAACAGACTTCTGTATCCTCTAATCATGTCTACATACACCAACAACAGACTTCTGTATCCACTAGTCATGTCTACATACACCAACAACAGACTTCTGTATCCACTAGTCATGTCTACACACACCAACAACAGACTTCTGTATCCTCTAATCATGTCTACACACACCAACAACAGACTTCTGTATCCTCTAATCATGTCTACACACACCAACAGACTTCTGTATCCTCTAATCATGTCTACACACACCAACAACAGACTTCTGTATCCTCTAGCCATGTCTACACACACCAACAACAGACTTCTGTATCCTCTAGTCATGTCTACACACACCAACAACAGACTTCTGAATCCACTAGTCATGTCTACACACACCAACAACAGACTTCTGTATCCTCTAGTCATGTCTACATACACCAACAACAGACTTCTGTATCCACTAGTCATGTCTACATACACCAACAACAGACTTCTGTATCCTCTAATCATGTCTACATACACCAACAACAGACTTCTGTATCCTCTAGTCATGTCTACGTACACCAACAACAGACTTCTGTATCCACTAGTCATGTCTACATACACCAACAACAGACTTCTGTATCCTCTAATCATGTCTACATACACCAACAACAGACTTCTGTATCCACTAGTCATGTCTACATACATCAACAACAGACTTCTGTATCCACTAGTCATGTCTACATACATCAACAACAGACTTCTGTATCCTCTAGTCATGTCTACATACACCAACAACAGACTTCTGTATCCTCTAGTCGTGTCTACATACACCAACAACAGACTTCTGTATCCTCTAGTCGTGTCTACATACACCAACAACAGACTTCTGTATCCTCTAGTCGTGTCTACATACACCAACAACAGACTTCTGTATCCTCTAGTCATGTCTACATACACCAACAACAGACTTCTGTATCCTCTAGTCGTGTCTACATACACCAACAACAGACTACTGTATCCTCTAGTCGTGTCTACATACACCAACAACAGACTTCTGTAACCTCTAGTCTTGTCTACATACACCAACAACAGACTTCTGTATTCTCTAGTCATGTCTACATACACCAACAACAGACTTCTGTATCCTCTAATCATGTCTACATACACCAACAACAGACTTCTGTATTCTCTAGTCATGTCTACACACACCAACAACAGACTTCTGTATCCACTAGTCATGTCTACATACACCAACAACAGACTTCTGTATCCTCTAGTCATGTCTACATACACCAACAACAGACTTCTGTATCCTCTAGTCATGTCTACATACACCAAGAACAGACTTCTGTATCCACTAGTCATGTCTACATACACCAAGAACAGACTTCTGTATCCTCTAGTCATGTCTACATACACCAACAACAGACTTCTGTATCCTCTAGTCATGTCTACATACACCAAAAACAGACTTCTGTATCCTCTAGTCATGTCTACATACACCAAGAACAGACTTCTGTATCCACTAGTCATGTCTACATACACCAACAACAGACTTCTGTATCCTCTAGTCATGTCTACATACACCAACAACAGACTTCTGTATCCTCTAGTCATGTCTACATACACCAACAACAGACTTCTGTATCCTCTGGTCATGTCTACATACACCAACAACAGACTTCTGTATCCTCTAGTCATGTCCTACATACACCAACAACAGACTTCTGTATCCTCTAGTCATGTCTACATACACCAACAACAGACTTCTGTATCCTCTAGTCATGTCTACATACACCAACAACAGACTTCTGTATCCTCTAGTCATGTCTACATACACCAACAACAGACTTCTGTATCCTCTAGTCATGTCTACATACACCAACAACAGACTTCTGTATCCTCTAGTCATGTCTACATACACCAATAACAGACTTCTGTATCCTCTAGTCATGTCTACATACACCAACAACAGACTTCTGTATCCTCTAGTCATGTCTACATACACCAAGAACAGACTTCTGTATCCTCTAGTCATGTCTACATACACCAAGAACAGACTTCTGTATCCTCTAGTCATGTCTACATACACCAACAACATACTTCTGTATCCTCTAATCATGTCTACATACACCAACAACAGACTTCTGTATCCTCTAATTATGTCTACATACACCAACAACAGACTTCTGTATCCTCTAATCATGTCTACACACACCAACAACAGACTTCTGTATCCTGTAGTCATGTCTACATACACCAACAACAGACTTCTGTATCCTCTAGTCATGTCTACATACACCAACAACAGACTTCTGTATCCTCTAGTCATGTCTACATACACCAAGAACAGACTTCTGTATCCACTAGTCATGTCTACATATACCAAGAACAGACTTCTGTATCCTCTAGTCATGTCTACATACACCAAGAACAGACTTCTGTGTCCTCTAGTCATGTCTACATACACCAAGAACAGACTTCTGTATCCTCTAGTCATGTCTACATACACCAACAACAGACTTCTGTATCCTCTAATCATGTCTACATACACCAAGAACAGACTTCTGTATCCTCTAGTCATGTCTACACACACCAACAACAGACTTCTGTATCCTCTAGTCATGTCTACACACAGCAACAACAGACTTCTGTATCCTCTAGTCATGTCTACACACAGCAACAACAGACTTCTGTATCCTCTAGTCATGTCTACATACACCAACAACAGACTTCTGTATCCTCTAATCATGTCTACACACACCAACAACAGACTTCTGTATCCTCTAATCATGTCTACACACACCAACAACAGACTTCTGT
The DNA here is from genome assembly GCA_014155875.1 of Cepaea nemoralis. Classification (NCBI taxonomy): domain Eukaryota; kingdom Metazoa; phylum Mollusca; class Gastropoda; order Stylommatophora; family Helicidae; genus Cepaea; species Cepaea nemoralis. Next base: position 264,784 of record JACEFZ010016591.1, read on the forward strand.
ATCCTCTAATCATGTCTACACACACCAACAACAGACTTCTGTATCCTCTAATCATGTCTACACAAACCAACAACAGACTTCTGTATCCTCTAATCATGTCTACATACATCAACAACAGACTTCTGTATCCTCTAATCATGTCTACACACACCAACAACAGACTTCTGTATCCTCTAATCATGTCTACACACACCAACAACAGACTTCTGTATCCTCTAATCATGTCTACACACACCAACAACAGACTTCTGTATCCTCTAATCATGTCTACACACACCAACAACAGACTTCTGTATCCTCTAGTCATGTCTACACACACCAACAACAGACTTCTGTATCCTCTAGTCATGTCTACACACACCAAGAACAGACTTCTGTATCCACTAGTCATGTCTACATACACCAAGAACAGACTTCTGTATCCTCTAGTCATGTCTACATACACCAACAACAGACTTCTGTATCCTCTAGTCATGTCTACATACACCAAGAACAGACTTCTGTATCCTCTAGTCATGTCTACATACACCAAGAACAGACTTCTGTATCCTCTAGTCATGTCTACATACACCAAGAACAGACTTCTGTATCCTCTAATCATGTCTACACACACCAACAACAGACTTCTGTATCCTCTAATCATGTCTACACACACCAACAACAGACTTCTGTATCCTCTAATCATATCTACATACACCAAGAACAGACTTCTGTATCCTCTAGTCATGTCTACATACACCAAGAACAGACGGAGAAATCGGGAAACTATTTGAATCAAACTAGTAGCCATCATGCATAACAATTAACGCGATAGGTGTAAGATGAGTGTAAAATTAGTGTAAGATGAGTGTAAAATTAGTGTAAGATGAGTGTAAAATTAGTGTAAGATGAGTGTAAAATTAGTGTAAGATTAGTGTAAAATTAGTGTAAGATGAGTGTAAAATTAGTGTAAGATGAGTGTAAAATTAGTGTAAGATGAATCATGAGTGTAATATGATTATACGATGTGTATGAGATGAGATTAAGATGTGTATAAAATGAGTGATGAGTGTAAGATTAGTGTAAGATGAATGTGAGGTATGTGTTAAATTAATGTAAGATGAGTGATGAGTGTAAGATGTATGTGAGAAGAGTGTAAGATGAGTTTAAAATGTGTCTGAGATGTGTCTGAGATGAGTGTAAAATGAGTGTAAGATGTGTTTAAAATGTGTGTGAGATGAGTGTAAGATGAGTGTGAAATGTGTACGAGATGAATGTAAGATGTGCGTGAGATGAGTGTGAGATGAATGTAAGATGAGTTTAAGATGTGTGTGTGATGAATGGGAGATGAATATGAGATGAGTATAAGATGAATATGAGATGTGAGCAAAACATAGTGATGAATGTGAGGCGAGTGTAAGATGAGTGATGAGTATAAGATGAGTGGTGAGTGTGAGATGAGTGATGAGTCTGAAATCAATGTTAGATTAGTGTAAGATAAGTGATGAGTGTTAGAAGAGTGTTAAGTGCGCAATGAGTGTTAGATGAGTGATAAATGTTAGATAAGTGTGAGATGAGTGTTAGATGAGTATGAGAAGACAATCCCTTTTGTCTCTCCCTACAAATTATTCCAAAGTGTATCGGAAACCCATCCATCTGTAGCTTCCGCTAGCGACATAAAGAAAGTGTTGGAAACATCGAGTCGAACATACCTGGCCCTCTAACTGTACTCCTCTCAGAACAGCGAATTACCCGTTCATTAGTTCGTCTGTTTGTAATTGGGTAGCACTTATTCGCACCTACAGCCCGGAAGCGTAATCGTCCCGTGGTGGTGGTTTTTGTCCATGTGTGACACAAACAATTCCCCAAGGACATCGTTCGCTCCAGTTGTGATTGCTACACACAATGGCGTCAGGAGGATGTAATGGAATAATCAAAGTGTCACGCGGTGAGAGTCTAGACGACGAGAGTATGACCCTAGCATCGCCGTCTTAATTAGCGACAGGCCAGTCAGTTGATCATTGTCCCGACAACTGACACAGTCCATTGACAACATTAACACCTTCAGCATGGCTGGGATAAACCCGTTAGGGTTCGTGGGTCTGAGGGGGTTATAATTTACCGCCACAAGTGTAGAGCCCCTCACAAACCGTGCACGTAGTTGCTTCTTCTTCTTATGGTCTTTTATTTCCCAAAACAGCATCAACTATCTTCTGCCAAACCTTTCCATCCGTGGCTATTTCTGGAAACTCCCTGAGTTGTCTGTATCACCCACCTGTCTCTATCTTCCGCGTGTTTGTGTTCTCATTTTTTTGTATTCTAAATGACAGACTTCCTCGTACGCCATTTAATCTTCAACCTGTGTCCAGTCAATCGCCAGAGAATTCCCCGCACCTGTTGAACCACTGAATGATCGAGACCACCTTATGAGTCACCAGCTCACGGGCGACAAGACCACCACCTCACAGGCGAGCACTCACGGTCGACCAGCTCACGGACGACCACCCCACGGGCGACCATCACACGGACGTCCACCCCACGGGCGACAATCACACGGACGTCCACCCCACGGGCGACCATCACACGGACGACCACCCCACGGGCGACCATCACACGGACGTCAACCCCACGGGCCAGTCTACCTTAGCATGGCGGTCCCTTATTCTTTGTAAATATCTGTCCCTGAATATGCACAAGATATCGGTGATATCTTTTATCAGACATGACATTTCTGATTCATACAAAAATATGATTTCGTGAGAGATGATGACGATCTAAGTGTGCTTTTAGTTTAATATCTGTATTCTTTCCAACATTTCCATGTGCTAGGATAGCTTATGTCTTTTGGTGTACCATCTGTATACTTTCCAACATCTCCATGTGCTAGGATAGCTTATGTCTTTTGGTGTACCATCTGTATACTTTCCAACATTTCCATGTGCTAGGATAGCTTATGTCTTTTGGTTTAACATCTGTATACTTTCCAACATTTCCATGTGCTAGGATAGCTTATGTCTTTTGTAGTCTGATTTAAGTACTGGATCTATTAATCGGTGGGTCCGGTGGGTGTGTACAAGAGACAGAAGACCGTGGACAGACTGATGACCAAGGCCATTGTCACAACAATACAACCCTGCGTTTAACCAGTTGATTACTATAGAGACTTTCTGATTAACCGGCCTATCTGCAAAGCAAAAACTATTTTAACTAACAGAAAAAAACAACTTGGATGTCCAAATCCCCAGGACGGTAAATAGTTGCAACTGCACGGGGTTACATTGGGTCGACAACATGGGAACATTTGGAAGTGAGTGAGATGAGTCCATACATCGCTTTGACAGTTCATAAACAGGTTGGATTGAGAGCGGAAGTACTCAGCTCGGAAGAAAACAGTCCGTCTGTCATTTAGAGTTTCCGGACATCAAGAAGATTGGCGGTTTGTTGTGGAAACCCGTTGTTGGAAGCACACAGGAACTCGCTAGCTTGTTGTGGGAGTCAAAACAAGTGATGACAACTCTGACATTGATTGAGCCAGGGAGGATAGATTCTTGACAATGGATGATATGCCCAAATAACACCTGTGTGGACAGGAAGAATACCGTCACATGACCAATTTTAGGGTTTGCCATAAACCATGATTGGGAGAAACAGTGTTGACCAAAACCGTGGATTAGGATGGACGTGTTTGTGGGAGAGCTCTACAGTGTTAGATTAATTTAAAATTAACTAGCATGTGTCGTTATGGCAAAGTGTAGCAGCCATCCCGGAATGAGGCGGTTTTGCATAAGGTAGTCAATATAGTCTATTTAGACCTAATTAATATAGGCAGTAGTCTTGTTAAAACTAGAGTGTGATGATTAGCACTGTTAGTTGAGAACTAGTTAGAGTAGTGAAGTGATAATTGGCTCTGCTAGATGAATAGGATAGAGGGGTGATAATTGGAGAGATTTAAGATGGGGAAAGTGTCCAATGGGGGGATCTTTCAATGGTTTGCCCACTGAAGTTGTGCACTCTGTTTATGGGTCTTTCCTTGTCATCGCCTGATTCGGACGTAGGTGAGGAGCTAATATGCTCTATGACAGAGTTAAGTTAGCTATGAAATAACTGAGCAAGGCAATAAACTTACACTCAGCCGGTAGGATCAGTGACTAGTACTATCACAAGATGTGTTGTTTCTCTCACAGGTTCCATACCAGTTACGAGGAAGTTCAACACTGGGTTGATGAAGTGCAACATCAATTAGACATAACACCAGTTGGACACTCAAATGTTTCTTACTAAAAAGGAATAACGTCCGAGAAGAAAGATGGTTCACCTAAGATGGGTGATTGATGACTGTTGATACAACACAGCATAAGAACATTGGTACCTAAACAAGAACATCAATATAATAGTCACATGGTGTGATATATTCTAGTGAAATAGTTCAAAAGACATGCTACCTGAACCTAGATAGACACTAGTTAGGTTCAAGATATTAACAATAACAGTGATACCTAAATACTCACTACAAAGGATTTGTGCATTCTTTAAGAACGATAGGAAATTATGTGCATTGGGCAACCGGTCCATGATCAGCTGTAATTTACAAACAGTATTTATTTCGGATGATCAGGAAGATGGATTACCAGGTAGCTACAGATGCCAGTCGGTGTCCGGCAAAAGAGATACAGTACCGGGTGAGGTGGACTTGTTCTGACTTAACGTGCTGGGGTGTGTCCTTGCAAGGATGATCTGACTATGCTATCATCTGAGAGTCCGATCCTACACACATTATAGAACACATCACACATTTTCTTCGCATACACGTCTCATATACGTTACACTTTTCTTTTAATAAATTAATCTGTATTAATTTTTAGAAGCAAGAGTTGTTGAATATGTTGCGTTGGGGAAGTATGAGAGGGGGCATAGTACGACAGTAAGAGAGTGATAGGAAAAGGTGTCCATGGGCTGATGGAGTGTGTTGGACGGAAGCTGGTGGATTCTCCAGGATATTGATAGGGGAAACAAAATATTATAATGTGGGTGTTGACTCTCCTCACTCCAGGGACGACACTTTAAAGGAGGACACGACAGCCATACGGCATAGACTACATGCATTGTAATCAACTAGGTATATTTAGGTCCTCAGAAAAGAAGAGACATACTAGACACAAATACAATGCACGTACCTTACAGAGAAAACCATCTTACACAGGTGAAAATAAAGTGTGACATCCCAGAACATAAACAATCAATAAATATATAATACTGAAGTATTAAAATAAAACAATAAGTATTACAGGACAACAAAGCGCGATCGACGTTTCGGTTCTATGAACCTTGTCAAGGACAGGACAACACAAACAGAAAAAGCTAAGACTATATGAACACGTTTCTTGTGATCTATATTTCTCACGTGTGGATGTCTAAGCCTAGCTGGTGTGACCTCTCATGGAATGTTGTTAGTCAATCTTACATCCGATGTCACCTGTGTGATATAATGACCAGATCGACAGCAAGGTCTAGGCCACCTGTTGTATCAGAGTCCACGTGATTCTGTTTCCAGTAGCTGTTGTTGTTTTCATGATCCAGTTTGTCGGCAACAACACTGGCAAAGATTACAAAACAAAACAAAAACCTTTACCGCAGTCAGTCTGTCATTGTACACAGCTGTTGGTTTGAATACATCTGCGCTCCATCAGAGAGGAACTGGATGTTTCGTGGGGGACTATTGTGTTGACATTCTGGTGGCGGCATTATGCACAGTGTATCTGTGCGGGCTGTTGTTTGTCGAGACTCCTGTCTTTTCCACTTTTCACATTGGGCAGTGGGGAGCGTTTTATGTGATATTCACTGGCACAGGAACGGAGCATAATGGGGACGACCCGTTTACTGTGAAGTTGGAACCGTGAAGTTGGAACCGTGACTAACTAACTAACTAACTGCGCTCGACGTGTTTACAAGTTGTCTTGATCAGGTTATTGAAGTTCCGAGCAATCCAACGAGTTGTCCACCAATCTTCCAAGCGACCCCAATCAATGCAAACAATATCATGTTCCTGGTCCACACATACAATAAATAATGGCGAATTGATGCCACTTGATTGCGGCCCTGTTGTCAATATGTGGCAATCTAGCAAGTGAGAGTTCTGCTTGTCCTTTTGTCAATATGTGGCAATCTAGCAAGTGAGAGTTCTGCTTGTCCTTTTGTCAATATGTGGCAATCTAGCAAGTAGGAGATCTAATTGCTTTATTTTCGAATTGAATATCCTTTACAGGACGTAGCAGTCAACCTCATAATTTGCTGGCTGTTCGTGATTCCTGGGCAAGATTACGTTCAATAGTTTGCCAATGCTTTCTTAACAGCCGGCACTCATATCATTTCATACTAAACCATCGTAATGCGGTCTGCTGCCAAATCGCCCACAGCTGTGTTTCGAACGCGGTATGCTGGATTACGAACTGCGTCCATTTCCTCTTCGCCACGGAGCCGATTCTCCCGACTGATATTATTATCACAATAAATGTAGGCTGTGGCCGAACCAAGAAACCACGACGGTGCCAGACAACAGCGGCCATGAGACATGTCTACACTGTCGGGGCTGGGCAGACAACAGCGGTCATGAGACATGTCTACACTGTCGGGGCTGGGCAGACAACAGCGGCCATGAAACATGTCTACACTGTTGGGGCTGGGCAGACAACAGCGGCCATGAGACATGTCTACACTGTCCGGGGCTGGGCAGACAACAGCGGCCATGAGGACATGTCAACACTGTCGGGGCTGGGCAGACAAGGGCGGCCATGAAACATGTCTACACTGTCGGGGCTGGGCAGACAACAGCGGCCATGAGACATGTCTACACTGTCGGGGCTGGGCAGACAAGGGCGGCCATGAGACATGTCTACACTGTTGGGGCTGGGCAGACAACAGCGGCCATGAGACATGTCTACACTGTCGGGGCTGGGCAGACAACAGCGGCCATGAAACATGTCAACACTGTCGGGGCTGGGCAGACAAGGGCGGCCATGAGACATGTCTACACTGTTGGGGCTGGGCAGACAACAGCGGCCATGAAACATGTCTACACTGTCGGGCCTGGGCAGACAACAGCGGTCATGAGACACGTCAACACTGTTGGGGCTGGGCAGACAACAGCGGCCATGAGACATGTCTACACTGTCGGGGCTGGGCAGACAACAGCGGCCATGAAACATGTCAACACTGTCGGGGCTGGGCAGACAAGGGCGGCCATGAGACATGTCAACACTGTCGGGGCTGGGCAGACAACAGCGGCCATGAAACATGTCTACACTGTCGGGGCTGGGCAGACAAGGGCGGCCATGAGACATGTCAACACTGTCGGGGCTGGGCAGACAACAGCGGCCATGAAACATGTCTACACTGTTGGGGCTGGGCAGACAACAGCGGCCATGAGACACGTCAACACTGTTGGGGCTGGGCAGACAACAGCGGCCATGAGACATGTCAACACTGTCGGGCCTGGGCAGACAACAGCGGCCATGAAACATGTCTACACTGTTGGGGCTGGGCAGACAACAGCGGCCATGAGACATGTCTACACTGTTGGGGCTGGGCAGACAACAGCGGCCATGAGACACGTCAACACTGTTGGGGCTGGGCAGACAACAGCGGCCATGAGACACGTCAACACTGTTGGGGCTGGGCAGACAACAGCGGCCATGAGACACGTCAACACTGTTGGGGCTGGGCAGACAACAGCGGCCATGAGACACGTCAACACTGTCGGGGCTGGGCAGACAACAGCGGCCATGAGACATGTCAACACTGTCGGGGCTGGGCAGACAAGGGCGGCCATGAGACATGTCAACACTGTTGGGGCTGGGCAGACAACAGCGGCCATGAAACATGTCTACACTGTCGGGGCTGGGCAGACAACAGCGGTCATGAGACACGTCAACACTGTCGGGGCTGGGCAGACAAACAGCGGCCATGAAACATGTCAACACTGTCGGGGCTCTGGGCAGACAAGGGCGGCCATGAGGACCATGTCAACACTGTCGGGGCTGGGCAGACAAGGGCGGCCATGAAACATGTCTACACTGTTGGGGCTGGGCAGACAACAGCGGCCATGAGACATGTCTACACTGTTGGGGCTGGGCAGACAAGGGCGGCCATGAGACATGTCTACACTGTTGGGGCTGGGCAGACAACAGCGGCCATGAGACATGTCTACACTGTTGGGGCTGGGCAGACAAGGGCGGCCATGAGACATGTCTACACTGTTGGGGCTGGGCAGACAACAGCGGCCATGAGACATGTCTACACTGTTGGGGCTGGGCAGACAACAGCGGCCATGAGACATGTCAACACTGTCGGGGCTGGGCAGACAAGGGCGGCCATGAACATGTCTACACTGTTGGGGCTGGGCAGACAACAGCGGCCATGAGACATGTCAACACTGTCGGGGCTGGGCATGACAAGAGGCGGCCATGAGACATGTCTACACTGTTGGGCTGGGCAGGACAACAGCGGCCATGAGACACGTCAACACTGTTGGGGCTGGGCAGACAACAGCGGCCATGGGACATGTCTACACTGTCGGGGCTGGGCAGACAACAGCGGCCATGAAACATGTTAACACTGTCGGGGCTGGGCAGACAACAGCGGCCATGAGACATGTCAACACTGTCGGGGCTGGGCAGACAAGGGCGCATGATCTAGCTTCATTCGGAATGCAAGACAGGTTTGGGAAGTGACTGAACTTTGCCACATGTCTAGGAACCTGGGTAATACTCGCGCACAAGATGGATTCAGGACACCAGATGGCGCAATCAGACAGTGACACTTGCTTGACATTTCTAATTGTTAGTTCAGACAGAGGCCAGGCCGTGTGACATCTCAACTATGTTCTAACTATGTGGGTGAACTGTGCCCAAATGCTGATAGCGGGACGGTATATTTCAATACAGAACCCAAGAGAGGGCCACCAGTTATCACAGATCATTACAACACTGACCAGATCTCCACCATTGATATTTTGATTGTCACTTAACACTCACGTCTGTTTCCGGTGGTGGATGTTAATTTATGCATTCACGTCATGTCGCCAGCAAGGTCATGGCAGGCAAGGTGAGGGCGGACGGCTGACCAATCAGTGAGGCTGAAATGATATAGTGACTTGGTTGGTTGGAGTGGCTGCTCACTAATTGAGTAGTGTTCCAGACACTGAATGTGTGCAGCCTGGACACAATCATTGATGTAATTACCAGGGACAGTACGCTGTATTTTGAGCAACAGTGGTAAACAAAGACAGGACAATGGTTGGAACGAGACAACAAGTGGTTGTAGCGTGAAAAGGCCCCAGACTGATGTAGCGTGAACCCCAGACTGATGTAGCAAGAACCCCAGACTGATGTAGCATGAACCCCAGACTGATGTAGCATGAAGCGGCCCCAAACTGATGTAGCATGAAGCGGCCCCAGACTGATGTAGCATGAAGTGGCCCCAGACTGATGAGGCATGAAGCGGCCCCAGACTGATGTAGCATGAGGTGGCCCCAGACTGATGTAGCATGAAGCGGCCCCAGACTGATGTAGCGTAAACCCCAGACTGATGTAGCATGAAGCGGCCCCAGACTGATGTAGCATGAGGTGGCCCCAGACTGATGTAGCATGAAGCGGCCCCAGACTGATGTAGCATGAGGTGGCCCCAGACTGATGTAGCATGAAGCAGCCCCAGACTGATGTAGCATGAGGTGGCCCCAGACTGATGTAGCGTGAACCCCAGACTGATGTAGCATGAGGTGGCCCCAGACTGATGTAGCATGAAGCGGCCCCAGACTGATGTAGCATGAGGTGGCCCCAGACTGATGTAGCATGAAGCGGCCCCAGACTGATGTAGCATGAGGTGGCCCCAGACTGATGTAGCGTGAACCCCAGACTGATGTAGCATGAGGTGGCCCCAGACTGATGTAGCATGAACCCCCAGACTGATGTAGCATGAGGTGGCCCCAGACTGATGTAGCATGAGGTGGCCCCAGACTGATGTAGCATGAGGTGGCCCCAGACTGATGTAGCATGAAGCGGCCCCAATCTGATGTAGCATGAAGCGGCCCCAGACTGATGTAGCATGAGGTGGCCCCAGACTGATGTAGCATGAAGCGGCCCCAAACTGATGTAGCATGAAGCGGCCCCAGACTGATGTAGCATGAGGTAGCCCCAGACTGATGTAGCGTGAACCCCAGACTGATGTAGCATGAACCCCAGACTGATGTAGCATGAACCCCAGACTGATGTAGCATGAAGCGGCCCCAAACTGATGTAGCATGAAGCGGCCCCAGACTGATGTAGCGTGAACCCCAGACTGATGTAGCATGAACCCCAGACTGATGTAGCAAGAAGCGGCCCCAGACTGATGTAGAATGAGGTGGCCCCAGACTGATGTAGCATGAAGCGGCCCCAGACTGATGTAGCGTGAACCCCAGACTGATGTAGCATGAACCCCAGACTGATGTAGCATGAAGCGGCCCCAGACTGATGTAGCATGAAGCGGCCCCAGACTGATGTAGCGTGAGGTGGCCCCAGACTGATGTAGCATGAACCCCAGACTGATGTAGCATGAGGTGGCCCCAGACTGATGTAGCATGAGGTGGCCCCAGACTGATGTAGCATGAACCCCAGACTGATGTAGCATGAAGCGGCCCCAGACTGATGTAGCGTGAACCCCAGACTGATGTAGCATGAACCCCAGACTGATGTAGCATGAAGCGGCCCCAGACTGATGTAGCATGAGGTGGCCCCAGACTGATGTAGCATGAGGTGGCCCCAGACTGATGTAGCATGAGGTGGCCCCAGACTGATGTAGCATGAACCCCAGACTGATGTAGCATGAACCCCAGACTGATGTAGCATGAACCCCAGACTGATGTAGCATGAACCCCAGACTGATGTAGCATGAGGTGGCCCCAGACTGATGTAGCATGAGGTGGCCCCAGATTGATGTAGCATGAAGCGGCCCCAGACTGATGTAGCATGAAGCGGCCCCAGACTGATGTAGCATGAGGTGGCCCCAGACTGATGTAGCATGAGGTTGCCCCAGACTGATGTAGCATGAAGCGGACCCAGACTGATGTAGCATGAGATGGCCCCAGACTGATGTAGCATGAAGCGGCCCCAGACTGATGTAGCATGAGGTGGCCCCAGACTGATGTAGCATGAGGTGGCCCCAGACTGATGTAGCATGAGGCGGCCCCAGACTGATGTAGCATGAGGCGGCCCCAGACTGATGTAGCATGAGGTGGCCCCAGACTGATGTAGCATGAAGCGGCCCCAGACTGATAATAATAATAATAATAATAATAATAATAAGTCTTTATTTTCAAAGGGTTAAGAATTGGGCACGCAGGCCCGTCTGACATTCTGCCCTTCTTCTCTATTTCCTCTCATACACTCTTTCATTCAACATCACTTATGAAGCAACTTTTGACAACAAAAGAACATTAAAACGCATGAAAAATAATCAATAACAAATGACTCACTGAGGCAGTGTTTAACATGGGCATTATAAATACCTAAGGAGGGTGTAACGTGCCATACATAAGGGAATGTTTTTTGGCTAGTTGTCGTTTGAGATAAGTTACCATTATTGTCTTTTTTGTGTTATTTGTTATGGGGGCATGTAGTCTGTACTAAGGTAGTGTTCAAACAGGTTGCGAATGTATGTATCATGATTGGTGGTGTCTTTGATTTCTTGTGGAAGATTGTTCCACAACTGAGCGGCAGAGTATGCTAAGCTTGTTTTATATAAGTCTATCCTAGGTTTAGGGACATGAAGTATATTTAGTCGTTCGCTATGTCTAGCGTTATATTTAAACAATGGCCAAAGGTAGCTTGGAGCATTTTGAAATAGGATTTTGTGAATTAGTTTGGTCTTATTAAAAAGCAGGCGCTTGTGGAGTGGCAGTAACCGGAGACGTTTATATAGGTTAGCATTGTCGGTAAGCTTTTCACCATTAATTAAACGCACTGCCCTTTTCTGGAGTGAATATAGGCGTTTTGTTATTGACTTGGATCATCCATCCCAGACTGTGGAGCAGTAATCAATATGTGTTTGTATATGAGAAGTATAGAATATCTTTCTTGTGTTTTCGTCAAGGAAATTTTTAATTTTGGCAAGTTGGTATACTTTTTGGCTATTTGTTTAACTAGAGCATGAACATGTGAGTTAAAAGTTAGATTTTGATCTATGATAACACCCAGTGTCTTGTGCTCGGTGACACTTTCTACAGGCGTGCTGCCAATGTGCAGCTGAAGAGTTCTCTGCGAGTTTAGAGTGTGAAGTCTTTGCCTGGTTCCTATTAACATAGACTTTGTTTTAGTAATGTTAATTTGCATGCGGTTTGCATGACTCCAGTTAACTACACTATTTATTTCCTGTTGCAAGGATAATTCTAGCACATTACGATCAACAGCGTTTGTATATACTGTGCAGTCATCAGCAAATAGATCGCAGGACGACGACAGATTTAATGGAAGATCATTTATATAAATGGCAAATAATAGAGGGCCAAGAATAGACCCCTGAGGTAATCCAATATTAATGGTAATGGCTTGAGATAAAACTTTATTGTGTGATACTACTTGCTTTCTGTCTAATAAGAATGATTTTATTAATGTCACTATATTAAAACTTACTTTCATTGTTTCTAGTTTTTTAATTAGAATAGTATGATCTATCATATCGAATGCTTTCCTAAAGTCTATAAACACCGCTCCACATAGAGTATTGTTGTTAATATTTTGATGCCAGTTTTCTATCATGTTTGTTAGTGCCGTATGGCAAGAATATTTTGGCCGAAATCCTGACTGGCTGTCAACTATCAGTTTATGGCGAACTAAGTGATCTAGTGTTGTTTTGTGGATGTGCTTTTCTAGCGGTTTGGATAATGAGGATAATATGGAAATTGGTCTATAATTACTCATGAGACGATCATCTAGAGGACCAGCTTTTAAATGAGGATACACTTTAGCGATTTTAAAGGCTGATGGGAAGTGACCTCTGGTTAGACATTGATTATATATAAAAGTTAGTGACTCGCAGATCGCCGGTGCAGCATGGCGAAGGATCCGACTACTAATTCCATCTAGTCCTGATGAGTTATTGTTTTTTAGATTACGGAGATGAGTAAATACTTCAGTTGTCGTCATTAGCGGTATGTTGGAGGAAATGTGTCCATAGCATTTGTTCTCACAGAATGATGATAATAAAGATATGTCATGAGGCGCATCTGGTATTGCAGCCTTCAGTTGGTTTATGTCGGACTGAAAGTATCTTCTGAATTGATCACATGTAACCTGATTTGATGGTAATGATTGTGATGATTTGTGTTTGTTTGTCAAGGTATTAATTGCTTTCCATATATCTTTAGTGTTGGTTTTATCTATTACTATGTTCTTAAAATAGTTTTTCTTTTCCTTCCGAATAACATATTGAACTTTGTTTCTCAGACTGCGGTACATAGTTAGATCTCTATTTTTGTGAGCCCTGTCGCGATCTCTCATAAGTTCAACTACCTCCTGTGTGATCCACGGGGGCTTTGTGTGATGTTTAACACGAACTTCCTTAAATGGAACATGTTTATCAAATATACTTAGAAAGGTCTTTAGCCAGTGGTCCAGAGCATCGTCTGGGTCAGGAAGCTGGTAAACATAATCTAGAGATGAGTTGACCAAATCTTGTAAGAAGACGTCTCGATTGAAATTTTTTGTAATTTCTATATTTATGCTTATATGTTTGTGTTTGGGAGTTTTGGTGCCCCTTTTCGACCACGTGCAACATACTGGATAGTGATCGCTCATTGCATTGATAGGTACACTACATTCTGTGATGTTATCAGCACACGTAGTATAAATATGATCTATAAGTGTTGCAGATGATTTAGTGATTCTAGTGGCTTGTTTGACTAACTGTTGGAAATTATATGACTCTATTATGTTTTCCCATGTTTTGTTTGATTTGTTAGCGTCTATGTTGAAGTCACCTAGCAATATTATTTCCCTAGCATTACTAAAGACTACATCCATCATAGTGGTGAATTTTTCATACCAGATATTTTCTGCACTGGGGTTTCGATAAAGATAGCCAACTACTAGCGGTATGCAATTTTGAAGTTTAACCTCTATCCATACACACTCAATCTCACAGGTTTCAAAGTCTAGCCTGCGGTGGGCGTTAAGCGAGTTGGAAATATAAACTGCAATACCCGTCTCTTGTTTCTGATAGGGATCTCTTCTAATGGTTTTAAAACCTCTGATAGCGATGTCATCATCTGAGATGTTGCCATTTAATCGACTTTCGCTAACGCCAAACATGTGAAAATTTTGATTAAGTATAAGTGATAGTTCGGGCAGCTTCCCTAATAGATGGCATATGTTTACATGCCCGATTCTGAGCCCATTATTCCTGAGCCAGTGTTCGTACTTATTAGACATTTCAACAATGCGTAATCACAAGTTTAAAAGCAAAACACACACACACAAAGTGAATACAACTTACGTCCCTTATTACAAAACACACTCTAAAGTACAGAGAAACAGTAATATCTCTGTATGTAGCATGAGATGGCCCCAGACTGATGTAGCATGAAGCGGCCCCAGACTGATGTAGCATGAGGTGGCCCCAGACTGATGTAGCATGAAGCGGCCCCAGACTGATGTAGCATGAGGTGGCCACTGACTGTTGTAGCATGAAGTGGCCCCAGACTGATGTAGCATGAGGTGGCATCAGACTGATGTAGCATGAACCCCAGACTGATGTAGCATGAAGCGGCCCCAGACTGATGTAGCATGAAGCGGCCCCAGACTGATGTAGCATGAAGCGGCCCCAGACTGATGTAGCATGAGGTGGCCCAGACTGATGTAGCATGAAGCGGCCCCAGACTGATGTAATATGAAGCGGCCCCAGACTGATGTAGCGTAAACCCCAGACTGATGTAGCATGAAGCGGCCCCAGACTGATGTAGCATGAGGTGGCCCCAGACTGATGTAGCATGAAGCGGCCCCAGACTGATGTAGCATGAGTTGGCCCCAGACTGATGTAGCATGAAGCGGCCCCAGACTGATGTAGCATGAAGCGGCCCCAGACTGATGTAGCATGAAGTGGCCCCAGACTGATGTAGCGTGAGGTGGCCTCAGACTGATGTAGCATGAAGCGACCCCAGATTGATGTAGCGTAAACCCCAGACTGATGTAGCATGAAGCGGCCCCAGACTGATGTAGCGTAAACCCCAGACTGATGTAGCATGAGGTGGCCCCAGACTGATGTAGCATAAAGCGGCCCCAGACTGATGTATCGTAAACCCCAGACTGATGTAGAATGAAGCGGCCCCAGACTGATGTAGCATGAAGTGGCCCCAGACTGATGTAGCATGAGGTGGCCCCAGACTGATGTAGCATAAAGCGGCCCCAGACTGATGTAGCGTAAACCTCAGACTGATGTAGCATGAAGCGGCCCCAGACTGATGTAGCATGAGGTGGCCCCAGACTGATGTAGCATGAGGTGGCCCCAGATTGATGTAGCATGAAGCGGCTCCAGACTGATGTAGCGTGAACCCCAGACTGATGTAGCATGAGGTGGCCCCAGACTGATGTAGCGTGAACCCCAGACTGATGTAGCATGAAGCGGCCCCAAACTGATGCAGCATGAAGTGGCCCCAGACTGATGTAGCATGAACCCCAGACTGATGTAGCATGAGGTGGCCACAGACTGATGTAGCATGAAGCGGCCCCAAACTGATGTAGCATGAAGTGGCCCCAGACTGATGTAGCATGAAGCGGCCCCAGACTGATGTAGCATGAAGCGGCCCCAAACTGATGTAGCATGAAGCGGCCCCAGACTGATGTAGCATGAAGCGGCCCCAGACTGATGTAGCATGAACCCCAGACTGATGTAGCGTGAACCCCAGACTGATGTAGCATGAAGCGGCCCCAAACTGATGTAGCATGAAGCGGCCCCAGACTGATGTAGCATGAAGCGGCCCCAGACTGATGTAGCATGAAGCGGCCCCAAACTGATGTAGCATGAAGCGGCCCCAAACTGATGTAGCATGAAGCGGCCCCAGAATGATGTAGCATGAAGCGGCCCCAGACTGATGTAGCGTGAACCCCAGACTGATGTAGCATGAACCCCAGACTGATGTAGCATGAAGCGGCCCCAGACTGATGAAGCGTGAACCCCAGACTGATGTAGCGTGAACCCCAGACTGATGTAGCATGAACCCCAGACTGATGTAGCATGAACCCCAGACTGATGTAGCATGAACCCCAGACTGATGTAGCGTGAACCCCAGAATGATGTAGCGTGAACCCCAGACTGATGTAGCATGAAGCGGCCCCAGACTGATGTAGCATGAACCCCAGACTGATGTAGCATGAACCCCAGACTGATGTAGCATGAACCCCAGACTGATGTAGCATGAAGCGGCCCCAAACTGATGTAGCATGAAGCGGCCCCAGACTGATGTAGCATGAAGCGGCCCCAGACTGATGTAGCATGAAGCGGCCCCAAACTGATGTAGCATGAAGCGGCCCCAGAATGATGTAGCATGAAGCGGCCCCAGACTGATGTAGCGTGAACCCCAGACTGATGTAGCATGAACCCCAGGCTGATGTAGCATGAAGCGGCCCCAGACTGATGAAGCGTGAACCCCAGACTGATGTAGCGTGAACCCCAGACTGATGTAGCATGAACCCCAGACTGATGTAGCATGAACCCCAGACTGATGTAGCATGAACCCCAGACTGATGTAGCGTGAACCCCAGACTGATGTAGCGAGAACCCCAGACTGATGTAGCATGAAGCGGCCCCAGACTGATGTAGCATGAACCCCAGACTGATGTAGCATGAACCCCAGACTGATGTAGCATGAACCCCAGACTGATGTAGCATGAACCCCAGACTGATGTAGCATGAACCCCAGACTGATGTAGCATGAACCCCAGACTGATGAAGCATGAACCCCAGACTGATGTAGCATGAACCCCAGACTGATGTAGCATGAACCCCAGACTGATGTAGCATGAACCTCAGACTGATGTAGCATGAACCCCAGACTGATGTAGCGTGAACCCCAGACAGATGTAGCATGAACCCCAGACTGGTGTAGCATGAAGCGGCCCCAGACTAATGTAGCGTGAACCCCAGACTGATGTAGCATGAAGCGGTCCCAGACTGATGTAGCGTGAACCCCAGACTGATGTAGCATGAACCCCAGACTGATGTAGCATGAAGCGGCTCCAGACTGATGTAGCATGAAGCGGCCCCAGACTGATGTAGCGTGAATCCCAGACTGATGTAGCATGAACCCCAGACTGATGTAGCATGAAGCGGCCCCAGACTGATGTAGCATGAACCCCAGACTGATGCAGCATGAAGCGGCGCCAGACTGATGTAGCGTGAGGTGGCCCCAGACTGATGTAGCATGAAGCGGCCCCAGACTGATGTAGCATGAACCCCAGACTGATGTAGCATGAAGCGGCCCCAGACTGATGTAGCATGAGGTGGCCCCAGACTGATGTAGCATGAACCCCAGACTGATGTAGCATGAAGCGGCCCCAGACTGATGTAGCGTGAACCCCAGACTGATGTAGCATGAACCCGAGACTGATGTAGCATGAAGCGGCCCCAGACTGATGTAGCGTGAACGGCCCCAGACTGTTCTGGCGTGAACCCCAGACTGATGTAGCATGAAGCGGCCCCAGACTGATGTAGCATGAACCCCAGACTGATGTAGCATGAAGCGGCTCCAGACTGATGTAGCATGAGGTGGCCCTAGACTGATGTAGCATGAAGCGGCCCCAGACTGATGTAGCATGAGGTGGCCCCAGACTGATGTAGCATGAAGCGGCCCCAGACTGATGTAGCATGAGGTGGCCCCAGACTGATGTAGCATGAATCGGCCCCAGACTGATGTAGCATGAACCCCAGACTGATGTAGCATGAAGCGGCCCCAGACTGATTTAGCATGAACCCCAGACTGATGTAGCATGAAGCGGCCACAGACTGATGTAGCGTGAACCCCAGACTGATGTAGCATGAAGCGGCCCCAGACTGATGTAGCATGAACCCCAGACTGATGTAGCGTGAAGCGGCCACAGACTGATGTAGCATGAACCCCAGACT
This sequence comes from Cepaea nemoralis, assembly GCA_014155875.1. Classification (NCBI taxonomy): domain Eukaryota; kingdom Metazoa; phylum Mollusca; class Gastropoda; order Stylommatophora; family Helicidae; genus Cepaea; species Cepaea nemoralis. The sequence goes on from JACEFZ010016591.1 coordinate 282,910, forward strand.
GATGTAGCATGAGGTGGCCCCAGACTGATGTAGCATGAGGTGGCCCCAGACTGATGTAGCATGAAGCGGCCCCAGACTGATGTAGCATGAGGTGGCCCCAGACTGATGTAGCATGAAGCGGCCCCAGACTGATGTAGCATGAGGTGGCCCCAGACTGATGTAGCATGAATCGGCCCCAGACTGATGTAGCATGAACCCCAGACTGATGTAGCATGAAGCGGCCCCAGACTGATGTAGCATGAACCCCAGACTGATGTAGCATGAAGCGGCCCCAGACTGATGTAGCGTGAACCCCAGACTGATGTAGCATGAACCCCAGACTGATGTAGCATGAAGCGGCCCCAGACTGATGTAGCGTGAACGGCCCCAGACTGTTCTGGCGTGAACCCCAGACTGATGTAGCATAAAGCGGCCCCAGACTGATGTATTGTGAGGTGGCCCCAGACTGATGTAGCATGAAGCGGCCCCAGACTGATGTATCGTGAGGTGGCCCCAGACTGATGTAGCGTGAACGGCCCCAGACTGATGTATCGTGAGGTGGCCCCAGACTGATGTAGCTTGAAGCGGCCCCAGACTGATGTAGCATGAGGTGGCCCCAGACTGATGTAGCGTGAAGCGGCCCCAGACTGATGTAGCATGAGGTGACCCCAGACTGATGTAGCATGAGGTGGCCCCAGACTGATGTAGCATGAGGTGGCCCCAGACTGATGTAGCATGAGGTGGCCCCAGACTGATGTAGCATGAAGCGGCCCCAGACTGATGTAGCATGAGGTGGCCCCAGACTGATGTAGCATGAAGCGGCCCCAGACTGATGTAGCATGAACCCCAGACTGATGTAGCATGAAGCGGCCCCAGACTGATGTAGCGTGAACCCCAGACTTATGTAGCATGAACCCCAGACTGATGTAGCATGAAGCGGCCCCAGACTGATGTAGCGTGAACTGCCCCAGACTGTTCTGGCGTGAACCCCAGACTGATGTAGCATGAAGCGGCCCCAGACTGATGTAGCGTGAGGTGGCCCCAGACTGATGTAGCATGAAGCGGCCCCAGACTGATGTAGCATGAACCCCAGACTGATGTAGCATGAACCCCAGACTGATGTAGCATGAAGCGGAGCCAGACTGATGTAGCATGAGGTGGCCCCAGACTGATGTAGCATGAAGCGGCTCCAGACTGATGTAGCATGAGGTGGCCCCAGACTGATGTAGCATGAAGCGGCCCCAGACTGATGTAGCATGAACCCCAGACTGATGTAGCATGAAGCGGCCCCAGACTGATGTAGCATGAACCCCAGACTGATGTAGCATGAAGCGGCCCCAGACTGATGTAGCGTGAGGCGGCCCCAGATTGATGTATCGTGAGGTGGCCCCAGACTGATGTAGCGTGAACGGCCCCAGACTGATGTATCGTGAGGTTGCCCCAGACTGATGTAGCGTTAAGCGGCCCCAGACTGATGTAGCGTGAGGCGGCCCCAGACTGATGTAGCGTGAGGTGGCCCCAGACTGATGTAGCGTTAGACGGCCCCAGACTGATGTAGCGTGAGGTGGCCCCAGACTGATGTAGCGTGAGGCGGCCCCAGACTGATGTAGCGTGAGGCGGCCCCAGACTGATGTAGCGTGAGGTGGCCCCAGACTGATGTAGCGTGAGATGGCCCCAGACTGATGTAGCGTGAGGTGGCCCCAGACTGATGTAGCGTGAAGCGGCCCCAGACTGATGTAGCATGAAGCGGCCCCAGACTGATGTAGCGTGAAGCGGCCCCAGACTGATGTAGCGTGAACCCCAGACTGATGTAGCATGAAGCGGCCCCAGACTGATGTTGCGTGAACGGCCCCAGACTGTTCTGGCGTGAACCCCAGACTGATGTAGCATGAAGCTGCCCCAGACTGATGTAGCATGGACCCCAGACTGATGTAGCATGAAGCGGCCCCAGACTGATGTAGCGTGAACGGGACCAGACTGATGTAGCGTGAGGTGGCCCCAGACTGATGTAGCGTGAGGCGGCCCCAGACTGATGTAGCGTGAGGCGGCCCCAGACTGATGTAGCGTGAACGGCCCCAGACTGATTTAGCATGAAGCGGCCCCAGACTGATGTAGCGTTAACGGCCCCAGACTGATGTAGCATGAAGCGGCCCCAGACTGATGTAGCGTAAACGGCCCCAGACTGATGTAGCGTGAGGCGGCCCCAGACTGATGTAGCGTGAAGCGGCCACAGACTGATGTAGCGTGAATCGGCTCCAGACTGATGTAGCGTGAACGGCCCCAGACTGATGTAGCGTGAGGCGGCCCCAGACTGATGTAGCGTGAACGGCCCCAGACTGATGTAGCGTAAACGGCCCCAGACAAATGTAGCGTGAACGGCCCCAGACTGTTCTGGCGTGAACCCCAGACTGATGTAGCGTGAACGGCCCCAGACTGATGTAGCGTGAGGCGGCTACCGACTGATGTAGCGTGAACGGCCCCAGACTGATGTAGCGTGAGGTGGGCCCAGACAAACGACTGTGAAGATAAGATGGTGACTGACAGGTGTCTGTAGCTCTCGTGTTGACACTCAGTGTTAGTGAGTGCTGGTTGCCGGGCGGGGTCGTGAACCGACTGAGCCGTTCGCTTAGCAACTGGTGCTGGATTGGTTTATCGTAACTAGCAAATAATTGCCTATTTCAGAAAATTGGTGACCTCTAGGGCACTTAAACAAGCAAGTTAATAAAAATAGCTGAGATCTAACACGTGACTTGAGCGATATTTGCAGAACGGAATTCTGGTGGTTTTCACGAATGCCTGGGGAAATAACGAAATCTGATTTAAGTCTGAGTATCGAGGTCACTGCAGCGACATGAAGACAATAGTATTTGCTGAAACTGTCGCAGACAGGCAATCTACTCAACATGTCGCAGACAGACAATCTACTCAATATGTCGCAGACAGGCAATCTACTCAACATGTCGCAGACAGACAATCTACTCAATACGTCGCAGACGGGCAATCTACTCAACATGCTACGGACAGGCAATCTACTCAACATATCGCAGACAGGCAATCTACTCAACATGCCGCAGACAGGCAATATACTCAACATGTCACAGACAGGCAATCTACTCAACCTGTCGCATGGCTTGTGTGGATTGTGTATGCGTGGACTGTCAGCGGGCCTCTGACAGCATTGATCTGGAATCCATTTGGAAAATGGTCAGGCACTATGGAATATCGCTTACAATTATTAACTTTTAACGATACCACATATAGACATGAGGCGTAGAGTCCTCCACGACGGACAACTAAAAGAGGCTTTCGAAAAAAAACGAACATAAGTGAGGCAGATGTTGTTTGTCACCTTTGTTATTCTTATTGATCATAGACGGGATTGTGAAGACAACAACAAGGGCTGCCAGAAACTGAATTTAATGGACTCCGGTGACACTGCGGCTCGATGATGTGGACTTTGCTGATGACAATGCCGTACAGTCTCACATATACTGTCTGATGCAGGATCAATTAATCACGTCGCATGGCAGGTCACAACAACTAGGTTTACAAGTTCACTGGGACAAGATAATGAGAAGAAATCATGCACATAATAACCCGACTCCCCTTGGTGAGACACCTCCAAGAGACGGAATGAAACTCCCATCTAAGTAACATCTAAGTAACATCTAGGTAACGTCTAGGTAACATCCAGGTAACGTCTAGGTAACATTTAGGTAACACTCAGGTAACATTCAGGTAACATCTAGGTAACATCTAGGTAACATCCAGGTAACATCTAACATTCAGGTAACATCTAGGTAACATCTAGGTAACATCTAGGTAACATCCAGGTAACATCTAGGTAACATCCAGGTAACATCCAGGTAACATCTAGGTAACAACTAGGTAACATTCAGGTAACATCTAGGTAACATCTAGGTAACATCCAGGTAACATCTAGGTAACATCCAGGTAACATCTAGGTAACATTCAGGTAACATCTAGGTAACATCTAGGTAGATGAGGTGTTGTAGCACTAGGAAATATCTGGAAGTCAAGAGAAATTACATTCGGCACCAGGCGTGTGACAGGTGTGTGACAGGTGTGTGACAGGCGAGTGACAAGGTCCTGTACTGTGACTGAGTATGCCCCAATGGAGATAGAGGACAGAAGTGGAAGAAAGGAGGTGATTAGGCTGCCAGTCAGTCTAGAGGTCCAATGTTCGAATCCTCTTGGTATGTGTGTTTCTTGTCCTTGAACCTGGTGACACACCCCTTGTTTACGTCCATCGGATGGATCATAAGGTCGGTGACTCTTATGGGTGGGGGTTGGGAGGGGCTAGAAAGGTGGGCTACCATGCTAGTTGATGGCGGGTAGTGGACACGTGATCATTCGGGGAACAGACGCTGTGATGGACACCCCGCGGTGGCCAAGTCCCTTCTGATTAAAGACAGCAAGGTCACGGGTGTAGGTCAGATCATCGGTCACTGCCAGCAGCGCCATTCTGCCCAAGCTGTGATGATCTCTCCGCACTACACACACACACACACACACACAGACACACACACACACACACACACACACACACAGACACACACACAGACACACACACACACACACACACACACACATACACACACACACACACACACACACACACACACACACAGACACACACACACACAGACACACACACACACACACACACACACACACACACACACACACACACACACACACACACCATGCGAAAGGGTCCCCACCACGTCTGTCTTATCATGCACCAATAAACTAAACTCCCAGAACTAACAAGTAACACATCAATGAACTAAACTACCAGAACTAACAAGTAACACATCAATGAACTAAACTACCAGAACTAACAAGTGACAGATCAATGAACTAATCTCCCAGAACTAACAATTAAACTACCGAAACTAACAAGTATCAGATCAATGAACTAAACTACCAGAACTAACAAGTGACAAATCAATGAACTAAACTACCAGAACTAAAAGTGACAAATCAATGAACTAAACTCCCAGAACTAACAGGTGACACATCCATGAATTGCCAGAACTAACATGTGAAAATCAATGAACTAAACTACTAAAACTAACAGGTGACAAATCAGTGAACTAAACTCCCAGAACTAACAGGTGACAAATCAGTGAACTAAACTCCCAGAACTAACAGGTGACAAATCAGTGAACTAAACTCCCAGAACTAACAGGTGACAAATCAGTGAACTAAACTCCCAGAACTAACAGGTGACAAATCAGTGAACTAAACTCCCAGACCCAACAACGAACAAAGCAATGATGAATCAATCAAACAGAACCAGTGACACGAGCAGCCCAAACAACAAGAATAAGATACAGGCGCCCCTCAACGACTTGTCTCAGACTTTGGTCACACATACACAAGAAAACATTAATGGGGTTCCCTGTACAACAGACGAATGGTTCCCCGTACAACAATCGAATGGTTCCCTGTACAGCTACAACCACCTGTGCTCCAGCGCAACCAACGGGCGACGACGACCCCCCGTGGGGCAAGTCATATTTTATGGCCGGCGAAGACAAGGGCGGGCGAGCTATCCTGATTTGTGGGACGTTACCGCGGAGCTATATGTCCCCCACAGGACTACTTCGGTCGCTGGTTTCTCACTTGTCAAAGCAATACAGACCCGATTGTCAATGTTTATTTAAATGACCAGAGTAGAACGCCGTGTAAAATATAGCCCTAACCCCCAAGGAAATATTCTTCAAATCTGAGCTTTGTCACTAAAACAATACAATACGCGTCATTCTTTAGACACAAACAAATATCACACATGTATGGTTGTCTTCACAGATTTGCTGTCTTCACAGATCTACAGTCTTCACTGATTTGCTGTCTTCACTGATTTGCTGTCTTCATAGATTTGGTGTCTTCATAGATCCACAGTCTTCATTGATTTGGTGTCTTCATAGATCCACAGTCTTCACTGATTTGGTGTCTTCATAGATCCACAGTCTTCACAGATTTGCTGTCTTCATAGATCCACAGTCTTCACTGATTTGCTGTCTTCACTGATTTGGTGTCTTCATAGATTTGGTGTCTTCATAGATCCACAGTCTTCACAGATTTGCTGTCTTCATAGATCCACAGTCTTCACAGATTTGCTGTCTTCATAGATCCACAGTCATCTCTGATTTGCTGTCTTCACAGATTTGCTGTCTTCACAGATTTGCTGTCTTCATAGATCCACAATCTTTGCAGATTTGCTGTCTTCATAGATCCACGGTCTTCACTGATTTGCTGTCTTCACAGATTTTCTGTCTTCATAGATCCACAGTCTTCACTGATTTGCTGTCTTCACAGATTTGCTGTCTTCACAGATTTGCTGTCTTCTTAGATCCACAGTCTTCAAAGATTTGCTGTCTTCATTGATCCACAGTCTTCAGTGATTTGCTGTCTTCACTGATTTGCTGTCTTCATAGATTTGGTGTCTTCATAGATCCACGGTCTTCACTGCTTTGATTTGGTGTCTTCACAGATTTGCTGTATTCACAGATTTGCTGTCTTCATAGATCCACAGTCTTCATAGATTTGCTGTCTTCACAGATTTGGTGTATTCACAGATTTGCTAACTTCATAGATCCACGGTCTTCACAGATTTGCTATCTTCATAGATCCACAGTCTTCACTGATTTGCTATCTTCATAGATCCACAGTCTTCACTGATTTGCTGTCTTCACTGATTTGCTGTCTTCATAGATCCACAGTCTTCACAGATTTGCTGTCTTCATAGATTTGCTGTCTTCACAGATTTGCTGTATTCATAGATCCACAGTCTTCACAGATTTGCTGTCTTCATAGATCCACAGTCTTCACAGATTTGCTGTCTTCACAGATTTGCTGTCTTTTCAGATTTGCTGTCTTCATAGATCCACAGTCTTCACAGATATGCTGTCTTCACAGATTTGCTGTCTTCATAGATCCACAGTCTTCACAGATTTGCTGTCTTCATAGATACACAGGCTTCACAGATTTGCTGTCTTCATAGATTTACAGTCTTCACTGATTTGCTGTCTTCACAGATTTGCTGTCTTCACAGATTTGCTGTCTTCATAGATCCACAGTCTTCCAAGATTTGCTGTCTTCATAGATCCACAGTCTTCACCGAATTGCTGTCTTCACAGATTTGCTGTCTTCACTGATTTGCTGTCTTCATAGATTTGCTGTCTTCATAGATCCACAGTCTTCACTGATTTGCTGTCTTCACAGATTTGCTGTCTTCATAGATCCACAGTCTTCACAGATTTGCTGTCTTCATAGATCCACAGTCTTCACAGATTTGCTGTCTTCATAGATCCACAGTCTTCACAGATTTGCTGTCTTCATAGATCCACAGTCTTCACTGATTTGCTGTCTTCACAGATTTGCTGTCTTCACAGATTTGCTGTCTTCATAGATCCACAATCTTTCCAGATTTGCTGTCTTCATAGATCCACTGTCTTCACTGATTTGCTGTCTTCAGAGATTTTCTGTCTTCATAGATCCACAGTCTTCACTGATTTGCTGTCTTCACAGATTTGCTGTCTTCACAGATTTGCTGTCTTCATAGATCCACAGTCTTCACAGATTTGCTGTATTCATAGATCCACAGTCTTCACTGATTTGCTGTCTTCACTGATTTGCTGTCTTCATAGATCCACAGTCTTCACTGAATTGCTGTCTTCATAGATCCACAGTCTTCACTGATTTGCTGTCTTCACTGATTTGCTGTCTTCATAGATTTGGTGTCTTCATAGATGCACAATCTGTCCAGATTTGCTGTCTTCATAGATCCACAGTCTTCACTGAATTGCTGTCTTCACAGATTTTCTGTCTTCATAGATCCACAGTCTTCACTGATTTGCTGTCTTCACAGATTTGCTGTCTTCACAGAGTTGCTATCTTCATAGATCCACAGTCTTCACTGATTTGCTATCTTCATAGATCCACAGTCTTCACTGATTTGCTGTCTTCACTGATTTACTGTCTTCATAGATCCACAGTCTTCACAGATTTGCTGTCTTCGTAGATCCACAGTCTACACTGATTTGCTGTCTTCACTGATTTGCTGTCTTCATAGAATTGCTGTCTTCATAGATCCACAGTCTTCACTGATTTGCTGTCTTCACAGATTTGCTGTCTTCATAGATCCACAGTCTTCACAGATTTGCTGTCTTCATAGATCCACAGTCTTCACAGATTTGCTGTCTTTATAGATCCACAGTCTTCACAGATTTGCTGTCTTCATAGATCCACAGTCATCACTGATTTGCTGTCTTCACAGATTTGCTGTCTTCACAGATTTGCTGTCTTCATAGATCCACAATCTTTCCAGATTTGCTGTCTTCATAGATCCACAGTCTTCAGTGATTTGCTGTCTTCACTGATTTGCTGTCTTCATAGATTTGGTGTCTTCATAGATCCACGGTCTTCACTGCTTTGATTTGGTGTCTTCACAGATTTGCTGTATTCACAGATTTGCTGTCTTCATAGATCCACAGTCTTCATAGATTTGCTGTCTTCACAGATTTGGTGTATTCACAGATTTGCTAACTTCATAGATCCACGGTCTTCACAGATTTGCTATCTTCATAGATCCACAGTCTTCACTGATTTGCTATCTTCATAGATCCACAGTCTTCACTGATTTGCTGTCTTCACTGATTTGCTGTCTTCATAGATCCACAGTCTTCACAGATTTGCTGTCTTCATAGATTTGCTGTCTTCACAGATTTGCTGTATTCATAGATCCACAGTCTTCACAGATTTGCTGTCTTCATAGATCCACAGTCTTCACAGATTTGCTGTCTTCACAGATTTGCTGTCTTTTCAGATTTGCTGTCTTCATAGATCCACAGTCTTCACAGATTTGCTATCTTCACAGATTTGCTGTCTTAATAGATCCACAGTCTTCACAGATTTGCTGTCTTCACAGATATGCTGTCTTCACAGATTTGCTGTCTTCATAGATCCACAGTCTTCACAGATTTGCTGTCTTCATAGATACACAGGCTTCACAGATTTGCTGTCTTCATAGATTTACAGTCTTCACTGATTTGCTGTCTTCACAGATTTGCTGTCTTCACAGATTTGCTGTCTTCATAGATCCACAGTCTTCCAAGATTTGCTGTCTTCATAGATCCACAGTCTTCACCGAATTGCTGTCTTCACAGATTTGCTGTCTTCACTGATTTGCTGTCTTCATAGATTTGCTGTCTTCATAGATCCACAGTCTTCACTGATTTGCTGTCTTCACAGATTTGCTGTCTTCATAGATCCACAGTCTTCACAGATTTGCTGTCTTCATAGATCCACAGTCTTCACAGATTTGCTGTCTTCATAGATCCACATTCTTCACAGATTTGCTGTCTTCATAGATCCACAGTCATCACTGATTTGCTGTCTTCACAGATTTTCTGTCTTCACAGATTTGCTGTCTTCATAGATCCACAATCTTTCCAGATTTGCTGTCTTCATAGATCCACTGTCTTCACTGATTTGCTGTCTTCAGAGATTTTCTGTCTTCATAGATCCACAGTCTTCACTGATTTGCTGTCTTCACAGATTTGCTGTCTTCACAGATTTGCTGTCTTCATAGATCCACAGTCTTCACAGATTTGCTGTATTCATAGATCCACAGTCTTCACTGATTTGCTGTCTTCACTGATTTGCTGTCTTCATAGATCCACAGTCTTCACTTAATTGCTGTCTTCATAGATCCACAGTCTTCACTGAATTGCTGTCTTCACTGATTTGCTGTCTTCATAGATTTGGTGTCTTCATAGATGCACAATCTGTCCAGATTTGCTGTCTTCATAGATCCACAGTCTTCACTGAATTGCTGTCTTCACAGATTTTCTGTCTTCATAGATCCACAGTCTTCACTGATTTGCTGTCTTCACAGATTTGCTGTCTTCACAGATTTGCTATCTTCATAGATCCACAGTCTTCACTGATTTGCTATCTTCATAGATCCACAGTCTTCACTGATTTGCTGTCTTCACTGATTTACTGTCTTCATAGATCCACAGTCTTCACAGATTTGCTGTCTTCGTAGATCCACAGTCTACACTGATTTGCTGTCTTCACTGATTTGCTGTCTTCATAGAATTGCTGTCTTCATAGATCCACAGTCTTCACTGATTTGCTGTCTTCACAGATTTGCTGTCTTCATAGATCCACAGTCTTCACAGATTTGCTGTCTTCATAGATCCACAGTCTTCACAGATTTGCTGTCTTTATAGATCCACAGTCTTCACAGATTTGCTGTCTTCATAGATCCACAGTCATCACTGATTTGCTGTCTTCACAGATTTGCTGTCTTCACAGATTTGCTGTCTTCATAGATCCACAATCTTTCCAGATTTGCTGTCTTCATAGATCCACAGTCTTCACTGATTTGCTGTCTTCACAGATTTTCTGTCTTCATAGATTTACAGTCTTCACTGATTTGCTGTCTTCACAGATTTGCGGTCTTCACAGATTTGCTGTCTTCATAGATAAACAGTCTTCACAGATTTGCTGTCTTCATAGATCCACAATCTTCACTTATTTGCTGTCTTCACTGATTTGCTGTCTTCATAGATTTGGTGTCTTCATAGATCCACAGTCTTCACTGAATTGCTGTCTTCATAGATCCACAGTCTTCACTGATTTGCTGTCTTCACTGATTTGCTGTCTTCATAGATTTGGTGTCTTCATAGATCCACAGTCTTCACTGATTTGCTATCTTCATAGATCCACAGTCTTCACTGATTTGCTGTCTTCACTGATTTACTGTCTTCATAGATCCACAGTCTTCACAGATTTGCTGTCTTCATAGATTTGCTGTCTTCACAGATTTGCTGTATTCATAGATCCACAGTCTTCACAGATTTGCTGTCTTCATAGATCCACAGTCTTCACAGTTTTGCTGTCTTCACAGATTTGCTTTCTTTACAGATTTGCTGTCTTCATAGATCCACAGTCTTCACAGATTTGCTATCTTCACAGATTTGCAGTCTTAATAGATCCACAGTCCTCACAGATTTGCTGTCTTCACAGATATGCTGTCTTCACAGATTTGCTGTCTTCATAGATCCACAGTCTTCACAGATTTGGTGTCTTCATAGATACACAGGCTTCACATATTTGCTTTCTTCATAGATCCACAGTCTTCACAGATTTGCTGTCTTCATAGATCCACAGTCTTCACTGATTTGCTGTCTTCACAGATTTGCTGTCTTCACAGATTTGCTGTTGTCATCACCTCACCTAAAGATAGAATTAGAGGGCTGCAACTCTAGCCCAAGAGAGACAACCGAGTTGCTCAGACTAAGAAAAGTCCAGAACCTTATCGAAGGTCAACCCTCGAGTTCATGGGTCCGTGGACACTAATGTGGCCCGCCTGAAGCGGGGTCCACGAGGAACTCGAACAGGGTTACCGCCCGTCGAATAGCGACACGCGGAAAAACCATCAGAGGACAAATGGACTGAGACCAGGCAACAAGTGTCTGCCTGAGAGGGACTCGTTAGCTCTTGTATAGAGATAGAACATAGGCTAGATAGTGTGCTAGTTTGTTATATGAAATGTTTGATGCTCTATAATCTGTGATATGATGATGATGTAAAGCGCGGGCTGTTAACCCACTGCGCCAACTGTAGATTGCCACAATAAATAGGCTATATCATAGCGAACGTATTTATTGTTTGTATTGATTAACACCTGTGTGAACCCATTAAGTTACCTAGACAAAGTAAGACGTCAACAGGTTTTTGGGGGCTAGTACCGGTTTTGACATAATATGTTATGAAATAACTGTGAAATGTCATGTAAAATTATTTATTCATATCACATTGTTTGGTTACAATAGAAGAAAATTGTTAACCATAAATTGTTCAACATATTTAGTAGCTATCTAGCAATAGAATAAGCAGAGTCCCTCAACAGTCTCAAAACAAAGTCCATACCTTACACCACAATATTAGTGGTCTATAAACGATGTATAACTGTTTAACATAACTATGACATTTTTGTTTTTTTTTCTTTGACCGTGACTAATGTTTCTTGCTCTACGAGCAGATTGTGCCGCAAAGAATACCGTGGGCAACACATGTGATTTTTCCAGCCACTAAGTTGTGTGACAGAGAGGACCGCGTGCAACGCAGTGTAACTTTTCCCAGCAGTGACGAAAGAACGACAACATCGAGCGCTACTATTCAGAGCTAAGTTTCAGATCATACTCATTGTAAAGTCTAAGCTGTGCTTCCCATGTTCATTATCATCAATATAGTATTGTATTTCATATTTATTTGTTCGGATATTCATGACCTTGCCACCATTATAACTTTGCATTTTGAGTTACACATTAATAAACAAGGTAGGCAACCAAATTTTTCCAGACACCAAAGTTTTTGATAAGGGAAATAACTCTATAAACATTACTAATAAATAAAATCCAAAATGTCAAGCTTAGATAAATGCATTGAGCAGGGAATAAAATTAGGCTATAAAGAAGAGAAACTGTCAGAATGGGCACAGAAAACACATGCAGATAACATTGCCCGTGAGGAAAGAGCAATTGAACGAGAGGAAAAGAAACTGCGAGAGGAAAGAGAAGCAGAGGAAAGAAAATTGCAACAAGAAAGAGAGACCGAAGAAAAGCAACTACAGGCAGCGGAAAAGAAATTGCAAATGGAGCTCGACGCAGCGGCCAAACAGGCCCAATTGAACGCTGATACACAGTTGAAATTGAAACAGATGGAAATAGAGTCCAACACAGAGATATCAATAAACAAATTAAGAAATAAAGAAGAGGAACAAAAATATAGTAAATATAAAGGTCTCGTTAAGGCTTTCTGTGCAGGAGATTCCATCTCCGCCTATTTAGAAAATTTCGAATGTCTCATGGCCTACCATAAAATCATTAAGGCAGATTGGGCTTTTATACTCATGAGAAATCTGGCTCTCGAGCCGCTTAAAGTAATAGAAACAGTACCACAAGAGATGCGAAAAGACTACGAATACCTCAAGCAACGCATTCTCCAACATTTTTCGTTAGACACTGCAGGGTACCAACAACAATTTGCAAAATTAGCTCCCCAACCAAACCAAACATTCATAGATTATGTTAGTACAGTACAAGACATATGCACTAAATGGATAAACTCGGCGAAAACCAACAATAGCCACGATAAACTTAAAGAACTAATCATCATAGATAAAATTGTGAGCACCATCCCCACACCGTTTGCAAAATTTTTAAAACAGATGGATTGCAAAACCATCCAAGAAATTGAATCCAAAGGCAATGCATTCTACACAGCAAACAGGGATATATTTCAACTCAACATTAGCCACAATGACACAGCAGCTGCAGTAATAAATACTAAGTACTCCAAGCAAACACAAGGCAAATTTAAACCGCGATCCAACAGTGATAAAGTAGCAAAATGCCAGTATTGCAGTTTGACACACAACGCTTACGAAATGTGCGACAAGTCACCGAACTATCCCCACCACCTAAAAATGATGGTGGATAAACAGAAAGCAAAACGTAACGCGTACCAAAAGGCTGTAAAATGTTACTTTTGCAGAAGCTGGGGACATTATTCACGATATTGTGAAGGTCGTAAGTTACTGAAGCAAGCTAACGCTGCATTAGTAGCAACGTCTTCTGATGATGAGACGGATTCACTGATTGAAGGTTATAATCATCATGACAATGAGAGCGAGCTTGGTAATGCTGTACATATAGTTAACACCATTGTAGATGAAACATGTAACGCTTGCACGAAATTCCAACTAGATCCATCATTACCATGTGGCCACACGATACCTATTGCAAATGAGACAGCCAACGCTGCTTTGTCAGCCACAGGGAAGCTAACATTTTTGACAGGCTTCGTGAACAAGAAAAAGTGCTCATTAATCCGCGATACCGGGGCAACGCTCTGTGGGGTAAAGAAAACATTAGTCAACACCACAAACTACACAGACAGACATGTTAACTGTCGCACATTTTCAGGTACGATAGAAAGATACCCCCTTGCGATGGTCGAAATTCAAACACCATATATATCAGGACAACTTTTGTGCGCTGTCCTTGAAGACCCAATCGCAGATATCATACTTGGGAATTTACCTAACATCCATCCATGCTCTGACAAAGAAATTAAAGACTGGGAAGAAAAACACGGTATCCACCACACAAATACCGATATTAAAGAGAAACACCATGTTAATTTGTCTCAAACTGCCAAAATACCAAGGGAGACAAACACTGAGGTTATTCAAAAAGAATTTACCGAGGTGTACAACGCAGGGGCGGTCGAATCTTTTAACGAGACGACCGAATTAAAACCTCGAATTGAGGTCACTCCCATACTACAAAATACCAAACCTGTAAATGTGCTACAAAACACACACGACACAAACGCCATTACACGACAGACAACCCACAAAACCAACACGGACCAACTACAAGAATCACTAGAAACAGCAGCGCCGAACACCACTAACATCAATTTCGGAAACGAACAGAAAAATGATCCTACACTGACACCATATTTCAGATTAGTAGGAATAAAACCTAAGGTAACGAAAAACGCATCGTGGGTATTTAGGCTACAAAATAACATCCTTACTAGATATTACACTACAAAACAAACCACGACACAACAAATAGTGTTACCATTAGCACATCGAAACAACGTTCTAAAATTAGCCCATGACTCACCTTTTGGAGGTCATATGGGGTATGAAAAGACCAGAGCCAGAGTACTGACACAATTTTATTGGCCGAAGTTTTGCCATGATATAAAGACTTTCTGTAAATCTTGTGAAGTATGTCAAAAACTGGGTAAAAAGGGAAAGAACCCTACAGCAGAAGTGCAATCAACGACAACTGCCTCGAGGCCTTTTCAAATCGTGGCAGTTGATCTTGTGGGTCCTTTAAATCACATTTCGAACAAGGGCAACAGATATATTTTTACTCTTGTTGATTTATGTACAAGATGGCCCGAAATGTTACCACTAAGATCTATCTCCTCTAAGGATGTAACGGACATATTACTGAATATTTTCTCCCGTTTTGGCTTTCCGGAGAAAATAATTTCTGATAGGGGAACCCAGTTCATCTCAAATGCCACCCAATCAGTAACAAAGTTACTGGGCATCAAGCAGTGCTTCACAAGTCCATACAGACCAGCCGCAAATGGCATCTGCGAAAAATTAAATGGAGACTTGAAGCACATGCTTGCCAAAGTGACAGCTGAAAATCCAGCCGATTGGGACGTACTTCTCCCAACGGTGCTGTTCGCATATAGAGAAGTCCCACAATCAAGTACAGGGTTCTCTCCCTTCGAATTGATGTATGGAGCGAACCCAAGAGGACCTCTCACCATCTATAAAGACATAATATCACAACCTGTAGATATCCACCTTCCCATTTCTACATATGATTTGGTCACTGACACCAGAGACAAAATCATACGTTCCTGTATAATGGCCAGAACATCACTACAGGAGAAAGGTTTTAAATACAGGCAATACGCCAATAAAGGTGCAAAGACTGTTGTGCTATATCCAGGTCAGGACATTTTGCTACTCTTACCTGACAAAAGAGATCTACTGTCAACGTCATGGCAGGGACCTTTTAAGGTCATTAGAAGGATTTCAGAAGTAGACTACGAAATCTCAATAAATGGAAAACTTAAAATATTCCATATAAATATGCTAAAACCGTATTTTCTGAGACAAGACAATGACACGGATAAAGGGACGCAACCAGATAATCATGCAGGCAACGACAATTCCCCGACAGAATGACACGTCGACAAACGAAGCATCATTAACGACTTACGCTTACGACAACGAAAACGACGA
The DNA here is from genome assembly GCA_014155875.1 of Cepaea nemoralis. Lineage (NCBI taxonomy): Eukaryota > Metazoa > Mollusca > Gastropoda > Stylommatophora > Helicidae > Cepaea > Cepaea nemoralis. The sequence continues at coordinate 298,778 of JACEFZ010016591.1, forward strand.
AGAACTATGGACATTACCGACACTCTGTGATAGCGACAATGACGACAAAATTAACGACTTATTGACTATTGACCTTGACGACGACGACAACGACATTGAAAACAACTTACAAACAGTAGCATCTGTGATAAATCAGACAGACATAGACAACACGGAAGTCCCTGTACCAATCATGACTAACGACGGGAGCATTGACGACATCCATATCAGTGACGCATTAACGCAGCAACAGCGACAAGACATTTGGAATATCCTGAACGACTACAAACAAATCTTTTCTAACAAACCTGGACGCACTGATAAAATAACCCATTCAATTGTACTGACGGATCTAAGACCAGTCAAGTGTAGACCATACTCGATTCCTCTCCATTATAGATCTAATTTAGATAAAGAAATTTTAGAATTAGAGAGGAATGGCATTATTCAAAAATCAATGTCACAATATTCATCACCTATTGTCCTGGTTAAGAAAAAGGACCAGACCATTCGCTTGTGCATTGACTATAGAATTTTAAATACGAGAACAACTACGGACGCAGAGCCAATGAGCAGTTGTGAAGATCTTATCTTAAACATGGCTCAATCGTCCATATTTTCTAAGATAGATTTAGCTAAAGGATATTGGCAGGTACCACTACACCCTTCTTGTAGACATATTACAGCGTTTGCAACACCTCTTGGATTATACGAGTGGCTATACCTTCCTTTCGGCCTGAAGAACGCACCGGCCACCTTTGTAAGGCTTACAAGATTATTATTACACGGAATTACACATGTAGTTTCCTATATAGATGACATATGCGTCCATTCATCTGACATGTCTTCTCATCTACTTACCTTAAAACAAGTCTTCAACCAAATTTCTCTTTTCGGACTTACTATCAAACCTTCCAAGGTTGAAATAGGTTACACAGAAATAGACTTCCTCGGTCATAGAATTTCTCAAGGTAAATTATTGACTGATGAGAAAATTGTTTCCAAGATTTTGAATCTAGAAGTACCTACTACAAAGAAGCAGATTAGGAGTGTACTAGGTCTCATTAATTATTATTCCAAATTCATTCCACATTGGGCAGAACTCACCTCAGTTTTTTCTGATATGTTAACTAAAGATCATCCATCGAAAATTTGTAAAAGTACCAGCTTAGATGATGCAATGTGTAGATTGAAACATATTTTTTCAAATCCTCCAGTGTTACGATTACCCAACATAAAATTACCTTTTATCTTAACCACAGATGCAAGCGCCATAGCTATAGGAGGTTGCTTGATGCAGGAAGTCGACGGAATTAGACACCCTATTCTCTACGTGAGCAGGAAACTGAAGAAGGCTGAAACTCGATATGCAACAATTGAATTGGAGTGTCTAGCCCTATTGTTTTGTATACTGAGGCTCTCGAAGTTCCTTTTAGGGAGCCACTTCCTGGTTCTCACCGACAGTTCACCATTATTAGTCCTTAACCAAGGGTCGCCCAAGAACCACAGGTTACAAAGATGGCGTTTATTGCTGGAAGATTATGATTTTGAAATACGCCATATCAAGGGCACCGATAATATTCTGGCCGACATTTTATCACGCCAGTCAAATGCGCCAGTAGATTGACACTACTCAGTCAACCACTAGCCATATTATATACTGTGATACTTTTATACCGTTTCATATAAGTGTACCTATACACCGCCTAAGTTCTCTTAGTGATTAGTTTATTACAACACCCATGAACACGGTACTTCAATAGTTATACCATCTAGTGCCTAAACTCTATTACTAGACCATCAAGAAACAGTAACTGTGTTTATTTCAACCAGTAAGATCAACCAGAACAAACCATGAACACTGTAATATTTCATACGAAACATGGAAAAGAACCCATAATTTACTGTTGCTACAAACGTTGCAAACAGCCGAAATAGTACGACATCAACTACAACACGCAAGAGACAGCTATACGAACTTTAACATTTATAGCAAAACACAGGAACAACAGGACGGCAACACGCACATCATCGTTGGAGTTAATTAATTAGTTAATTTAATTAAATATGTATTATATTTCCATTATTGATGTATATAAATTGTGTTAACCTGTAATTTGTACATATTCTACTTTAATATTACAGGCGGTGCCAGTCAGAGGCTAAGAAAACCCGTCCTATACAATTGTCTCTATATAAATTATAACCTAGTTTTCCTTCATCGTACAGAAAGTACGTTTTTTTTTCTTAAAGGGCGAATATCGCCTAGCCCATTGTTTCCAAGGGCAATAACATTTACCTTAACTTAAATTATATATTTTAATCGAATACTATTGTGTTTGAAAGACGAATGAATGAATGTGTGAAAGGATTAAATAAGAGAACGATACACTTGGCGGACAAATTGTACGCAACACGTATTTATTGTAATTTGTCTGCGTTTTTGATGTAAAAGTACATAACTTGTCTAAATTGTGAATACATGTATAGAACTTAGTTTAGTATTCAGCTTAGTTAGTAAATAGTTAACATACTTAGGTTAGCATTTAGGATATAACTAAGCATCACTACTTGGAATGCCGGATCATGTAGTGCACACAGTGCAAGGATTCATGATTGAGTTAATCCCAACTCGTGACGCTTGGAAATACACCATCCATTCAGCACATACACAAACCTGAAAACTCAACACTTTCAATTTAAAATACAGTCACTTTATTAGAGACATCAACTTATTAGTCAAACACACTAACAAGCCAACAGGGACACATGTAGTCTGAGGGGGATAAGAGAACATCGTAACTACATATTTAGCATTGGATGACATACGAGAGTAAAAGTGTATTAAAATACACTCAGGAATCAAGATTTGAAAGTGTACTTAACTAGCCAGGACTTCGGTCCTGTTAACTCTCTTTAACCAGAGATTAATTGTCTGGGCACCAATAGGGTGCGTGAGAAGGGCGAGTTGTCAATACAACTATTAAAACGCCACGTAACTTCGGTCTGATAAGCATTGTTAAGGACACAGGAGACAGAGTGATCTCTTTAGCAAATCAGAGAAGTAGTGTATGGTAGAATACATGAGTTACTAATGCCATTAGGTAGTTTACCAAGTTACTGTCCACCAAACTACAAACCCTAACTTTAGATGAGTCGATGACAGAATTAGATTAAATCTAATTGACCAATAACAAGCCAGATCAGGAGGGGAGAGGGGAATCCTGTCATCACCTCACCTAAAGATAGAATTAGAGGGCTGCAACTCTAGCCCAAGAGAGACAACCGAGTTGCTCAGACTAAGAAAAGTCCAGAACCTTATCGAAGGTCAACCCTCGAGTTCATGGGTCCGTGGACACTAATGTGGCCCGCCTGAAGCGGGGTCCACGAGGAACTCGAACAGGGTTACCGCCCGTCGAATAGCGACACGCGGAAAACCATCAGAGGACAAATGGACTGAGACCAGGCAACAAGTGTCTGCCTGAGAGGGACTCGTTAGCTCTTGTATAGAGATAGAACATAGGCTAGATAGTGTGCTAGTTTGTTATATGAAATGTTTGATGTTCTATAATCTGTGATATGATGATGATGTAAAGCGCGGGCTGTTAACCCACTGCGCCAACTGTAGATTGCCACAATAAATAGGCTATATCATAGCGAACGTATTTATTGTTTGTATTGATTAACACCTGTGTGAACCCATTAAGTTACCTAGACAAAGTAAGACGTCAACAGGTTTCTTCATAGATCCACAGTCTTCCAAGATTTGCTGTCTTCATAGATCCACAGTCTTCACAGATTTGCTGTCTTCACAGATTTGCAGTCTTTTCAGATTTGCTGTCTTCATAGATCCACAGTCTTCACAGATTTGCTATCTTCATAGATTTGCTGTCTTAATAGATCCACAGTCTTCACAGATTTGCTGTCTTCACAGATATGCTGTCTTCACAGATTTGCTGTCTTCATAGATCCACAGTCTTCACAGATTTGCTGTCTTCATAGATACACAGGCTTCACAGATTTGCTGTCTTCATAGATTTACAGTCTTCACTGATTTGCTGTCTTCACAGATTTGCTGTCTTCACAGATTTGCTGTCTTCATAGATCCACAGTCTTCCAAGATTTGCTGTCTTCATAGATCCACAGTCTTCACCGAATTGCTGTCTTCACAGATTTGCTGTCTTCACTGATTTGCTGTCTTCACAGATTTGCTGTCTTCATAGATCCACAGTCTTCACTGATTTGCTGTCTTCACAGATTTGCTGTCTTCATAGATCCACAGTCTTCACAGATTTGCTGTCTTCATAGATCCACAGTCTTCACAGATTTGCTGTCTTCATAGATCCACAGTCTTCACAGATTTGCTGTCTTCATAGATCCACAGTCATCACTGATTTGCTGTCTTCACAGATTTGCTGTCTTCACAGATTTGCTGTCTTCATAGATCCACAGTCTTCACAGATTTGCTGTCTTCATAGATACACAGGCTTCACAGATTTGCTGTCTTCATAGATTTACAGTCTTCACTGATTTGCTGTCTTCACAGATTTGCTGTCTTCACAGATTTGCTGTCTTCATAGATCCACAGTCTTCCAAGATTTGCTGTCTTCATAGATCCACAGTCTTCACTGATTTGCTGTCTTCACAGATTTGCTGTCTTCACTGATTTGCTGTCTTCATAGATGTGCTGTCTTCATAGATCCACAGTCTTCACTGATTTGCTGTCTTCACAGATTTGCTGTCTTCATAGATCCACAGTCTTCACAGATTTGCTGTCTTCATAGATCCACAGTCTTCACAGATTTGCTGTCTTCATAGATCCACATTCTTCACAGATTTGCTGTCTTCATAGATCCACAGTCATCACTGATTTGCTGTCTTCACAGATTTGCTGTCTTCACAGATTTGCTGTCTTCATAGATCCACAATCTTTCCAGATTTGCTGTCTTCATAGATCCACAGTCTTCACTGATTTGCTGTCTTCAGAGATTTTCTGTCTTCATAGATCCACAGTCTTCACTGATTTGCTGTCTTCACTGATTTGCTGTCTTCACAGATTTGCTGTCTTCATAGATCCACAGTCTTCACATATTTGCTGTCTTCATAGATCCACAGTCTTCACTGATTTGCTGTCTTCACAGATTTGCTGTCTTCATAGATTTGGTGTCTTCATAGATCCACAGTCTTCACTGAATTGCTGTCTTCATAGATCCACAGTCTTCACTGATTTGCTGTCTTCACTGATTTGCTGTCTTCATAGATTTGGTGTCTTCATAGATTCACAATCTGTCCAGATTTGCTGTCTTCATAGATCCACAGTCTTCACTGAATTGCTGTCTTCACAGATTTTCTGTCTTCATAGATCCACAGTCTTCACTGATTTGCTGTCTTCACAGATTTGCTGTCTTCACAGATTTGCTATCTTCATAGATCCACAGTCTTCACTGATTTGCTATCTTCATAGATCCACAGTCTTCACTGATTTGCTGTCTTCACTGATTTACTGTCTTCATAGATCCACAGTCTTCACAGATTTGCTGTCTTCGTAGATCCACAGTCTACACTGATTTGCTGTCTTCACTGATTTGCTGTCTTCATAGAATTGCTGTCTTCATAGATCCACAGTCTTCACTGATTTGCTGTCTTCACAGATTTGCTGTCTTCATAGATCCACAGTCTTCACAGATTTGCTGTCTTCATAGATCCACAGTCTTCACAGATTTGCTGTCTTTATAGATCCACAGTCTTCACAGATTTGCTGAGATGTGTATAAGAGACATCTTCATAGATCCACAGTCATCACTGATTTGCTGTCTTCACAGATTTGCTGTCTTCACAGATTTGCTGTCTTCATAGATCCACAATCTTTGCAGATTTGCTGTCTTCATAGATCCACAGTCTTCACTGATTTGCTGTCTTCACAGATTTTCTGTCTTCATAGATTTACAGTCTTCACTGATTTGCTGTCTTCACAGATTTGCGGTCTTCACAGATTTGCTGTCTTCATAGATCCACAGTCTTCACAGATTTGCTGTCTTCATAGATCCACAATCTTCACTTATTTGCTGTCTTCACTGATTTGCTGTCTTCATAGATTTGGTGTCTTCATAGATCCACAGTCTTCACTGAATTGCTGTCTTCACAGATTTTCTGTCTTCATAGATCCATAGTCTTCACTGATGTGCTGTCTTCACAGATTTGCTGTCTTCACAGATTTGCTATCTTCATAGATCCACAGTCTTCACTGATTTGCTATCTTCATAGATCCACAGTCTTCACTGATTTGCTGTCTTCACTGATTTACTGTCTTCATAGATCCACAGTCTTCACAGATTTTCTGTCTTCATAGATTTGCTGTCTTCACAGATTTGCTGTATTCATAGATCCACAGTCTTCACAGATTTACTGTCTTCATAGATCCACAGTCTTCACAGTTTTGCTGTCTTCACAGATTTGCTTTCTTTACAGATTTGCTGTCTTCATAGATCCACAGTCTTCACAGATTTGCTATCTTCACAGATTTGCTGTCTTAATAGATCCACAGTCCTCACAGATTTGCTGTCTTCACAGATATGCTGTCTTCACAGCTTTGCTGTCTTCATAGATCCACAGTCTTCACAGATTTGCTGTCTTCATAGATACACAGGCTTCACATATTTGCTTTCTTCATAGATCCACAGTCTTCACAGATTTGCTGTCTTCATAGATCCACAGTCTTCACTGATTTGCTGTCTTCACAGATTTGCTGTCTTCACAGATTTGCTGTCTTCATAGATCCACAGTCTTCCAAGATTTGCTGTCTTCATAGATCCACAGTCTTCACCGATATGCTGTCTTCACAGATTTGCTGTCTTCATTGCTTTCCTGTCTTCATAGATTTACTGTCTTCATAGATCCACAGTCTTCACTGATTTGCTGTCTTCAAAGATTTGCTGTCTTCATAGATCCACAGTCTTCACAGATTTGCTGTCTTAATAGATCCACAGTCTTCACAGATTTGCTGTCTTCATAGATCCACAGTCTTCACAGATTTGCTGTCTTCATAGATCCACAGTCTTCACTGATTTGCTGTCTTCACAGATTTGCTGTCTTCACAGATTTGCTGTCTTCATAGATCCACAATCTTTCCAGATTTGCTGTCTTCATAGATCCACAGTCTTCACTGATTTGCTGTCTTCACAGATTTTCTGTCTTCATAGATCCACAGTCTTCACTGATTTGCTGTCTTCACAGATTTGCTGTCTTCACAGATTTGCTGTCTTCATAGATCCACAGTCTTCACAGATTTGCTGTCTTCATAGATCCACAGTCTTCACTGATTTGCTGTCTTCATTGATTTGCTGTCTTCATAGATGTGGTGTCTTCATAGATACACAGTCTTCACTGAATTGCTGTCTTCATAGATCCACAGTCTTCACTGATTTGCTGTCTTCACTGATTTTCTGTCTTCATAGATTTGGTGTCTTCATAGATCCACAGTCTTCACAGATTTGCTGTCTTCATAGATCCACAGTCTTCACAGATTTGCTGTCTTCATAGATCCACATTCTTCACAGATTTGCTGTCTTCATAGATCCACAGTCATCACTGATTTGCTGTCTTCACAGATTTGCTGTCTTCACAGATTTGCTGTCTTCACAGATTTGCTGTCTTCATAGATCCACAATCTTTCCAGATTTGCTGTCTTCATAGATCCACAGTCTTCACTGATTTGCTGTCTTCACAGATTTTCTGTCTTCATAGATCCACAGTCTTCACTGATTTGCTGTCTTCACAGATTTGCTGTCTTCACAGATTTGCTGTCTTCATAGATCCACAGTCTTCACAGATTTGCTGTATTCATAGATCCACAGTCTTCACTGATTTGCTGTCTTCACTGATTTGCTGTCTTCATAGATTTGGTGTCTTCATAGATCCACAGTCTTCACTGAATTGCTGTCTTCATAGATCCACAGTCTTCACTGATATGCTGTCTTCACTGATTTGCTGTCTTCATAGATTTGGTGTCTTCATAGATCCACAATCTGTCCAGATTGCTGTCTTCATAGATCCACAGTCTTCACTGAATTGCTGTCTTCACAGATTTTCTGTCTTCATAGATCCACAGTCTTCACTGATTTGCTGTCTTCACAGATTTGCTGTCTTCACAGATTTGCTATCTTCATAGATCCACAGTCTTCACTGATTTGCTATCTTCATAGATCCACAGTCTTCACTGATTTGCTTTCTTCACTGATTTACTGTCTTCATAGATCCACAGTCTTCACAGATTTGCTGTCTTCGTAGATCCACAGTCTACACTGATTTGCTGTCTTCACTGATTTGCTGTCTTCATAGATTTGCTGTCTTCATAGATCCACAGTCTTTACTGATTTGCTGTCTTCACAGATTTGCTGTCTTCATAGATCCACAGTCTTCACAGATATGCTGTCTTCATAGATCCACAGTCTTCACAGATTTGCTGTCTTTATAGATCCACAGTCTTCACAGATTTGCTGTCTTCATAGATCCACAGTCTTCACTGATTTGCTGTCTTCACAGATTTGCTGTCTTCACAGATTTGCTGTCTTCATAGATCCACAATCTTTCCAGATTTGCTGTCTTCATAGATCCACAGTCTTCACTGATTTGCTGTCTTCACAGATTTTCTGTCTTCATAGATCCACAGTCTTCACTGATTTGCTGTCTTCACAGATTTGCTGTCTTCACAGATTTGCTGTCTTCATAGATCCACAGTCTTCACAGATTTGCTGTCTTCATAGATCCACAGTCTTCACTGATTTGCTGTCTTCACTGATTTGCTGTCTTCATAGATTTGGTGTCTTCATAGATCCACAGTCTTCACTGATTTGCTGTCTTCACTGATTTGCTGTCTTCATAGATTTGGTGTCTTCATAGATCCACAATCTTTTCAGATTTGCTGTCTTCATAGATCCACAGTCTTCACTGATTTGCTGTCTTCACTGATTTACTGTCTTCATAGATCCACAGCCTTCACAGATTTTCTGTCTTCATAGATTTGCTGTCTTCACAGATTTGCTGTATTCATAGATCCCCAGTCTTCACAGATTTGCTGTCTTCATAGATCCACAGTCTTCACAGTTTTGCTGTCTTCACAGATTTGCTGTCTTTACAGATTTGCGGACATCATAGATACACAGTCTTCACAGATTTGCTATCTTCACAGATTTGCTGTCTTAATAGATCCACAGTCCTCACAGATTTGCTGTCTTCACAGATATGCTGTCTTCACAGATTTGCTGTCTTCATAGATCCACAGTCTTCACAGATTTGCTGTCTTCATAGATATACAGGCTTCACATATTGGCTTTCTTCATAGATCCACCGTCTTCACAGATTTGCTGTCTTCATAGATCCACAATCTTCACTGATTTGCTGTCTTCACTGATTTTCTGTCTTCATAGATTTGGTGTCTTCATAGATCCACAGTCTTCACAGATTTGCTGTCTTCATAGATCCACAGTCTTCACAGATTTGCTGTCTTCATAGATCCACATTCTTCACAGATTTGCTGTCTTCATAGATCCACAGTCATCACTGATTTGCTGTCTTCACAGATTTGCTGTCTTCACAGATTTGCTGTCTTCACAGATTTGCTGTCTTCATAGATCCACAATCTTTCCAGATTTGCTGTCTTCATAGATCCACAGTCTTCACTGATTTGCTGTCTTCACAGATTTTCTGTCTTCATAGATCCACAGTCTTCACTGATTTGCTGTCTTCACAGATTTGCTGTCTTCACAGATTTGCTGTCTTCATAGATCCACAGTCTTCACAGATTTGCTGTATTCATAGATCCACAGTCTTCACTGATTTGCTGTCTTCACTGATTTGCTGTCTTCATAGATTTGGTGTCTTCATAGATCCACAGTCTTCACTGAATTGCTGTCTTCATAGATCCACAGTCTTCACTGATATGCTGTCTTCACTGATTTGCTGTCTTCATAGATTTGGTGTCTTCATAGATCCACAATCTGTCCAGATTTGCTGTCTTCATAGATCCACAGTCTTCACTGAATTGCTGTCTTCACAGATTTTCTGTCTTCATAGATCCACAGTCTTCACTGATTTGCTGTCTTCACAGATTTGCTGTCTTCACAGATTTGCTATCTTCATAGATCCACAGTCTTCACTGATTTGCTATCTTCATAGATCCACAGTCTTCACTGATTTGCTTTCTTCACTGATTTACTGTCTTCATAGATCCACAGTCTTCACAGATTTGCTGTCTTCGTAGATCCACAGTCTACACTGATTTGCTGTCTTCACTGATTTGCTGTCTTCATAGATTTGCTGTCTTCATAGATCCACAGTCTTTACTGATTTGCTGTCTTCACAGATTTGCTGTCTTCATAGATCCACAGTCTTCACAGATATGCTGTCTTCATAGATCCACAGTCTTCACAGATTTGCTGTCTTTATAGATCCACAGTCTTCACAGATTTGCTGTCTTCATAGATCCACAGTCTTCACTGATTTGCTGTCTTCACAGATTTGCTGTCTTCACAGATTTGCTGTCTTCATAGATCCACAATCTTTCCAGATTTGCTGTCTTCATAGATCCACAGTCTTCACTGATTTGCTGTCTTCACAGATTTGCTGTCTTCATAGATCCACAGTCTTCACTGATTTGCTGTCTTCACAGATTTGCTGTCTTCACAGATTTGCTGTCTTCATAGATCCACAGTCTTCACAGATTTGCTGTCTTCATAGATCCACAGTCTTCACTGATTTGCTGTCTTCACTGATTTGCTGTCTTCATAGATTTGGTGTCTTCATAGATCCACAGTCTTCACTGATTTGCTGTCTTCACTGATTTGCTGTCTTCATAGATTTGGTGTCTTCATAGATCCACAATCTTTTCAGATTTGCTGTCTTCATAGATCCACAGTCTTCACTGATTTGCTGTCTTCACTGATTTACTGTCTTCATAGATCCACAGCCTTCACAGATTTTCTGTCTTCATAGATTTGCTGTCTTCACAGATTTGCTGTATTCATAGATCCCCAGTCTTCACAGATTTGCTGTCTTCATAGATCCACAGTCTTCACAGTTTTGCTGTCTTCACAGATTTGCTGTCTTTACAGATTTGCGGACATCATAGATCCACAGTCTTCACAGATTTGCTATCTTCACAGATTTGCTGTCTTAATAGATCCACAGTCCTCACAGATTTGCTGTCTTCACAGATATGCTGTCTTCACAGAATTGCTGTCTTCATAGATCCACAATCTTCACAGATTTGCTGTCTTCATAGATATACAGGCTTCACATATTGGCTTTCTTCATAGATCCACAGTCTTCACAGATTTGCTGTCTTCATAGATCCACAATCTTCACTGATTTGCTGTCTTCACAGATTTTCTGTCTTCATAGATCCACAGTCTTCACTGATGTGCTGTCTTCACAGATTTGCTGTCTTCACAGATTTGCTGTCTTCATAGATCCACAGTCTTCACAGATTTGCTGTCTTCATAGATCCACAGTCTTCACTGATTTGCTGTCTTCATTGATTTGCTGTCTTCATAGATGTGGTGTCTTCATAGATCCACAGTCTTCACTAAATAGCTGTCTTCATAGATCCACAGTCTTCACTGATTTGCTGTCTTTACTGATTTGCTGTCGTCATAGATTTGGTGTCTTCATAGATCCACTGTCTTCACAGATTTGCTCTCTTCATAGATCCACAATCTTCACAGATTTGCTGTCTTCATAGATCCACATTCTTCACAGATTTGCTGTCTTCATAGATCCACAGTCATCACTGATTTGCTGTCTTCACAGATTTTCTGTCTTCACAGATTTGCTGTCTTCACAGATTTGCTGTCTTCATAGATCCACAATCTTTCCAGATTTGCTGTCTTCATAGATCCACAGTCTTCACTGATTTGCTGTCTTCACAGATTTTCTGTCTTCATAGATCCACAGTCTTCACTGATTTGCTGTCTTCACAGATTTGCTGTCTTCACAGATTTGCTGTCTTCATAGATCCACAGTCTTCACAGATTTGCTGTATTCATAGATCCACAGTCTTCACTGATTTGCTGTCTTCACTGATTTGCTGTCTTCATAGATTTGGTGTCTTCATAGATCCACAGTCTTCACTGAATTGCTGTCTTCATAGATCCACAGTCTTCACCGATTTGCTGTCTTCACTGATTTGCTGTCTTCATAGATTTGTTGTCTTCATAGATCCACAATCTGTCCAGATTTGCTGTCTTCATAGATCCACAGTCTTCACTGAATTGCTGTCTTCACAGATTTTCTGTCTTCATAGATCCACAGTCTTCACTGATTTGCTGTCTTCACAGATTTGCTGTCTTCACAGATGTGCTATCTTCATAGATCCACAGTCTTCACTGATTTGCTATCTTCATAGATCCACAGTCTTCACTGATTTGCTTTCTTCACTGATTTACTGTCTTCATAGATCCACAGTCTTCACAGATTTGCTGTCTCCGTAGATCCACAGTCTACACTGATTTGCTGTCTTCACTGATTTGCTGTCTTCATAGATTTGCTGTCTTCATAGATCCACAGTGTTCACTGATTTGCTGTCTTCACAGATTTGCTGTCTTCATAGATCCACAGTCTTCACAGATTTGCTGTCTTCATAGATCCACAGTCTTCACAGATTTGCTGTCTTTATAGATCCACAGTCTTCACAGATTTGCTGTCTTCATAGATCCACAGTCATCACTGATTTGCTGTCTTCACAGATTTGCTGTCTTCACAGATTTGCTGTCTTCATAGATCCACAATCTTTCCAGATTTGCTGTCTTCATAGATCCACAGTCTTCACTGATTTGCTGTCTTCACAGATTTTCTGTCTTCATAGATCCACAGTCTTCACTGATTTGCTGTCTTCACAGATTTGCTGTCTTCACAGATTTGCTGTCTTCATAGATCCACAGTCTTCACAGATTTACTGTCTTCATAGATCCACAGTCTTCACTGATTTGCTGTCTTCACTGATTTGCTGTCTTCATAGATTTGGTGTCTTCATAGATCCACAGTCTTCACTGAATTGCTGTCTTCATAGATCCACAGTCTTCACTGATTTGCTGTCTTCACTGATTTGCTGTCTTCATAGATTTGGTGTCTTCATAGATCCACAATCTTTTCAGATTTGCTGTCTTCATAGATCCACAGTCTTCACTGAATTGCTGTCTTCACAGATTTTCTGTCTTCATAGATCCACAGTCTTCACTGATTTGCTGTCTTCACAGATTTGCTGTCTTCACAGATTTGCTATCTTCATAGATCCACAGTCTTCACTGATTTGCTATCTTCATAGATCCACAGTCTTCACTGATTTGCTGTCTTCACTGATTTACTGTCTTCATAGATCCACAGTCTTCACAGATTTGCTGTCTTCATAGATTTGCTGTCTTCACAGATTTGCTGTATTCATAGATCCACAGTATTCACAGATTTGCTGTCTTCATAGATCCACATTCTTCACAGTTTTGCTGTCTTCACAGATTTGCTGTCTTCACAGATATGCTGTCTTCACAGATTTGCTGTCTTCATAGATCCACAGTCTTCACAGATTTGCTGTCTTCATAGATACACAGGCTTCACATATTTGCTTTCTTCATAGATCCACAGTCTTCACAGATTTGCTGTCTTCATAGATCCACAGTCTTCACTGATTTGCTGTCTTCACAGATTTGCTGTCTTCACAGATTTGCTGTCTTCATCGATCCACAGTCTTCCAAGATTTGCTGTCTCCATAGATCCACAGTCTTCACCGATATGCTGTCTTCACAGATTTGCTGTCTTCACTGCTTTCCTGTCTTCATAGATTTGCTGTCTTGATAGATCCACAGTCTTCACTGATTTGCTGTCTTCACTGATTTGCTGTCTTCATAGATTTGGTGTCTTCATAGATCCACAATCTTTCCAGATTTGCTGTCGTCATAGATCCACAGTCTTCACTGAATTGCTGTCTTCACAGATTTTCTGTCTTCATAGATCCACAGTCTTCACTGATTTGCTGTCTTCACAGATTTGCTGTCTTCACAGATTTGCTATCTTCATAGATCCACAGTCTTCACTGATTTGCTATCTTCATAGATCCACAGTCTTCACTGATTTGCTGTCTTCACTGATTTACTATCTTCATAGATCCACAGTCTTCACAGATTTGCTGTCTTCATAGATTTGCTGTCTTCACAGATTTGCTGTATTCATAGATCCACAGTCTTCACAGATTTGCTGTCTTCATAGATCCACAGTCTTCACAGTTTTGCTGTCTTCACAGATTTGCTGTCTTTACAGATTTGCTGTCTTCATAGATCCACAGTCTTCACAGATTTGCTATCTTCACAGATTTGCTGTCTTAATAGATCCACAGTCCTCACAGATTTGCTGTCTTCACAGATATGCTGTCTTCACAGATTTGCTGTCTTCATAGATCCACAGTCTTCACAGATTTGCTGTCTTCATAGATACACAGGCTTCACATATTTGCTTTCTTCATAGATCCACAGTCTTCACAGATTTGCTGTCTTCATAGATCCACAGTCTTCACTGATTTGCTGTCTTCACAGATTTGCTGTCTTCACAGATTTGCTGTCTTCATAGATCCACAGTCTTCCAAGATTTGCTGTCTTCATAGATCCACAGTCTTCACCGATATGCTGTCTTCACAGATTTGCTGTCTTCACCGATATGCTGTCTTCACAGATTTGCTGTCTTCACTGCTTTCCTGTCCTCACGGGTTTGCTGTCTTCACGGGTCTGCTGTCTTCACAGATTTGCTGTCTTCATAGGTGTTTTGTCTTCACAGATTTGCTGTCTTCACAGATGTGCTGTCTTCACAGATTTACTGTCTTCACAGGTTTGCTGTCTTCATGGGTTTGCTGTATTCACAGATTTGCTGTCTTCATGGGTTTGCTGTCTTCATGGGTTTGCTGTCTTCACATATATGCTGTCTTCGCAGATTTGCTGTCTTCACAGATGTGCTGTCTTCACAGATTCGTTGTCTTCACAGATTTGATGTCTTTATGGGTTTGTTGTCTTCACAGATTTGCTGTCTTCACAGATTTGCTGTCTTCATGGGTTTGCTGTCTTCACATATATGCTGTCTTCACATATATGCTTTCTTCACAGATTTGCTGTCTTCACAGATGTGCTGCAAGCGAACACAGAATCAAGCTATTTGTGTCAGGATGGGTGCATCAATGGCCGTTCCATGTGGGATAGGGTGTGACGCCTGCGGCTGATGGTTTCTCTGACAGCCGTCCACCCACAACGTGTGTGTTTACTCGCACCCAGACGTTCGTCGCATGCTCGTGAGGTTGAGCAGCCACTTGCTTGCTGTATACTAGGCGCAGTTCCGGTGTCCGCGCAGCTGTGTGACGGTACAGACATCGATGGCAAGTGTACATCTCCCACCTGAATTCTCAACTAGACTCCAGTCTAGGAGGGAGATAACGGGTGTTACACGAGTATCCATCTCACAGCCGGTGTAGACGAGTGAGTGTGTATATATATATATCCTGTACTTACATATATCCTAAACATTGGTACCTCGGGTTACCAAAGATTCAGGTCACGAAAAATTCAGGTTATGAACAACAACTTAGAACATTTTATGTCTCCAGTAACGAACACTGCCTCGGGTTACGAACGAAGGCGAAAGAGAGAGAGAGAGAGAGAGAGAGAGAGAGAGAGAGAGAGAGAGAGAGAGAGAGAGAGAGAGAGAGAGAGAGAGAGAGAAAGAGAGAGAGAGCACGGTGTAACGTTGGAGATAAACAATCGCGTACAGTACAAACAGTACTACAGATGAGCTTGTGGATCTTCAGAATGAACAGCTAAATACATTTAAGGAGAAGCAGTCGTCCGATGATGTGATCGTTTCAACTGCCAGGATTAAAGCAATTTGCAGCAAGTGGGCAGACGTCGAAGACTTCATTGTGAACATCAGCCAAACAAACTTGTTGCTAACAGGGCAGTAAACCTGATGAATGATAACACTTCAGAAAGATTCTCCAGCAAACCAATCAATCAATCATGTGCCATGCCGGAAAGCGTAGGCGGTCATCATTCGCCATTTCACTCGATCACCAGAGTCGTGGATCAGCTCAGTGTTCCTGTCTCGTCCATGCCATGTGGCCAAGCCATCCAAGTATTTTCCTCTCGGTCTTCCTCTTGGTTTGTTCCCTTCAATCTTGCCAGTTGTCACTAAGTTCTCCAGTCCATTTCTTCTCATAACATGTCCAAAAAATTTTGACTGTCTACGTCTAATTTCTCTAATCAATCTACGATTTTCATTTGTCTCTTGTAGTACTTGGTCATTGGTTTTTCTATCTGTCCATGGTAGGCCTATTCTTTGCATTTTCCTCAGAAACCACATTTCTGCAGCCATCAGATGTTTTTCAGCTTGAATGCACATTGTCCAAAAAAAAAAAAGTACAGGTTCAATGTAGCATCTCAACACTCTTTTTCTCGTTTCAATTGACATCATTTTATTGGTCAGAATGTTTTTCATTTTGCTAAAGGCTACTTTCGCAATGGCGATTCTTGTTCTAATCTCTTCAAGGCATCTGCCATCAGATGTTATGACTGTTCCGAGATAATTGAACCGATTCACTTGTTGAAGAATATTCCCATTTACTTGTATATTACATTGTGGTACTTCGTTCTTCCTAGTGACGACCATAATCTGTGTCTTCCTACAATTTAATTCCAACCCCAGCTGCTCACTGTGTACAACAACAGCGACTACTAATTGTTGCAGATCCTGTGCATTGTCTGCAATCAATACTGTATCATCTGCATATCTAATGTTATTTATGTTTCGTCCTCCAATGCTGATTCCATTTAGGCCTTCTACATTTCTGAAAATATTTTCACTGTATATGGAAAAAAGATCTGGAGACATTACACATCCCTGCCTAACACCTCTCTTAATAGGTTGATATTGTCCTACTTCATTATCAATCCTTATGGCAGCTTGTTGTTTCCAATATATGTTTTTTATAAGTCTAATGTCTTTCCCATCAATTTGTAGATCTGCAAGCATATCCACAATGTTGACATGTCTAACTCTATCAAAAGCCATTGTGTAGTCAATAAAGCAAAGATGTATATTTTTGTTTACTTCTAAAGCACATCCAATAACTGTTCGCAGCATATACACAGTATTTACTATACCCTTTCCTTCTACAAACCCACATTGTTCTTCCCCTATTTCAGGTTGCATTTTCTTCCTCTCTCTTTGCATGATAATTCGTAACAAAATCTTCATAGATTAACGGATGTTAATAAAAAAGAATAATACTTTCATCTTGAAACGGATTGTCTTTATTTCATTGATTTCATTGTTTCGGGTTACGAACCGAGTTCTGGAACGAATTAAGTTCGTAACCCGAGGTACCACTGTACTTACATATATCCTATACTTATATATCCTGTACTTACACATATCCTAAACTTACATTTATTTTATCATCATCATCAAGTGCCCTGCCAGCTGGCGTAATCATTCATGGCTCTCCACATATCTCGGTCTTTGGTGATCTGGATCAACTATACTAATGGTATTCCTCCATGCCACCGTCTTAATCCATCTGCCTCTGCCTCTCTTCCCCTCGATCTTTCCAGTTGTAACGATGTTCCCCAATGCCTCTCTTCTCATTACATGACCAAAGAAAGCTGTTTGACTCTTTCTTATTGTTGTATATTGTCATCAACCGATGTCACAGGCATTCCGGGATAACTTCTCTCGCACCACACAAAAAGACTTGTTAGTCGTACGAGAGGAATTGATTATACAATTTATTGCCACTGGCTCTTTGCATCACATCAATGTACAACAAACAGTCGCTAACAAATCACACAAGACTAAATGCACAGAATTCCCTATCACTAGTCGTTTCCTAACCCTACTGTTAATCTATCTACTCGGCTAACGAAATAAGCATCGACGCTAAGCGATGCGTTCACTACGAAGTCTGTGTCCCGTCTGATCATTCCTCCCGTGCTGTTTACACAGTACGCGGAAGGACTTGGGGCGCACTACGGCTTTTGCGTGCGGCATCATTCAGCACGCTAGAGTAGTGGCCTCTCTTGAGTTTCAGTTTAGTTCTCCGTGTCTATCACGTTGGCGTGATTATGCCGTGACCAGAGTGCTTACTCTCTGGTTGACACCTCCGTGTCCCATGAGAGAACTATTTAATAGTTCCCCTTCTTATTTATTCCCTACACCTACCCTGCCCTCATGTAGGGGCACTGGGTTACCTCTATTCTACTTGAGGTAGACCACTCTTTCAGGGTGGTCTTCATTCCTATATAACTGAGTCTTTGACACACACCCTCCCCTCCTGTGTTGCGTTACAAACTTTGACTCATGGTTGTGACGCAAGAGGTTTCTAAAAATTAGTGTATCTAATTTTTGTCAAAGACTACTGATAACTTGGTTCTGGGTACCTCAATAGACTTCTACTGACTATTGTCACAGTGTAGTATCACTTTACTTGGCTACTGGTGATCGCCACAAACTTGTCTGGTTGGCGTGAGCCCTCTTCTCAATCGCAATATTATATTAATTAGAGGTTTGTCTGAACCGGACCATTGTCTTATAAGACCTGCCCTCAAATAGTAAATTAACTCACTACCCATACAAAGTTGACTTTTTTAGGGTCAACACATGAATTGCTTCATGTCCCCCATATAATATTAAACAACCCTTGCACAAGCTGTGTGCGACAGGCTTTACCTATCTCGCTTCCGCGTGTAAAGTTATCTTCCACTGTTAAGTTAGTGTTTCGTTGTCTATTGTGTCCCCTGACCCGGAGTTATATCCCTTTGTTCTAAAAAATGTATGTGCTTTACATGTGTGTTTTCCTGGTTGTTTGCGTGTTTGAATCTACCTAATAATATAATTTAACTTCTAACATGTGTGTCTGTCTATCCATATGTATGTAAGTTAGTTTTCAAGTGCCATAATTCGGTTAAATGTGGCCACAAACAAGTGTATAACACTAATTCGTGACTACGTTTCCGTCTTATGAGACTTAAAATACTTTCTCTAAGGTTTACTCTAAACTACACACAATACATTTGAGACAACACATTTCAACATTGAAAGCAAACGCTTGACGCAGACAAATAACAAAAAGTCGCGCTGAGCGGCAGAAAAAATCCGCTGGCTGCCTTCACTCTCCATTGTATATTTACCATTTTCTCTCACTTTCACACTTCTGTCACACATCTTTTATTCTCACAATTATTTAAAAACCTTGAAGTGACACTGTACAAGTTTAGCTCAGTTTGAAAAGAGTTGAGCTTCATGACTGTGCGTAACTTACTGCACGAGTCATGTATTTACACATTATTTACATGGATGAAATAGGGTTGATAGATTGTACCCTGATATTATTAAACACTATATTCTATTGAACTACTAATACTAATTCTCTAACTATCTATATTCTATTTTGTTGTACAAAATTAATCTAATTTAAGGGAAGTAATCTAACTATCTACAAAAATGAAAATGATGTGAGATGAGTTATGTATCTTTATGAACTGGGTAATGTGAAATGTAACAACAATTCTAAATAATGTTTAACTGAAAAAATCTAATGGATATTTTTAATGTACATGGTATAAATGATGTATGTTCATGTGTATAATCCTTTTATCCTATAAAGTATAAACTAATTTTAGTTCTAAATGATGAGGTTGTTAAAGTGTTCATAAAGATGGAATGAAATTAAATGACTACATGGTGTTGTTCCTATCTTAAGCTTTTTATACTAATCTTTAATTCGCTGTTATTAAGTTTAAAGTACTATCCTAATCTACTTTTATGCTAAGTAAGTGGGTAAATTAATGATTTATCTAAACTACAAATAAAAAATCTATTATATTCCCTAATTCTAATCTAACTCTTTATTAAAGTACCTATTGTAACTATATTTTACCACTATCTTAAAACCGTTATATTACATATCACAATAAATATATATATACATGGTATTTATTTACCTCAGGTTAGTGGTTGCCATAACGTATAGAAATTGCTTTCGTTGGCATAGTTTATCTATACACAATTATCCTGGGTATACTAACTACATTACACAGTCATACTTGTGTCTTATGGGTATTCTTCCACTCGTCGAGTCCGCTGGTGTCGTAGACAAGTATCTTCGTGTCTGTTATTTTACAATGTTCTGACACTGTTCTTATATGATTAACACAGGTGATTCACCGGAACACAAATGGAGCATAGTAAGTAACGAGCTGTCTATGTACACACGGTGATTCCCTTGTTCTTGGCGCACAGTTCTTATTCTGCTGTCTACGGACACATGGTAGTTCACTGTTCTTAGCACACAGTCCTGATCCTGATGTCTATGTATTCAATAGTATATTCTACACAGGATATTTTAAGTGTACTAAATTAACATTTCTTATACTACCTATTCATGTGGAATATCAGGTATTTCTACCTCAGATGGTCGACTAAGGGTATCAGCAAGAATGTTGTCCCTACCCTTAATATGCTCTATACTAAAAGTATAATTCTGTAATATTAATGACCACCTGTAGATGCGGTCATTGCGATGTACCCCACTTTGTATGACCGTGATTGGGGAGTTGTCAGTCTGGACTACGAAGTGATTACCCGCCAGAAATCGATGCAACTTCCTCACCGAATAGATGACGCTTAGGGCTTCCAACTCTGATATGGAATATCTGGACTCAGCCGGTGTGATCTTGCGGCTCACGTAGCAAATTGGATGGAAGATGCCATCATAAAACTGGCCTAGTACTGCAGCGATGGAAATCCTGCTGGCATCTGTCCTAAGATAATAAACGAGCCTAGGATTAGGCAAACGGAGGATTGGTACATTACTAAATAGGATTTTCAATTTTGACAATGCAGAAATTAATAATGCATCTTTGACATCTAATTTTACTGATGCTTTTAAAACATTTGAAAATACACTTGTAATTTCAGCTAAGTTAGGTATGAACTTGCTATAATAATTTACTAAACCCAAAAGGCTCCTGACCTGCTTTTCTGTTGTAGGCGTGGTCAGGTTCATAATTTTAGTAATTATTCTATTGTCAGTTTTCAGTTGTCCTTGTGAAATGACATGACCCAAAAAATCAATTTCTTGTAGGCCCAATTCGACTTTGCTCGGTTTGACAGTGAGACCGAAGAGTCGCAACCTATCGAAGACATGTCTGAGTTTCAGTAAGTGTGTTGTCCAGTCATCTGTATGGACGCAAATATCATCTATATATGTCACCGTATTCGTCACTCCATGTAGTAAATCTCTAGTTAAGCGTACGAAAGTGGCAGGAGCATTACGAATTCCGAAAGGAAGAAAGCACACAACAATTCAATAAGCATAAATAAACATAACTTGGTCACGATGGGCACAGCTCGCACTTTATTAGATATGTTAAGTTTTTAAATCTCTGAGTACATAAATTATGCTCTCAGATTACAACCTGAAAAACAGATCACAAAAAATATGCTAATAGATCACACCCTGAAAAAGAGATGCATTATTAATCATATTGCATGCAAAATTATTTGGGTATGCTCATCTTAACATTCCAGATCAATCATGTACAATCGTTTGACACCTCAAGTCCAATCGTCTGGCAATACCACATACAGCTTGCGTTATGCTTATGACCACCTGTTGTTCTCCCTGGTTATCAAGAGTATCAACAATTAACCACTTGTAAACGATATATAATTTTAGACAATTTTGTACAATCACATGCCCCAGGACAATACAATGTGGTTTAATTAATAATAAATGTCACTGTCCTGTCTTCGTTCTAACGTCTTCTGCCTTCCCTAACTCTAGCTGTTTAATTTATGGAAGTGTTGTGCAGACTGCGTCTCATTTGCATAGCAAAAGTAGTGCCATCTCGACGGTAAGAAATAGAAAAAATATACAAATATTTAAATAAATGCTTTGAAATAAATATAAAGGTAATAATAATGTTCAAATAAATAAATATATTCAATAAATAACTAATATAAACAAATAATATTTGATATAAGTCTACGATTCAGGCGAGCAGCCGCTTTGCGATTTGTAAACAATCAGTCGCTGACTGCAAATGGCGTAACGCAGCTGTTTGTCTGTCGCGATACGTCACAGGCGCAGCGCTATTTTTAGATTGGAAAAATCGATTTTGTTCTCGGCTCATTTCTGTGTATTGCTCCGCCGTGAATCATATTTGACAAATACTAGTAAATAAATAAGTAATTGTAGAAATAAATGATACAAAACTATAATAATAATACTTACAAAATAGAAGAAAACATGTTCATAAGCACAAAACAATTTAGTAAGCATAAATAAACATAACTTGGTCACGATGGGCACAGCTAGCACTTTGTTCTGTCTGCACACGCCATTATCACTAACATAAATTAAACCCTGTGATTATCTAACCGTAATATTATTTTAGAGCCGTGGGTGAGTGTTTTAGCTTGAAGAATTGTCAAAGCTACACTTCTGACACCACTTTATCCTAGCCTGTCATCAACCGATGTCACAGGCATTCCGGGATAACTTCTCTCGCACCACACAAAAAGACTTGTTAGTCGTACGAGAGGAATTGATTATACATTTTATTGCCACTGGCTCTTTGCATCACATCAATGTACAACAAACAGTCGCTAACAAATCACACAAGAATAAATGCACAGAATTGCCTATCACTAGTCGTTTCCTAACCCTATTGCTAATCTATCTACTCGGCTAACGAAATAAGCATCGACACAAAGCGATGCGTTCACTACGAAGTCTGTGTCCCGTCTGATCATTCCTCCCGTGCTGTTTACACAGTACGCGGAAGGACTTGGGGCGAACTACGGTTTTTTGCGTGCGGCATCATTCAGCACGCTAGAGTAGTGGCCTCTCTTGAGTTTCAGTTTATTTCTCTGTGTCTATCACGTTGGCGTGATTATGCCGTGACCAGAGTGCTTACTCTCTGGTTGACACCTCCGTGTCCCATGAGAGAACTATTTAATAGTTCCCCTTCTTATTTATTCCCTACACCTACCCTGCCCTCATGTAGGGGCACTGGGTTACCTCTATTCTACTTGAGGTAGACCACTCTTTCAGGGTGGTCTTCATTCCTATATAACTGAGTCTTTGACATATATAGTGTTCTAGTTTCATTAGCCTGTTTCAGGCAGTCGTCGTTAGTTACTCTGGCAGTCCAAGGAATTCGTAACATTCGTCTCAGGAACCACATCTCTGTTCCTTCTAATTTCTTTTGAATTTGTTCATTTACGTTCCAAGATTCACTGCCATACAGCAAAATTGGTTCTACATAGCATTTCAGCACTCTCTTTCTTACATTCAGTGATAGTGACTTATTGCATAAGATACTCTTCATTTTCTGAAATGCGGCTTTTGCCTGCCCTATTCTGCTCCCAATCTCTGTTGTACATCTTCCATCTGATGTTATAAATGCCCCTAGGTATCTAAAATTATCCACTTGGTTAAGGATTTTCCCTTCTATTTCTATGTCACATTTTGGTGTCCCCATTTTCTTTGATATCACCATTGTTACTGTTTTCTTGATATTCAAGGAGAGTCCTTTCCTAGAACTCTCTGTTACTACAATGTCCAACAATTGTTGTAGGTCTGTTGATTTATCTGCCACCAATACTGTGTCATCTGCATAGCGTTTATTGTTTATATTATATCCTCCGATTAGTATTCCTGGCTTCTCTTTGATCTCTCTCATTATTACTTCGCTATATAGGGAGAAGAGATCGGGTGACAAGACACACCTCTGTCGAACTCCTAGCTTTATCTGTTCGTAACTACCCTCTTTATTTCCCATCTTAATTCCTGCTACTTGGTTCCACTAAATATTATTTATTATTAATAAATCTTTAACATCAATGTTGATATCTTCCAACATTTTAATCAGTTCATCATGTTTTACTTTATCAAATGCCTTAGTATAATCTATGAAGCATAAATATATGTCCCTCTGTTTCTCTATTGACCTTTCTATTAGTGTCCGTAATGTATATATTGCATTGTTTGTGCTCTTTCCTTCCACAAATCCATACTGTTCTTCACTAATTTCCATTTGTATTTTCTTTATGGTTCTTCTCATTATGATTATGAGTAGAAGCTTAATGATATGGTTTATAAGGTTAATTATGGTTTATGAGGTTAGTTTATCTTATACTTACATATCTCAGATACGTATATATCCTATACTTACATATATTTTATACTTATATATATCCCATACTTATATATATCCTAAGATCACATGCATCCTATACTTACATATATCCTATGCTTACATATCCTATACGTACATATATTTTATACTTATATATATTTTATACTTACATATATCCTATACTTACATATATCCTATACTTACATATATCCTATACTTACATATATCCTATACTTACATAAATCCTATACTTACATATATACTATACTTACATATATCCTATACTTACATATATCCTATACTTACATATATCCTATGCTTACATATCCTATAAAATTGTAATTTGTAAATCACAAACAACAAACAAATGCTAGGGTAGATTGCAGCGATCTGTAAGGAGACATAACTAACTTACGTATACCTGTTGGTATACAAATATTGTCACACATACACAAGTGTAGATGCATGTTACAGTGAGCTAGACGAGGCTGTTGTCCATTGCGCCAATGCCAAACCCATTGAAATAACAGAAATAACATTCTGGGACTTCAATGTACATGTAGACAATGGACAAGTCAGCGGCGTGGCTGGTGGATATGGTTTCTCTCATGTCTCTATATAAGAGGGTATCCCCAGCAAATGCCACAACACGTTCAATAACTAAATCGATGAAGACAACAACCAATCAACTAAATAATCAACCAATAGATCAATAAAGTAATCAACTAATAAATCAAACAATCAACTAATCAATCAAACAATCAACTAATCAATCAAACAATCAACTAATCAATCAAACAATCAACCAATCAATCAGTCAATCAACCAACCAGTCAACTAGCCAATTAATTACTCGAACAATTTATCTGCCAACCATGCAATCAGCCAACCATTTAATCAGCCAACCAACCAACCAATCAGTCAGCCAACGAATCAACTAACTAACCAATCCACCAACCAAACAACCAGTCAACAACCAACCAACCAACCAATCATCTAACAAATCAAACAACTAAGCGACCTACCAATCAACTAACCAACCAACCGCTAACCAATCAACCAGTCAACCAACCAACAAACCAACCAACCAACCAACCAATAAACCAACCAACCAACCAATCAACCAAAGAACCAACCAACCAACCAACCAACCAACCAACCAACCAATCAACCAACCAACCAACCAACCAACCAATCAACCAACCAACCATTAATTGTTCTTGCCTATTGTGCTGTCTGGTTTCAAAAAGTAAGTTGACTTGTACATCATCCGTCAACTGTAACTGTCAACCTGACTCCATTTGCTACAGTACCCTGCACATCCCCGAGGCGTCACAGTGACACATATCAGCGATGATAATTTCAACCAGGGTTCACTAACAGAGGAATATTAATGAGACCTTATCTGACACAAAAACTAGCTGCAATTTACCTGTCACCCCAGGTCATTTCAGGCAACCAGATATGTATGCGGGTAATTTAAATCAGTGTTTCGCCAACTCACAAACTCGTTTGCTATTCACAGGCATTCATTGTGAATGCTGTTATGTGTTTAGTCAGTATATATTGATTACACGTTTTGACCGAACTCACCGATTGTCGACAAAGATTAAGAGTTTGTGGTTGTGATCATTCACCTGACCTGATTGTGGATCGTGTGTTTTCTTTTGTTTTTACCTGTCCGATACCTGATTTGGTCACGTGGAATTATCAACACGATAATTGAGCAGCTATTAATAATTAACCGTTTGTGTTTGGTGTTGTCTAAAGGGT
The DNA here is from genome assembly GCA_014155875.1 of Cepaea nemoralis. Classification (NCBI taxonomy): domain Eukaryota; kingdom Metazoa; phylum Mollusca; class Gastropoda; order Stylommatophora; family Helicidae; genus Cepaea; species Cepaea nemoralis. The sequence goes on from JACEFZ010016591.1 coordinate 324,754, forward strand.
GTGTAACTCCATCCGGCCCAGCCATTGTTTGCGAAAGTGTTTGAGCTGGGCGCTCATCAAAGTTAGATTGTACTCAATCACTCGCGCATATACAGGTGCTGTTCTGACCGATGTGTATGTACTGGTGCGGGTACGGCCGCAGTCACACCAGGCGGGGAAACGCTTGCATGCTGGGTCGTGTCACGTTCTGTGATACATGTTTCATGGGCACCGTTTATTATTCTGTTTCACATTTGTGATTACATCTGTGGATAACATCGTGGGTTTATTAAATAAACTATTCGGAGAGAGGGATGAAGATAGATAGATAGATAGATAGACAGACAGACAGACAGACAGACAGACAGACAGACAGACAGACAGATAGATAGATAGATAGATAGATAGATAGATAGATAGATAGATAGATAGATAGATAGATAGATAGATAGATAGACATACAGACAGACAGACAGACATACAGATAGATGGATAGATAGATAGATAGATAGAGTAAGAGAGCGAGAGAGCGAAAATGAGAGAGAGAGCTCGATAGAGAGAACGATGGAGGCAGGAATAGCGATAGAGAGAGAGACAGACAGAGAGAGCTAGAGAGAGAGACAAAGAGTGCGAGAGAAGGAGAGAGAAACAATGATAAACAGACAGAGAGCGAGTGAGAGAGCAAGCCGAAGAGAGCAACAAAGAGAGAGAGCAGGAGAGAGAAGAGAGCGAAAGAAAGAGAGAGCAAGAGAATGCGAGTTACAGAGAGATCGACAGACAGAGAGAGAGAGACAAAGAGAGAACGAACGAACGAATGAACGAACAGACTTTATTTTCAAAGAGTAACAAATTGGGCACGCAGGCCCGTCTTTCTTTCGGCCTTTCCAATCACTCATCTTTCTTTCATCAACAGTGCATAGGAAAAAACATTGTCAAATGAATTTTGCAAACATAAACAATGCATATTACTATGTTATGAGACACATCCATCACCCACCCACACATCACGCATTCACTCCAACTCCTCCAACCAACCACATACATAACTCACACACACATATATGCCCCACCCATCCATCACATCCCTACACCTACACATCTCCCCACCCACACACACCTCTCACCCACCACAATCCCATCCATCCACACCCAAAGCACACTTACATTCCCCAACCCACACATCCCCCACCCACACACATCCACCCACCTACAAATATCTCCCCACCCACTCACATATCCTCTACTCATCCCATTACCCACCAACAATCACTCACCCACTTATCCTCCTCCACCCACACACCTCCAACCACCCAGCCAAACACACATTCCTCAGCCACACATCCCCCACGCACACACACATCTCCCCGCCAACTCACATATCCCTCACATACCCAAATACAAATTCCGCACCCACCCACATAATCTCCCATCTCCCCCAGCCCACTCACAGATCCCGAGCCCATCCCTACAAACATCCCCCACCATCTCCTAACCTACACACACTCACCCACCTACATATCCTCTACCCACCCACACATCCTCTACCCACCCATCCCCCAACCAAACATCCCTTAACCACACACCCTTACTAATATACAATCACCCACCCACACATCCTCTACCCAACCACACATCCTCCACACACACATCCCCCAGCCACACATCCCTTAACCACACACCCCTACCCATATACACACATATCCCCACCAACACACAATCTCCCCACCCATACACACATCCCTCACACGCATCCCCACCCACCAACACATCCCCCATTTACAAACACACACCTCCCATCCACGCACACATAACCCAGACACACATCCCCAACCCATACACTCATCCCCTCACACATCCCTAGACACACGTACATATCTCTCAACCACTAACACCCACACATCCCTCACCCACTCATCAACACATACATCTCCTATCTACTCACCCACACTCACACACCCCAACCACCCATCTAAACACACATATCCTTCACCCACCCGCACACCCAATCACACTCCCACCCACCCACACACACACATCCTTTATCCACACCCAGCTCACCTCCTACACAACACAACACCACACCCACCACACCTACAGAGAGAGAGAGAGAGAGAGAGAGAGAGAACGAGAGAAAGAGCGAGATAAAGAGCGAGAGAAAGAAACCGAGAGAGACATAGCGAGACAGCAACTAGAGACAAAAAGAGATCGAGTGAGTTAGAGAGAGAGAGAGAGAGACTGAGAGAGAAATCAAATCAAATCAAATCAAATCAACTTTATTAGGGTCACAAATTGGGCGCGCAGGCCCGTCTTACATTCGGCCCTTCCAATCACTCGTCTTTCATTCATCAAGAGCATTATACATTTACATAGGAAGAAAAATAAACATTGTGAAATGAATGTTGTAAACATAAACAAGGCTTATTACCATGTTATGAGGTCCATCTCCCACTTATCCATACATCACCCCACCCACATACACACTCCCACCTACCCACACACACGCACACCAGGGACACATACATAACCCAGCAACCGACCCATCCCCCTCGCGCACATCCCCCACCCACACACACTACCCTCATCTGATCCCCCAACCAAAACACACTCGCCACCCACAAACATTCCCCCACTAACCCACACATCCCACGCCCATCCACATCCTAACCCACACATCATCTCCCCACCCACACCTCAAACCACCCATCCCCCAGCCACATCTCCATCGACCACATATTCCCCTCCCCACGCACACAATCCCCCACCAACCCACACATCGCACATCCACTCACACATCCCCAAACCATACACACACATCCCAACCAACTGACATGTCCCTACCCCCCCCCCCCACACACACACACATCTCCCTAACCACCCATACATCCCCAAACCACTCACACACACCCCACCACCCACACATACAACTTCCACCCACCCACACATGCCTTAACCCAATCCCCCACCCGCACATCACATACACCCCCTACCACGCAATATTCCCAACCCACGCACCACACATACACACACATATCCCTCACCAACACATCTCCACTTACACACCACACACATATCCCCCACCCAGATACCACACAATATTCCCACCCACACCCACACAGATACCCTTACCCATCCACCCCACATACCCCCACTCACACACCACAAAACACACACATACCTCACCCACACAATATCCCCAACCAACACACCACACACCTCTCCCCACCCACACACGCATTCCCTACCCGTCCACCAACATACACTCACTCACGCATACATCCTCCACTACGCACTCACACCCCCACCCACCCACCCACCCCCAACCAAACATCTCACGATCACAATACCCCTACCCACACACATCCTCCACCCACACACACATCCCATCTCGACACATACAACTCCCTCTCTGACCTACACAACCTAAGCCACTCACACACCCTCACGCACTCATTCCCCATCCACGCACACATTTCCACCACACGCCCGACCACACACCCCACATACTTCCCCCAACCACCACACATCCCCTACTCACCCCAACATATACCCCACCCATACACACATTCCCCGCACCCATCACACACATCCCCCACACCACCCACTATCCTCCACCCACACACATATCCTCACCCATACCACCACAAACATACCCTCCACCCACACATCATGCACACATCCCTCACCAACACACCGCACACATATCTCACACCCACACACCATACACTTCTCCCCACCCGCCCTTGGATCCCCAATCCACCCAACACAATCCCCTACCCACACAACCCCGCCACCCACACATACTTCCTCAAACCATCCACACATCTCCATCCACATAAACACACATCCCCCTCATAAATCCCATACACATATCCTCCACCCTTATACACATCCCCCACACCCATTCCCACACCCCTACTTTCACCCCCACACATCCATCCACACATCCCACAACACCCAGAAATATCACTACCCACCAAAACCACACACCCCAACCCATCCAAACGCATATCCACCCACACATCCCCCACCCACACATATCCCCACACTCACACACATCCTCCACACACACTCACACCTCCTCACATCTACACACACACTCACTCTCTCTATCACACTCTCTCACACATACACGTACGCATGAACGCATGCACGCACGCACACGCTCCCTTACTCTCACACATACACGTACGAATGCATGCACTGACACATTCCCCCACCATTTCTCACTCAATCACTCTCTCCACACACACGCATGCACGTGTGCACATACACATTCACTTTCTCCCTCTCTCTGACACCCACTTTCTCTCTCTCTCTCTCTCTCTCTCTCTCTCTCTCTCTCTCTCTCTCTCTCTCTCTCTCTCTCTCTCTCGCTCGCTCTCGCTCTCACACGCACACACATATATAGTGAACAATTATAGTTAAACAATTATAATGAACAATTATACCATTAAATGAATTATGGTGGCATATAGTCGATATGGATTAAGTATTGAAAGAGTTTTCGGTTAAATGCGTAGGGAATCATTGGAGTTTTCAGATCTGGAGGCAGCTCATTCCATAAGTGAGCACCAGAATAGGCGAAACATGTTTTGTATAGGTCCAATCTAGGCTTTGAGACATGTAACAAATTTAGGCGCTTGCTGTTCATTGCATTAGATTGAATCAGCGGCAGAAGATACTCTGGGGTATTTTGAGATATAATTTTATTCACTAATTTGGCTTTGTTGAAAAGGAAGCGCTTTTGAAGTGGTAGAAGTCTTAGATGACTGTACAAATTATTACTTTCAACGTGCTTTATGCCAGAAACCAGACGAATAGCACACTTCCACACTTCATGTGCCCACAAAATTCACGTGCCCACACACTTCACGTGCCCACACACTTCATGTGCCCACAAAATTCACGTGCAGACACACTTCACGTGCCCACACACTTCACGTGCCCATACTTCACGTGCGGACACACTTCACGTGCCCACACACTTCACGTGCCCACACTTCACGTGCAGACACACTTCACGTGCCCACACACTTCACCTGCCCACACACTTTACGTGCCCACACTTCACGTGCCCACACACTTCACCTGCCCACACATTTCACGTGCCCACACACTTCACGTGCCCACACACTTCACCTGCCCACACACTTCACCTGCCCACACACTTCACGTGCCCACACACTTCACGTGCCCACACACTTCACGTGCAGACACACTTCACTCCCCCACACACTTCACGTGCCCACACACTTCACGTGCCCACACACTTCACGTGAAAACACACTTCACCTGCCACACACTTCACGTGAAAACACACTTCACCTGCCACACACTTCACGTGAAAACACACTTCACCTGCAGACACACTTCACGTACCTACAAACTTCACCTGCCCACACGCTTCACAGACGGCCGATCCCAGCCACGGTTCTTGTGTGATGTGTTCTGTCCGATGTGATAGCACTTATTGAGTGATGGATATCACCATGATGTTTTCTGAGGTGATGGTCTATGGTGAATGGTGCATTTCCTACTGTTGTGTTCTGTGCGAGGTGATGGCACATGTTGTATGATGCGTATCCCCCTGATGTGTTCTGTATGAGGTGATGGTCCATGTTGAGTGATGGATATCCCCCTAATGTGTTCTGTATGAGTGTCATAGTCCTAACTATCTCTTCACTTTAGCTCACTGGACTTGGACAGGCAAATTACAACATCCAATACACATATACCAATAACAATGACTGCAATCGGAAACTCACAGGAGCTGTCTCCTGTACAACCTTTATTACATAATACTACAGGATAATATCGTTTAGAGCACACCTTGTCTCAATACACCTTTAGCTCACGCTTACTATTGAGCAATCATTCGACACAGGCGGCCAAACGCTCGCTCACGTGCACCTGGGCGATATTTACACACTGTCGCCCTTCTGACCATTCGCAATCACAGTCTCACATCATCCCGCACATATACAGCTAGTACATTCCTCGAATATCAATACACAACATTCATCTCATCTATCCGCCACAACACTATCGTTCGATCGTTCTATCTCTCGCTATTCTCAATACGTCCGTCTCTATCCGCTGTCTCATACACACTGACCCTTTTCCTCTCCGTCCTTCCCGCATCACGTGGGTCTGTCCACGGGCTTCTTACCTGACTTACCGTCAGCCAAGCCGTGGCGTCTCCTACTGTCCTTGACCTCGGCTGTTGTTCCTTACACACATACAGGACCCTGACAATGAGGTGACGGTCGATGTTGAGTGATGGATATCCCCCTAGTGTGTTCTATACGAGGTGATAGTCTATGTTGAGTGACAGATATCCCCATGATGTGTTCTATACGAACTGATGGTCTATGATGAGTGATGGATATCCCTTTAATGTGTTCTGTACGAGGTGATGGTCTATGTTGAATGATGGATATCCATCTGTTGTGTTCTGTACAAGGTGATGACATATTCTGAGTGATGGATATCCCCGCATGAATCCCCACCTGCCAGTAGGAGTGAGATCCAGTTACCCCCAAGAGCTGTTCCAGCTTTTGCCTAGCTACATCTGCGCACAACCCTCTCTACCGACCTACCAATCCACGTTGTTGTGTAGGCAAAGTAATGTGACGCCTTATAAACAGTATGTTTGTATGGCGTCTGGGATGGAAACACCTGTTGTCGCCACACCGAGGTGCATCTAGAATAGAAACACCTGTTGTCTCTACACCGAGGGGCATCTAGAATAGAAACACCTGTTGTCTCTACACCGAGGGGCATCTAGAATAGAAACACCTGTTGTCTCTACACCGAGGGGCATCTAGAATAGAAACACCTGTTGTCTCTACACCGAGGGGCATCTAGAATAGAAACACCTGTTGTCTCTACACCGAGGGGCATCTAGAATAGAAACACCTGTTGTCTCTACACCGAGGGGCATCTAGAATAGAAACACCTGTTGTCTCTACACCGAGGGGCATCTAGAATAGAAACACCTGTTGTCTCTACACCGAGGGGCATCTAGAATAGAAACACCTGTTGTCTCTACACCGAGGGGCATCTAGAATAGAAACAGCCTGTTGTCTCTACACCGAGGGGCATCTAGAATAGAAACACCTGTTGTCTCTACACCGAGGTGCATCTAGAATAGAAACACCTGTTGTCTCTACACCGAGGTGCATCTAGAATAGAAACACCTGTTGTCTCTACACCGAGGTGCATCTAGAATAGAAACACCTGTTGTCTCTACACCGAGGTGCATCTAGAATAGAAACACCTGTTGTCTCTACACCGAGGTGCATCTAGAATAGAAACACCTGTTGTCTCTACACCGAGGTGCATCTAGAATAGAAACACCTGTTGTCTCTACACCGAGGTGCATCTAGAATAGAAACACCTGTTGTCTCTACACCGAGGTGCATCTAGAATAGAAACACCTGTTGTCTCTACACCGAGGTGCATCTAGAATAGAAACACCTGTTGTCTCTACACCGAGGTGCATCTAGAATAGAAACACCTGTTGTCTCTACACCGAGGTGCATCTAGAATAGAAACACCTGTTGTCTCTACACCGAGGTGCATCTAGAATAGAAACACCTGTTGTCTCTACACCGAGGGGCATTTAGAGAGAATAAATCCACCGGAGACATTAGAAAAGGAAATACAGGATGCCCTGCGAGACACCTGACACGAAAGACACAGGTTGAGACGTCAGACAAAAACAGCGCGGACACTGAAGTGATTGTGAAACAGCTTGCTGGCATAACGTGAGCAGCAGATGAGAGAATGCTCAATAAACTGTATGTTGGACGAGAGAGACCAGTCCTGCAATACGGCATACTAGCTTGTAGCAAGTTTCTGGAGCATTTGTTTGTATTGTATTACCTGTTGTTCAATGCAATTCTCTCGCTGCTTATACTATCAACGTTTTGCTATGCGTCTATGCTATGGATACCACCTCCGAGTGAACTCTTCTCCTGTCCCCCAGTCTGTCTTAAGGGATCACAAACAAGGGGTTCGATTGAGGTCGTCACCTGTCCCGCAGTCTGTTTCGAGGGGTCACAAACAAGGGGTCCGCTTGAGCTCTTCTCCTGTCCCCCAGTCTCCCTTGAAGGGTCACAAACAAGGGGGTCCGTTTGAGCTCTTCTCCTGTCCCCCAGTCTGCCTTGAAGGGTCACAAACAAGGGGTCCGCTTGAGCTCTTCTCCTGTCCCCCAGTCTGCCTTGAAGGGTCACAAACAAGGGGTCCGCTTGAGCTCTTCTCCTGTCCCCCAGTCTGCCTTGAAGGGTCACAAACAAGGGGTCCGCTTGAGCTCTTCTCCTTTCCCCAGTCTGCCTTGAAGGGTCACAACAATGGGTCCGCTTGAGCTCTTCTCCTGTCCCCCAGTCTGCCTTGAAGGGTCACAAACAAGGGGTCCGCTTGAGCTCTTCTCCTGTCCCCCAGTCTGTCTTGAAGGGTCACAAACAAGGGGTCCGCTTGAGCTCTTCTCCTGTCCCCCAGTCTGTCTTAAGGGATCACAAACAAGGGGTTCGATTGAGGTCGTCACCTGTCCCGCAGTCTGTTTCGAGGTGTCACAAACAAGGGGTCCGCTTGAGCTCTTCTCCTGTCCCCCAGTCTGCCTTGAAGGGTCACAAACAAGGGGTCCGCTTGAGCTCTTCTCCTGTCCCCCAGTCTGCCTTGAAGGGTCACAAACAAGGGGGTCCGCTTGAGCTCTTCTCCTGTCCCCCAGTCTGCCTTGAAGGGTCACAACAAGGGGTCCGCTTGAGCTCTTCTCCTGTCCCCCAGTCTGCCTTGAAGGGTCACAAACAAGGGGTCCGCTTGAGCTCTTCTCCTGTCCCTCAGTCTGCCTTGAAGGGTCACAAACAAGGGGTCCGCTTGAGCTCTTCTCCTGTCCCCCAGTCTGCCTTGAAGGGTCACAAACAAGGGGGTCCGCTTGAGCTCTTCTCCTGTCCCCCAGTCTGCCTTGAAGGGTCACAAACAAGGGGGTCCGCTTGAGCTCTTCTCCTGTCCCCCAGTCTGCCTTGAAGGGTCACAAACAAGGGGTCCGCTTGAGCTCTTCTCCTGTCCCCCAGTCTGCCTTGAAGGGTCACAAACAATGGGTCCGCTTGAGCTCTTCTCCTGTCCCCCAGTCTGCCTTGAAGGGTCACAAACAAGGGGGTCCGCTTGAGCTCTTCTCCTGTCCCCCAGTCTGCCTTGAAGGGTCACAAACAAGGGGTCCGCTTGAGCTCTTCTCCTGTCCCCCAGTCTGTCTTGAAGGGTCACAAACAAGGGGGTCCGCTTGAGCTCTTCTCCTGTCCCCCAGTCTGTCTTGAAGGGTCACAAACAAGGGGGTCCGCTTGAGCTCTTCTCCTGTCCCCCAGTCTGTCTTGAAGGGTCACAAACAAGGGGGTCCGCTTGAGCTCTTCTCCTGTCCCCCAGTCTGTCTTGAAGGGTCACAAACAAGGGGGTCCGCTTGAGCTCTTCTCCTGTCCCCCAGTCTGTCTTGAAGGGTCACAAACAAGGGGGTCCGCTTGAGCTCTTCTCCTGTCCCCCAGTCTGTCTTGAAGGGTCACAAACAAGGGGGGTCCGCTTGAGCTCTTCTCCTGTCCCCCAGTCTGTCTTGAAGGGTCACAAACAAGGGGGGTCCGCTTGAGCTCGTCACTCTGTCCTCCAGTCTGTTTCGAGGTGTCACAAACAAGGGGTCCGCTTGAGCTCTTCTCCTGTCCCCCAGTCTGTCTTGAAGGGTCACAAACAAGGGGGTCCTCTTGATGTCTTCGCCTGTCTCCCAGAATTTGTCTTGAGGGGTCGCTCCTGTCCGCCATATTTCATCCCTCAGTGCGGCCAAGTCAGAGCAGCCTTGCAGGACATGCTTCGGGGTTTGTTTGAGTGCTTCACACAGACAACAGGCAGAGTCTGTGAGATTCATTCGACAGAGGTGTGCACAATGTTCTGTCTTAGTCTGGAGATCTTGGTCTGCACTTATGTTCAGCTCATTAATGCTGTCGTTTTCTGGCCACACAGACCCAGCTGATGGGTTCTGCAGGGGTGTGACAGTCTACGTGATACAGAAACATCATGACAATAACAATACCAACATATACTATGTACGATAAACTACACGACCAGAGAGTTGTTATAAAACTTTAATTTTCAATCCCTGACATTGCGACTCCAAATTTGCCAGAATCTGTCTAAAATATACAGTATCGGTTGATAGTTGCGTATAAATACATTTCAGGTGTTTCCTGTGTCTGCGAGGTGACGGCATCCATACTTCTTGTACAATCCAACACGAGAGAGACTGCGTCCTGCATGTCGAAACATTGCTGCTGTGCTGTGACTAGTTGCATGTCCGCAAGATCTTTTGAAGCATTCATGGGCAGCCCAGCATGCGAAAGACTAAACAGCAAACAGTACGCACAGGTGATTGTTCTGTGACTGGCCGGCAACAGGTAATTGTTCTATGACTGGCCAGCAATAGGTAATTGTTCTGTGACTGGCCGGCAACAGGTAATTGTTCTGTGACTGGCCGGCAACAGGTAATTGTTCTGTGACTGGCCGGCAACAGATGATGGGCTCTGACTGGTCAGCACAGCGAGGTCTGTTGTCTGTATTTGCTGAGTCCCCGAGGAGAACTCCTCCTTGGAGAGTTTGCCGTCACCTGTAGAAAGTCAGGGAATAGGATCACATTGTGTACATATTCTGTCCTC
>JACEFZ010016591.1:340423-392341 GCA_014155875.1 Cepaea nemoralis
AGAACTGTCACATGTGTTAAATCTATAAGATAGCAATGTTTAAAGTGTTAAAGCTATCAGATTGCAATGTTTGAAGTGTTAAAGCTATCAGATTGCAATGTTTGAAGTGTTAAAGCTATCAGATTGCAATGTTTGAAGTGTTAAAGCTATCAGATTGCAATGTTTGAAGTGTTAAAGCTATCAGATTGCAATGTTTGAAGTGTTAAAGCTATCAGATTGCAATGTTTGAAGTGTTAAAGCTATCAGATTGCAATGTTTGAAGTGTCTTTCCTACCCAAGCCATTTTCTGGTACCTAGTATAGCTTGAGCTGACCAGGGAGCACAGCTAATGTGAAACAATCGGCACCATTGGGGATCCGAACTCATGACTAACAGGCCAGCGACTAGCCACTTGTATGTCGCGACTGCCAGTTATTCCATGTGATTGTTTTTACGGGTCACTGTCCGTGCACTCGGATATCTGCATATATTCTATAGTCTGCTCGCATAGATCCATATAGAAGAATCACAGCACAGTGCACCAACTCTTTGGCATATGCGAGGATTCTGGAAGTTCCAGAAAGATGACAACCGTGAGATGTAAGTTCCAGAGATGACACCATTTGTCAAAATTGAACATTGCCACAATGCAAGATATAAATGTAGATGACATGTCGGCTGTAACACGTGACTGCTGTCAGCCAATCAGCTTTAATATTGCCAGCATTATGTAAATGTCCGGCAGACATCTGCAATCGCTGACGCCAACTGACCAGAGGCACGGGTTCCATTCATCACGCCCGTCCCCTGGGTACTCGGATTACGTTGGGTTTTGTAGAATTTGTTTGGAAAAAACATGGCGACATTATTCTGCATATCCGCTAATTGAATTTAAAAGAAATGATATGAAAATAACGGGCGCAGAAACCAACGTCTGACACGAGATGATGAGGTTATGCTGCCATTGTTGGTGGGCGGGGCTTGCAAGATGGACACACGCATAACATAATGATCATACCAGGTCGTGGCTGGGCTACCCTGGTCAGACCAGGTGGTAGATGACAATGTAAGTTCTAAACCCACACTTGTACAGGCAATGAGAAGTCGATGCGTGGTGTGGTCGATGTACCTCCGGCTGGCTTTGTTTCCCAGAGAGAGAGAGAGAGAGAGAGAGAGAGAGAGAGCGAGAGAGGCATGAAGACATACTGAGAGAGAGACGGGAGTCTCCGTGGCGAAGTGGTCACGCCGTTTGACTCGGGCTCCGAAGGTTATGGGTTCGATTCCGGGCCGCGTCCTTCGAATCACGAGTGAAATTTTTCGGAGACGTCTGTGGGTCGTCGCTAGAGCTACGAAGTTCGTGCTTTCTGCGACGCTTTCCGCGCTGCGGAAATAGACCGAGCCATATGGGATAAAACCCAGTGCAATGAAATCGACCCTGCGACTTTTAAGCCTGAGAGAACGAACGAACGAACGAACGAACAGACTTTATTTTCAAAGGGTAACAAATTGGGCACGCAGGCCCGTCTTACATTCGGCCCTTCCAATCACTCATCTTTCTTTCATCAACAGTGCATAGGAAAAAAACATTGTCACATGAATTTTGTAAACATAAACAATGCATATTACTATGTTATGAGACACATCCACCACCCACCCACACATCCCCCATTCACTCCAACTCCCCCACCCAACCACACACACATACAATACATTCCCCCACCCATCCACCACATCCCTACACCCACACATCTCCCCACCCACACACACCTCTAACCCACCACACATCCCATCCACCCACACCCAAGCACACATACATTCAATAACCCACACATCCCCCACCTACACACATCTCCCCACCCACTCACATATCCTCTACCCGTCCCATTTCCCACCAACAATCACTCACCCAATACCCTCCTCCAACCACACACCTCCAACCACCCAGCCAAACACACATTCCTCAGCTACACACACATCTCCCCGTCAACTCACATATTCCGCACCTACCCACACACAAATTCCGCACTCACCCACATAATCTCCCATCTCCCCCAGCCCACTCACAGATCCCGAGCCCACACCTACAAACACCCCCACCATCTCCTAACCTGCACACACTCACCCACCCACATATCCTGTACCAACCCACACATCCTCTATCCACCCATCCCCCAACCAAACATCCCTTAACCACACACCCTTACTCATATACAATCACCCACCCACACATCCTCTACCCAACCACACATCCTCCATCCTCCCATTCCCCCAGCCACACATCCCTTAACCACACACCCCTACCCATATACACACACATCCCCACCCACGCACAATCTCCCCACCCATACAAACATCCCTCACACACATCCCCACCCACCAACACATTCCCCATTCACAAACACACACCTCCCATCCACGCACACACAACCCACACACACATCCCCAACCCATACATTCATCCCCTCACACATCCCTAGACACACGTACTTATCCCTCAACCACTAACACCCACACATCCCTTACCCACTCATCAACACATACATCTCCTATCTACCCACCCACACTCACACATCCCAATCACCCAACTAAGCACACATCCCCCACCCTCACACACATCCTTCACCCACCCGCAAACCCAACCACACCTTCACCCACCCAAACAAACATCATTTATCCACACCCAGCTCCCCTCCCACACAACACCACACCCACACACATCCCAAAGACACATCCCACACACACATCTATCCACACTCCTACCCATCCACACATCCCCAACTACAATCACCCTCACTACCCACACATACTTCCTCCATCCAGCCACACACACCACCACCCAGCCAGACATATCCCCCACCCACACAAACATCTCCAAATCCATCACCCACACCCATCACGCACCCCTCCCCCAACCCACACACACATCCCCCACACACATTCACCCACACATCTCTCACCCACACACACTCCCCACCCATCCACCCAAACATCCCACAACCATACACCTCCCTCACCCACACACACATCCCCAAACCCACAATTACCCCCACCTGCACACATCTCCCACCCACCACATATCTTCACACCCACATCTCCCCACCCACACATATACCCCACCCATCCCATAACCCACCATCAATCATCCACCAACATATCCTCCTCCACCCACTCACCCGCAACCACCTAGACAAACACACATCCCCACCCACAAACACATCTCCCCATACACCCATACATCTCGCAAGCATCCACACACAAATCCCTCACCCACCCACACACAAATCCCCCACCCACCCACACAATCCCACCCCGCCCACCCACACATCCTGAGCCCACCCACACACATCACGAATCCACCCACACACACATCCCCCATCCCCCAACCTACTATTATGATCAAACTCCCACACTTTACACACACATACAGTGATGATTGTCGTGAGCATTATCGCAAAATTGTAAAGAAAATGGAGAAAAATTGTACATATACATTTTGTAACTTAAAAATGAGAGAGAGAGAGAGAGAGAGAGAGAGAGAGAGAGAGAGAGAGAGAGAGAGAGAGAGAGAGAGAGAGAGAGAGAGAGAGAGAGAGAAAGTGAGAGACAGCGAGAGAGAGAGAAAAAGAGAAAGAGAGAGAGAGACTGAGAGAGAGAGAGAAAAAGAGAGAAAGAGAGAGACAGAGAGAGAGAAAGAGTGAGAGAGAGAGAGAGAGGTTGTCTGGGATTCGGTTACCATTGCATGAAGACATAATTTGACACACACACACACGCACACACACACACGCACACACACACTCACGTGCGCACACACACAGACACACACAGACACATACACACACCACACACACACGCACGCACGCACACACGCGCGCAAACACACACACACGCACACACACGTACGCATGCACACATACACTCGCGCGCGCACGCGCACACACACACACGCACGCGCGCACACACAAACACACACACATACACACACGCACACACACACGCACATACACATACACACGCACACACACACACACACACACACACGCAAGCGCGTGCGCACACACACACACAAATACAGACACACACACGCACACACATACACGCACGCTCGTTCACACACACGTATACACACACACACACACACACACACACATACAGACACACGCACGCACGCACGCGCACACACAGACACACACATGCAGACACATACACGCACACGCACACACACAGACACACTCACGCACACACATACATGCAGACACACACACACGCACACGCACACACAGACACACGCACACACACAAACACACATGCAGACACACACACACTTGCAGACACACACTCGAACACACAGACACACACATGCAGACACACACATGCACGCACACGCACACACAGACACACTCGCACACACACACACATGCATACACACACACACACGCGCACACACAGACACACACACGCACATACACACGCGCACATCCACACACACGCGCCCACACACACACACACACATGCACACACACATACACGCACAGACACATACACACGCACATACACACACGCAGACACACCACACGCACGCGCGTGCACACACACACAAATACAGACACACACACGCACACACATACACGCACGCTCGTGCACACACACGTACACACACACACACACATACAGACACACACACGCACGCACGCGCACACACAGACACACGCACACACACGTACACACACACACAAATGCAGACACACACACACGCACACGCGCAGACACAGACACACTCGCGCACACACACATGCAGACACACACACGCACACACAGACACACGCGCACACGCACACATGCAGACACACACACATGCAGACACACACTCGCACACACAGACACACACATGCAGACACACACACACGCACGCACGCGCACTACACAGACACACTCGCACACACACATGCAGACACACACGCACACGCGCACACACAGACACACACACGCACATACACACACGCACATCCACACACACGCGCCCACACACACGCACACACACACGCACACACACATACAGATATACACATGCACACACATACACGTACGCTCGTGCACACACACACATGCACACACACACAGGCACACGCACACACACACACACACGCACACACAGACGTGTGTCTCTGTGTCTTGGCTTCCACTGATGTAACAGAACTGAACTCACACCTACACCACACGCTGTCCCGCACTGGCACTCACACACGGGTCATCATCATCATCATCATGTGCCATACTGACAAGGGTGGCCTGGCATGGTTTGCCATCTCTCACCACCAGTCTTCTAGAAGGTTGGAGTTCGCTTCCTGATGATGCCATGGGCAAAGGAACGAACGAAAAAACTTTATTTTCAAAAGAGTTAGAATTGGGCACGCGGGCCGGTCTAACATTCTGCCCTTCTATTACTTTCTTTCATACATTATTTCATCCTAACATCATTCAAGGCTAACTGAGAACAACAACAATATAAAAGATATGCTTTATAATATCATGGAAAATGCAAAACCTACTACATGACACACTAAAATTAATGAATAGTGTGACAATTGTTATTAGCTATGGTGAACATACTATTCTACCAAAAGGGAACTGACTATTATACTACAGTTTTATTACCATTATTATTATTATTATTATTATTATTATTATTATTATTATTATTATTATTATTATTATTATTATTATTATGATGTTAATTTTCATATGGTCAAGAGCATTCTGAACTTCCATCTTCAAAATTAGTGGTCCTTAATGATTATAGTCAATATCAAATTGTTGCTCTTGCTGGTCGTTACACGAATCTTTCAAGGACTCGGACGTTATATCCGATATTCAACACTTCTCTGTTATGGTTTTTGCCTTCTTTGGTTTCCAGGTGACCTGTTGATATGTGCGTTCTTCTTTGAGTGAAGTCGTTACTACTTTTGTGCATTCATTTGGGTATTTTGGTGGTTTTCGTGTTTTCTTGCAGCTATCCACAAGCGATGCTTCGGTGGCCTCTTTACTTCATTTTCTCATTGTCATTTGAATCACTTCACATTTTAACGGTTATATTAATCCCCTCCCCTCCCAGTTGCCGCCGCCCCCTTCCCCCCTTTCTGATTTCCTTTCGTGTTAAGATGTCTTCACGCATCCATTTCTTACGTCCTATCATCTTCAATTTTGGAATAGTTGTTTCTGCAGCCTGTCTGACTGAGTTCTTCAGTATTTCTATTTGGCCACTGACATCTTGAAATAGAATTACTAGATCAGATAATGTATCAAACTTTGGTGTCTGTTTCGTTAACTCGCATTCTTCAGTGCAACCAGCCCAGATTTTATGTTTCTTGGTGTATATTTGACCTTCTTTAACCACACACACACAATCACAAGCACGCACGCACGCACACGCACACACACACACACACACACACACACATACAGACAGAGAGTGCAACTTCGATTAACCGTCACAGTCGGGTCCAGGGCTGTGTCGGATAACCGAATAGACGGATAACAGAAATATCTTAATACATATATACAGTAACGTGATTTCACTGCGAACTTGGAACGAAAATGAAAATAAAATCCTGTAAAAGTGAATAATACATACATACTGAATTTAATTTTACAAAACGATCAATATAAACTTCAATATAAGAGTAGTAATGTACAGACATGTATTGTAATACTATAAACCCACGTTACTTAACAATAATCTGTCATCTCCTTCTGTGTCTTTGGGACTCGAGCTTTCTGTGCGTTGATGTTCCGTATCTTACGCAGAAGTAGGATCTGTGTTGTATTTTCCTCCTCTTGCATTTCAAACCAGTCGATGCACTTTGATAACATTGTTTCTGCTTCTGAGTGGCTTGTTGTAGGTGTTAGGTTAAGAACTAATCCTTTCATCGTCATTAATTTCTTCTTCTTCAATGGTAGTCACACTAGAAACAGGTTCATCATCGTTCAAAGTTTCAAAGTCTCCATCCATTCTGTCACATTCCAATCAATCTGTTATTGGGCGGAATGTTTTCACTGTTTAGTCCTACATTGTTACACAATGTCGTCATAACTAACAGTCTCAGTTCCTTCAGTTTCGACAACAGGTTCCGGCAAGACTTTATTCCACCCATTCTTTAGGTTAGTCACTGTAAGGTCAGCCCAGGCTGTGTCGACATTGAAAATAGAGTCCTTTTGTTGATACTAACGCACATTTTAGACGATGACGGATAACAGAATTTATTTGACGATTAAACGAGTGATGGTTAATCGAAGTTTTTCTATATATATATATATATATCCATTGGCACCTTGCCGTCTTGACAGACGATAGTTTGTGCTCTTAAAAGGCATAATAACTTTTAACTATGGCGGTAGCGAGTGTGACTGATAAGGCCAATTTGCTCTGTAAATGTCCGTTCACAGTGGGTGCATGTGAACACGTGGTCATTTCCACCATCATGCACCATCTTACGTCTCAAACGCTTGGTGTGTGACTTTTCTGCAATAATTTTCTCCTTTGACTTTATTCCATTTCTGATATTGCCCTCCATGCAACACGTTCAGCGGCGACTTGCTCCCAATGTGCATTATCAATGCCTGTATCAATCATGTCCCGCTTACACACATCTTTGTATCGTAGTAGAGGCCGACCCTGAGATCTCTTACCCATCTGTAATTCACCAAAAAAGATATCCTTTGGTATTCTACCATCATCCATCCTCCTAAGATGTCCTATCCAATCTAAGTCTACGAAGACTGAGCATGGAATAAACTGTCACACAACCTGATCTTTCCAATACTTCAGTATTTGTGATTTTGTCTTGCCACTTAATACCAAGAATTCTTCGCAGACACCGCATATGAAAGCTGTTTAAATTGTTCTCTTGGTGTGAGTAAGTTGTCCAGGTTTCACTGCCATAGAGAAGAGTACTAAGGACACAGGCTTGATAGACAAGGACTTTTGTTTTGGCAGTAAGCTTCCTGTTCTCCCAGACTCTTTTTCTTAACCTGTTCATTGTTGTTGCTGCCTTACCAATCCGGATGTTGATTTCCTGATCTAGGGATAATTTGCTATTTACCACTGATCCTAGATATGTAAAATGGTCTACTATCTCTAGTTCGGCGTCGTCAATAAAGATTGATGGTACCCCATGTGCACCTTGTGACATAATCTGTGTTCTTCTTTTTGCTAATTGTTAAACCAAATTCAGAACAAGCATTGGAGAATGCAGATAGTAGACCATTGCAATTCTTCCTCAGAGTGGGGTCGTAACTGCAGCATCATCTGCAAAAAGCAACTCTTCTGATCAGTACCCTCCTAATTTTGGTCTTAGCCTTCAATCTCTGAGCATTGTAGAGGACGCCATCTGAGCGTGAGTGAATGTATATACCACCATCCTGATCACGAAATGCATATTTCAGTAGAAGTGAAAAGTATATTCCAAAGAGGGTGGGAGCTAGTACACAACCTTGCTTAACTCCACTCTTGATTTCAAATTCTTCAGAAGTTGCACCATCGAACTTGATTATACCCTTCATGCCTGTGTGGAACGATTCCACAATGGACAGAAGAGTTGGTGGGCAGCCAATCTTCTTTAGTGCCTTGAACAGACCCTCACGACTGACCAAATCAAATGCCTTTGTTAGGTCGATGAAGGCAATAAACAGTGGTTGATTCTGTTCACGGCATTTTTCTTGCATTTGTCGCAATGAGAATATCATATCAGTGGTAGACCGGTTCTGTCGAAAGCCACACTGTGATTCGGGTAGACTTGATCTCCTAGGACTTGAAGTCTGCGCAGAACAATTCTGGCAAATACTTTCCAACAATACACAGAAGTGAGATACCCCTATAGTTGTTACAGTCGCTCCGACCACCTTGTTCTTGTACAGCGTTATGATGTTTGAATCTTTGAAATCCTGTGGGACTTGTCCTTCACGCCAGCATAGCTCTATTAGCTGGTGGATCTGTAGAGTGAGTGTGTCTTGCCCACATCCTGATAACCTCTATTGGAATCCCATCCTTACCTGGAGCCTTGCCAGATGCAAGTTCATTTATAGCACACTTAACTTCTGTTATGGTGGGAAGTGTGTCCAGGTGGTCAAGAGTTGGCAGAGCCTCTATGGCGTTAAGGGCATCATCCGCTAGTTTGGTCTCACCTTGAGTAAGCTCCAAATAGTGCTCTACCCATCTGTCCATCTGCTGTTTCTTATCAGTGATGATTTCTCCAGTCAAGGTTTTCAGCGGTGCCACTTCTTTTGATCACTGGACCACAGGCTTCTTATTTCCTTCATACATGCTCTATGTCTCCCTATCACTTGCGATTTGAATGGACTCACATAACTTGATCCAATAATCATTTGCACACTGCCTGGCAGCCTTTTGCACATCCTTCCTAGCTTGCCTAAGCTCACTCAGAGTGTTACGCGTTGGTCTTTCCTTGTTTCTTAAGAGAGCTTTCTTCTTCTTATCAATCAAGGGCTGCAGAGTCTCGCTGCTGGTCTGTATATATATACAGACTCGGTCTGCTGCCAAATCGTACGTGGGTAAGCGGCATTACGAATCGCGTAAGCAACGCCATCGCCACGGAGATCGGCTAAGAATGAAAGATTTAGGTGTAAATTATCCAGCAGTGCTCTATGAGTCAAAAACACGGTGGGCAACTAAAACAATGACCAACAAGCCACACGCATTCGTTGGCCGATACCTGTGCAAAATTAGCCTAACCTGCCATGACATACTCATTAAAGGGAAGCTTGTAGGGCGGGCTAAAGACATGACAGAATCATTAAAGGGAAGCTAATGGGGCGGGATAAAGACATGACAGAATCATTAAAGGGAAGCTAGTGGGGCGGGATAAAGACATGACAGAATCATTAAAGGGAAGCTTGTAGGGCGGGATAAAGACATGACATAATCATTAAAGGGAAGCTTGTAAGGCGGGCTAAAGACATGACATAATCATTAAAGGGAAACTTGTAGGGAGGGGAAAAGACATGACAGAATCATTAAAGGGAAACTTGTAGGGCGGGGAAAAGACATGACAGAATCATTAAAGGGAAACTAGTAGGGCGGGGAAAAGACATGACATAATTATTAAAGGGAAACTTGTAGGGCGGGGAAAAGACATGACAGAATCATTAAAGGGAAACTTGTAGGGCGGGCTAAAGACATGACAGAATCATTAAAGGGAAACTTGTAGGGCGGGGAAAAGACATGACAGAATCATTAAAGGGAAACTTGTAGGGCGGGGAAAAGACATGACAGAATGATTAAAGGGAAACTTGTAGGGCGGGGAAAAGACATGACAGAATCATTAAAGGGAAACTTGTAGGGCGGGCTAAAGACATGACAGAATCATGAAAAGTAAGCTTGTAGGGCGGGCTAAAGACATGACAGAATCATTAAAGGGAAGTTTGTAGGGCGGGTTAAAGACATGACAGAATCATTAAAGGGAAGTTTGTAGGGCGGGTTAAAGACGTGACTTAATAATTAAAGGGAAGTTTGTAGGGCGGGTTAAAGACATGACAGAATGATTAAAGGGAAGCTTGTAGGGCGGGCTAAAGACATGACAGAATCATTAAAGGGAAGCTTGTAGGGCTGGTTAAAGACATGACAGAATGTTTAAAGGGAAGCTTGTAGGGCGGGCTAAAGACATGACAGAATGATTAAATTGAAGCTTGCAGGGCGGGTTAAAGACATGACAGAATGATTAAAGGGAAGCTTGTAGGGCTAGTTAAAGACATGACAGAATGATTAAAGGGAAGCTTGTAGGGCGGGTTAAAGACATGACAGAATGATTAAAGGGAAGCTTGTAGGGCGGGTTAAAGACATGACAGAATGATTATAGGGAAGCTTGTAGGGCGGGTTAAAGACATGACAGAATGATTAAAGGGAAGCTTGTAGGGCGGGTTAAAGACATGACAGAATGATTAAAGGGAAGCTTGTAGGGCGGGTTAAAGACATGACAGAATGATTAAAGGGAAGCTTGTAGGGCGGGATAAAGACATGACAGAAGATTGTGTTTCGAACGTGGGTAAGCGGCATTACGAATCGCGTAAGCAACGCCATCGCCACGGAGATCGGCTAAGAATGAAAGATTTAGGTGTAAATTATCCAGCAGTGCTCTATGAGTCAAAAACACGGTGGGCAACTAAAACAATGACCAACAAGCCACACGCATTCGTTGGCCGATACCTGTGCAAAATTAGCCTAACCTGCCATGACATACTCATTAAAGGGAAGCTTGTAGGGCGGGCTAAAGACATGACAGAATCATTAAAGGGAAGCTAGTGGGGCGGGATAAAGACATGACAGAATCATTAAAGGGAAGCTAGTGGGGCGGGATAAAGACATGACAGAATCATTAAAGGGAAGCTTGTAGGGCGGGATAAAGACATGACATAATCATTAAAGGGAAGCTTGTAAGGCGGGCTAAAGACATGACATAATCATTGAAGGGAAACTTGTAGGGAGGGAAAAGACATGACAGAATCATTAAAGGGAAACTTGTAGGGCGGGGAAAAGACATGACAGAATCATTAAAGGGAAACTAGTAGGGCGGGGAAAAGACATGACATAATTATTAAAGGGAAACTTGTAGGGCGGGGAAAAGACATGACAGAATCATTAAAGGGAAACTTGTAGGGCGGGCTAAAGACATGACAGAATCATTAAAGGGAAACTTGTAGGGCGGGGAAAAGACATGACAGAATCATTAAAGGGAAACTTGTAGGGCGGGGAAAAGACATGACAGAATGATTAAAGGGAAACTTGTAGGGCGGGGAAAAGACATGACAGAAATCATTAAAGGGAAACTTGTAGGGCGGGCTAAAGACATGACAGAATCATGAAAAGTAAGCTGTAGGGCGGGCTAAAGACATGACAGAATCATTAAAGGGAAGTTTGTAGGGCGGGTTAAAGACATGACAGAATCATTAAAGGGAAGTTTGTAGGGCGGGTTAAAGACGTGACTTAATAATTAAAGGGAAGTTTGTAGGGCGGGTTAAAGACATGACAGAATGATTAAAGGGAAGCTTGTAGGGCGGGCCTAAAGACATGACAGAATCATTAAAGGGAAGCTTGTAGGGCCTGGTTAAAGACATGACAGAATGTTTAAAGGGAAGCTGTAGGGCGGGCTAAAGACATGACAGAATGATTAAATTGAAGCTTGCAGGGCGGGTTAAAGACATGACAGAATGATTAAAGGGAAGCTTGTAGGGCTAGTTAAAGACATGACAGAATGATTAAAGGGAAGCTTGTAGGGCGGGTTAAAGACATGACAGAATGATTAAAGGGAAGCTTGTAGGGCGGGTTTAAAGACATGACAGAATGATTATAGGAAGCTTGTAGGGCGGGTAAAGACATGACAGAATGATTAAAGGGAAGCTTGTAGGGCGGGTTAAAGACATGACAGAATGATTAAAGGGAAGCTTGTAGGGCGGGCTAAAGACATGACAGAATGATTAAAGGGAAGCTTGTAGGCGGGTTAAAGACATGACAGAATGATTATAGGGAAGCTTTGTAGGGCGGGGTTAAAGACATGACAGAATGATTAAAGGGAAGCTTGTAGGGCGGGGTTAAAGACATGACAGAATGATTAAAGGGAAGCTTGTAGGGCGGGTTAAAGACATGACAGAATGATTAAGGGAAGCTTGTAGGGCGGGATAAAGACATGACAGAAGATTGTGTTTCGAACGTGGGTAAGCGGCATTACGAATCGCGTAAGCAACGCCATCGCCACGGAGATCGGCTAAGAATGAAAGATTTAGGTGTAAATTATCCAGCAGTGCTCTATGAGTCAAAAACACGGTGGGCAACTAAAACAATGACCAACAAGCCACACGCATTCGTTGGCCGATACCTGTGCAAAATTAGCCTAACCTGCCATGACATACTCATTAAAGGGAAGCTTGTAGGGCGGGCTAAAGACATGACAGAATCATTAAAGGGAAGCTAGTGGGGCGGGATAAAGACATGACAGAATCATTAAAGGGAAGCTAGTGGGGCGGGATAAAGACATGACAGAATCATTAAAGGGAAGCTTGTAGGGCGGGATAAAGACATGACAGAATCATTAAAGGAAGCTTGTAAGGCGGGCTAAAGACATGACATAATCATTAAAGGGAAACTTGGTAGGGAGGGGAAAAGACATGACAGAATCATTAAAGGGAAACTAGTAGGGCGGGGAAAAGACATGACATAATTTATTAAAGGGAAACTTGTAGGGCGGGGAAAAGACAGACAGAATCATTAAAGGGAAACTTGTAGGGCGGGCTAAAGACATGACAGAATCATTAAAGGGAAACTTGTCGGGCGGGGAAAGACATGAACAGAATCATTAAAGGAAACTTGTAGGGCGGGGAAAAGACCATGACAGAATGATTAAAGGGAAACTTGTAGAGCGGGGAAAAGACATGACAGAATCATTAAAGGGAAACTTGTAGGGCGGGCTAAAGACATGACAGAATCATGAAAAGTAAGCTTGTAGGGCGGGCTAAAGACATGACAGAATCATTAAAGGGAAGTTTGTAGGGCGGGTTAAAGACATGACAGAATCATTAAAGGGAAGTTGTAGGGCGGGTTAAAGACGTGACTTAATAATTAAAGGGAAGTTTGTAGGGCGGGTTAAAGACATGACAGAATGATTAAAGGGAAGCTTTGTAGCGCGGGCTAAAGACATGACAGAATCATTAAAGGGAAGCTTGTAGGGCTGGTTAAAGACATGACAGAATGTTTAAAGGGAAGCTTGTAGGGCGGGCTAAAGACATGACAGAATGATTAAATTGAAGCTTGCAGGGCGGGTTAAAGACATGACAGAATGATTAAAGGGAAGCTTGTAGGGCTAGTTAAAGACATGACAGAATGATTAAAGGGAAGCTTGTAGGCGGGGTTAAAGACATGACAGAATTGATTACAGGGAAGCTTGTAGGGCTGGTTAAAGACATGACAGAATGATTTATAGGGAAGCTTGTAGGGCGGGGTAAAGACATGACAGAATGATTAAAGGGAAGCTTGTAGGGCGGGTTAAAGACATGACAGAATGATTAAAGGGAAGCTTGTAGGGCGGGTTAAAGACATGACAGAATGATTAAAGGGAAGCTTGTAGGGCGGGATAAAGACATGACAGAAGATTGTGTTTCGAACGTGGGTAAGCGGCATTACGAATCGCGTAAGCAACGCCATCGCCACGGAGATCGGCTTAGAATGAAAGATTTAGGTGTAAATTATCCAGCAGTGCTCTATGAGTCAAAAACACGGTGGGCAACTAAAACAATGACCAACAAGCCACACGCATTCGTTGGCCGATACCTGTGCAAAATTAGCCTAACCTGCCATGACATAACTCATTAAAGGAAAGCTTGTAGGGCGGGCTAAAGACATGACAGAATCATTAAAGGGGAAGCTAGTGGGGTCGGGATAAAGACATGACAGAATCATTAAAGGGAAGCTTGTAGGGCGGGAATAAAGACATGACAGAATCATTAAAGGGAAGCTTGTAGGGCGGGCTAAAGACATGACATAATCATTAAAGGGGAAACTTGTAGGGAGGGAAAAGACATGACAGAATCATTAAGGGAAACTTGTAGGGCGGGGAAAAGACATGACAGAATCATTAAAGGGAAACTAGTAGGTCGGGCTAAAGACATGACATAATTATTAAAGGGAAACTTGTAGGGCGGGGAAAAGACATGACAGAATCATTAAAGGGAAACTTGTAGGGCGGGCTAAAGACATGACAGAATCATTAAAGGGAAACTTGTAGGGCGGGGAAAAGACATGACAGAATCATTAAAGGGAAACTTGTAGGGCGGGGAAAAGACATGACAGAATGATTAAAGGGAAACTTGGAGGGCGGGGAAAGACATGACAGAATCATTAAAGGGAAACTTGTAGGGCGGGCTAAAGACATGACAGAATCATGAAAAGTAAGCTTGTAGGGCGGGCTAAAGACATGACAGAAATCATTAAAGGGAAGTTTGTAGGGCGGGTTTAAAGACATGACAGAATCATTAAAGGGAAGTTTGTAGGGCGGGTTAAAGACGTGACTTAATAATTAAGGAAGTTTGTAGGGCGGGTTAAAGACATGACAGAATGATTAAAGGGAAGCTTGTAGGGCGGGCTAAAGACATGACAGAATCATTAAAGGGAAGCTTGTAGGGCTGGTTAAAGACATGACAGAATGTTTAAAGGGAAGCTTGTAGGGCGGGCTAAAGACATGACAGAATGATTAAATTGAAGCTTGCAGGGCGGGTTAAAGACATGACAGAATGATTAAAGGGAAGCTTGTAGGGCTAGTTAAAGACATGACAGAATGATTAAAGGGAAGCTTGTAGGCGGGTTAAAGACATGACAGAATGATTAAAGGGAAGCTTGTAGGGCGGGTTAAAGACATGACAGAATGATTAAAGGGAAGCTTGTAGGGCGGGTTAAAGACATGACAGAATGATTATAGGGAAGCTTGTAGGGCGGGTTAAAGACATGACAGAATTGATTAAAGGGAGCTTGTAGGGCGGTTAAAGACATGACAGAATGATTAAAGGGAAGCTTGTAGGGCGGGTTAAAGACATGACAGAATGATTAAAGGGAAGCTTGTAGGCGGGTTAAATGACATGACAGAATGATTAAAGGGTAGCTTGTAGGGCGGGTTAAAGACATGACAGAATGATTAAAGGGAAGCTTGTAGGGCGGTTTAAGACTTGACAGAATGATTAAAGGGAAGCTTTAGTGCGGGTTAAAGACATGACAGAATGATTAAAGGGAAGCTTGTAGGGCGGGTTAAAGACATGACAGAATGATTAAAGTGGAAGCTTGTAGGGCGGTTTAAAGACTTGGACAGAATGATTAAAGGGAAGCTTAGGGCGGGTTAAAAACCTGACAGAATGATTAAAGGGAAGCTTGTAGGGCGGGTTAAAGACATGACAGAATGATTAAAGGGAAGCTTGTAGGGCGGGCTAAAGACATGACAGAATGATTAAAGGGAAGCTTGTAGGGCGGTTTAAAGACTTGACAGAGTGATTAAAGGGAAGCTTTAGGGCGGGTTAAAGACTTGACAGAATGATTAAAGGGAAGCTTGTAGGGCGGGTTAAAGACATGACAGAATGATTAAAGGGAAGCTTGTAGGGCGGTTTAAAGACTTGACAGAATGATTAAAGGGAAGCTTTAGGGCGGGTTAAAGACATGACAGAATGATTAAAGGGAAGCTTGTAGGGCGGGTTAAAGACATGACAGAATGATTAAAGGGAAGCTTGTAGGGCGGTTTAAAGACTTGACAGAATAATTAAAGGGAAGCTTTAGGGCGGGTTAAAGACATGACAGAATGATTAAAGGGAAGCTTGTAGGGCGGGTTAAAGACATGACAGAATGATTAAAGAGAAGCTTGTAGGGCGGTTTAAAGACTTGACAGAATGATTAAAGGGAAGCTTTAGGTCGGGTTAAAGACATGACAGAATGATTAAAGGGAAGCTTGTAGGGCGGGTTAAAGACATGACAGAATGATTAAAGGGAAGCTTGTAGGGCGGGCTAAAGACATGACAGAATCATTAAAGGGAAGTTTATAGGGCGGGTTAAAGACGTGACTTAATCATTAAAGGGAAGTTTGTAGGGCGGGTTAAAGACATGACAGAATGATTAAAGGGAAGCTTGTAGGGCGGGCTAAAGACATGACAGAATCATTAAAGGGAAGCTTGTAGGGCTGGTTAAAGACATGACAGAATGTTTAAAGTAAAGCTTGTAGGGCGGGTTAAAGACATGACAGAATGATTATAGGGAAGCTTGTAGGGCGGGTTAAAGACATGACAGAATGATTAAAGGGAAGCTTGTAGGGCGGGTTAAATACATGAGAGAATGATTAAATGGAAGTTTGTAGGGCGGGTTAAAGACATGACAGAATGATTAAAGGGAAGCTTGTAGGGCGGGTTAAAGACATGACAGAATGATTAAAGGGAAGCTTGTAGGGCGGGCTAAAGACATGACAGAATCATTAAAGGGAAGCTTGTAGGGCGGGCTAAAGAAATGACAGAATGATTAAAGGGAAGCTTGTAGGGCGGGTTAAAGACATGACAGAATGATTAAAGGGAAGCCTGTAGGGTGGGTTAAAGACATGACAGAATGATTAAAGGGAAGCTTGTAGGGCGGGTTAAAGACATGACAGAATGATTAAAGGGAAACTTGTAGGGCGGGTTAAAGACATGACAGAATAATTAAAGGGGAACTTGTAGCGCGGGTTAAAGACATGACAGAATCATTAAAGGGAAGCTTGTAGGGAGGGCTAAAGACATGACAGAATCATTAAAGGGAAACTTGTAGGGCGGGTTAACGACATGACAGAATGATAAAAGGGAAACTTGTAGGGCGGGTTAAAGACATGACAGAATAATTAAAGGGGAACTTGTAGCGCGGGTTAAAGACATGACAGAATCATTAAAGGGAAGCTTGTAGGGCGGGCTAAAGACATGACAGAATCATTAAAGGGAAACTTGTAGGGCGGGCTAAAGACATGACAGAATGATTAAAGGGAAATTTGTAGGGCGGGTTAAAGACATGAAAGAATGATTAAATTGAAGCTTGTAGGGCGGGTTAAAGACATGACAGAATGATTAAAGGGAAGCTTGTAGGGCTAGTTAAAGACATGACAGAATGATTAAAGGGAAGCGTGTAGGGCGGGTTAAAGACATGACAGAATGATTAAAGGGGAACTTGTAGGGTGGGTTAAAGACATGACAGAATGATTAAAGGGAAGCTTGTAGGGCGGGTTAAAGACATGACAGAATGATTATAGGGAAGCTTGTAGGGCGGGTTAAAGACATGACAGAATGATTAAAGGGAAGCTTGTAGGGCGGGTTAAAGACATGAGAGAATGATTAAAGGGAAGCTTGTTGGGCGGGTTAAAGACATGACAGAATGATTAAAGGGAAGCTTGTAGGGCGGGTTAAAGACATGACAGAATGACTAAAGGGAAGCTTGTAGAGCGGGCTAAAGACATGACAGAATCATTAAAGGGAAGCTTGTAGGGCGGGCTAAAGACATGACAGAATCATTAAAGGGAAACTTGTAGGGCGAGTTAAAGACATGACAGAATGATTAAAGGGAAACTTGTAGGGCGGGTTAAAGACATGACAGAATAATTAAAGGGGAACTTGTAGGGCGGGTTAAAGACATGACAGAATCATTAAAGGGAAGCTTGTAGGGCGGGCTAAAGACATGACAGAATCATTAAAGGGAAACTTGTAGGGAG
Organism: Cepaea nemoralis; assembly: GCA_014155875.1. Taxonomy (NCBI): domain Eukaryota; kingdom Metazoa; phylum Mollusca; class Gastropoda; order Stylommatophora; family Helicidae; genus Cepaea; species Cepaea nemoralis. The sequence continues at coordinate 358,657 of JACEFZ010016591.1, forward strand.
GGCTAAAGACATGACAGAATGATTAAAGGGAAATTTGTAGGGCGGGTTAAAGACATGACAGAATGATTAAATTGAAGCTTGTAGGGCGGGTTAAAGACATGACAGAATGATTAAAGGGAAGCTTGTAGGGCTAGTTAAAGACATGACAGAATGATTAAAGAGAAGCGTGTAGGGCGGGTTAAAGACATGACAGAATGATTAAAGGGGAACTTGTAGGGCGGGTTAAAGACATGACAGAATGATTAAAGGGAAGCTTGTAGGGCGGGTTAAAGACATGACAGAATGATTATAGAAAAGCTTGTAGTGCGGGTTAAAGACATGACAGAATGATTAAAGGGAAGCTTGTAGGGCGGGTTAAAGACATGAGAGAATGATTAAAGGGAAACTTGTAAGGCGGGTTAAAGACATGACAGAATGATTAATGGGAAGCTTGTAGGGCGGGTTAAAGACATGACAGAATGACTAAAGGGAAGCTTGTAGGGCGGGCTAAAGACATGACAGAATCATTAAAGGGAAGCTTGTAGGGCGGGCTAAAGACATGACAGAATGATTAAAGGGAAACTTGTAGGGCGGGTTAAAGACATGACAGAATGATTAAAGGGGAACTTGTAGGGCGGGTTAAAGACATGACAGAATCATTAAAGGGAAGCTTGTAGGGCGGGCTAAAGACATGACAGAATCATTAAAGGGAAACTTGTAGGGCGGGCTAAAGACATGACAGAATCATTAAAGGGAAACTTGTAGGGCGGGCTAAAGACATGACAGAATGATTAAAGGGAAATTTGTAGGGCTGGTTAAAGACATGACAGAATCATTAAAGGGAAACTTGTAGGGCGGGTTAAAGACATGACAGAATCTATAAAGACAAGCATGTAGGGCGGGCTAAAGACATGACAGAATGATTAAAAGGAAGCGTGTAGGGCGTTTTAAAGACATGACAGAATGATTAAAGGGGAACTTGTAGGGCGGGTTAAAGACATGACAGAATGATTAAAGGGAAGCTTGTAGGGCGGTTTAAAGACTTGACAGAATGATTAAAGGGAAGCTTTAGGGCGGGTTAAAGACATGACAGAATGATTAAAGGGAAGCTTGTAGGGCTAGTTAAAGACATGACAGAATGATTAAAGGGAAGCTTGTAGGGCGGGTTAAAGACATGACAGAATGATTAAAGGGAAGCTTGTAGGGCGGGTTAAAGACATGACAGAATGATTAAAGGGAAGCTTGTAGGGCGGGTTAAAGACATGACAGAATGATTATAGGGAAGCTTGTAGGGCGGGCTAAAGACATGACAGAATCATTAAAGGGAAACTTGTAGGGCGGGTTAAAGACATGACAGAATGATTAAAGGGAAACTTGTAGGGCGGGTTAAAGACATGACAGAATAATTAAAGGGGAACTTGTAGGGCGGGTTAAAGACATGACAGAATCATTAAAGGGAAGCTTGTAAGGCGGGCTAAAGACATGACAGAATCATTAAAGGGAAACTTGTAGGGCGGGCTAAAGACATGACAGAATGATTAAAGGGAAATTTGTAGGGCGGGTTAAAGACATGACAGAATGATTAAATTGAAGCTTGTAGGGCGGGTTAAAGACATGACAGAATGATTAAAGGGAAGCTTGTAGGGCTAGTTAAAGACATGACAGAATGATTAAAGAGAAGCGTGTAGGGCGGGTTAAAGACATGACAGAATGATTAAAGGGGAACTTGTAGGGCGGGTTAAAGACATGACAGAATGATTAAAGGGAAGCTTGTAGGGCGGGTTAAAGACATGACAGAATGATTATAGAAAAGCTTGTAGGGCGGGTTAAAGACATGACAGAATGATTAAAGGGAAGCTTGTAGGGCGGGTTAAAGACATGAGAGAATGATTAAAGGGAAACTTGTAAGGCGGGTTAAAGACATGACAGAATGATTAATGGGAAGCTTGTAGGGCGGGTTAAAGACATGACAGAATGACTAAAGGGAAGCTTGTAGAGTGGGCTAAAGACATGACAGAATGATTAAAGGGAAGCTTGTAGGGCGGGTTAAAGACATGAGAGAATGATTAAAGGGAAACTTGTAAGGCGGGTTAAAGACATGACAGAATGATGAATGGGAAGCTTGTAGGGCGGGTTAAAGACATGACAGAATGACTAAAGGGAAGCTTGTAGAGCGGGCTAAAGACATGACAGAATCATTAAAGGGAAGCTTGTAGGGCGGGCTAAAGACATGACAAAATCATTAAAGGGAAACTTGTAGGGCGGGTTAAAGACATGACAGAATGATTAAAGGGAAACTTGTAGGGCGGGTTAAAGACATGACAGAATAATTAAAGGGGAACTTGTAGGGCGGGTTAAAGACATGACAGAATCATTAAAGGGAAGCTTGTAGGGCGGGCTAAAGACATGACAGAATCATTAAAGGGAAACTTGTAGGGCGGGCTAAAGACATGACAGAATGATTAAAGGGAAATTTGTAGGGCTGGTTAAAGACATGACAGAATCATTAAAGGGAAACTTGTAGGGCGGGTTAAAGACATGACAGAATCTATAAAGACAAGCATGTAGGGCGGGCTAAAGACATGACAGAATGATTAAAAGGAAGCGTGTAGGGCGTTTTAAAGACATGACAGAATGATTAAAGGGGAACTTGTAGGGCGGGTTAAAGACATGACAGAATGATTAAAGGGAAGCTTGTAGGGCGGTTTAAAGACTTGACAGAATGATTAAAGGGAAGCTTGTAGGGCGGGTTAAAGACATGACAGAATGATTAAAGGGAAGCTTGTAGGGCTAGTTAAAGACATGACAGAATGATTAAAGGGAAGCTTGTAGGGCGGGTTAAAGACATGACAGAATGATTAAAGGGAAGCTTGTAGGGCGGGTTAAAGACATGACAGAATGATTAAAGGGAAGCTTGTAGGGCGGGTTAAAGACATGACAGAATGATTATAGGGAAGCTTGTAGGGCGGGTTAAAGACATGACAGAATGATTAAAGGGAAGCTTGTAGGGCGGGTTAAAGACATGACAGAATGATTAAAGGGAAGCTTGTAGGGCGGGTTAAAGACATGACAGAATGATTAAAGGGAAGCTTGTAGGGCGGGTTAATGACATGACAGAATGATTAAAGGGAAGCTTGTAGGGCGGGTTAAAGACATGACAGAATGATTAAAGGGAAGCTTGTAGGGCGGTTTAAAGACTTGACAGAATGATTAAAGGGAAGCTTTAGGGCGGGTTAAAGACATGACAGAATGATTAAAGGGAAGCTTGTAGGGCGGGTTAAAGACATGACAGAATGATTAAAGGGAAGCTTGTAGTGCGGTTTAAAGACTTGACAGAATGATTAAAGGGAAGCTTTAGGGCGGGTTAAAGACATGACAGAATGATTAAAGGGAAGCTTGTAGGGCGGGTTAAAGACATGACAGAATGATTAAAGGGAAGCTTGTAGGGCGGGCTAAAGACATGACAGAATGATTAAAGGGAAGCTTGTAGGGCGGTTTAAAGACTTGACAGAATGATTAAAGGGAAGCTTTAGGGCGGGTTAAAGACATGACAGAATGATTAAAGGGAAGCTTGTAGGGCGGGTTAAAGACATGACAGAATGATTAAAGGGAAGCTTGTAGGGCGGTTTAAAGACTTGACAGAATGATTAAAGGGAAGCTTTAGGGCGGGTTAAAGACATGACAGAATGATTAAAGGGAAGCTTGTAGGGCGGGTTAAAGACATGACAGAATGATTAAAGGGAAGCTTGTAGGGCGGTTTAAAGACTTGACAGAATGATTAAAGGGAAGCTTTAGGGCGGGTTAAAGACATGACAGAATGATTAAAGGGAAGCTTGTAGGGCGGTTTAAAGACTTGACAGAATGATTAAAGGGAAGCTTTAGGTCGGGTTAAAGACATGACAGAATGATTAAAGGGAAGCTTGTAGGGCGGGTTAAAGACATGACAGAATGATTAAAGGGAAGCTTGTAGGGCGGGCTAAAGACATGACAGAATCATTAAAGGGAAGCTTGTAGGGCTGGTTAAAGACATGACAGAATGTTTAAATTAAAGCTTGTAGGGCGGGTTAAAGACATGACAGAATGATTAAGGGAAGCTTGTAGGGCGGGTTAAAGACATGACAGAATGATTAAAGGGAAGCTTGTAGGGCGGGTTAAATACATGAGAGAATGATTAAATGGAAGTTTGTAGGGCGGGTTAAAGACATGACAGAATGATTAAAGGGAAGCTTGTAGGGCGGGTTAAAGACATGACAGAATGATTAAAGGGAAGCTTGTAGGGCGGGCTAAAGACATGACAGAATCATTAAAGGGAAGCTTGTAGGGCGGGCTAAAGACATGACAGAATGATTAAAGGGAAGCTTGTAGGGCGGGTTAAAGACATGACAGAATGATTAAAGGGAAGCTTGTAGGGTGGGTTAAAGACATGACAGAATGATTAAAGGGAAGCTTGTAGGGCGGGTTAAAGACATGACAGAATGATTAAAGGGAACTTGTAGGGCGGGTTAAAGACATGACAGAATAATTAAAGGGGAACTTGTAGCGCGGGTTAAAGACATGACAGAATCATTAAAGGGAAGCTTGTAGGGAGGGCTAAAGACATGACAGAATCATTAAAGGGAAACTTGTAGGGCGGGTTAAAGACATGACAGAATGATTAAAGGGAAACTTGTAGGGCGGGTTAAAGACATGACAGAATAATTAAAGGGGAACTTGTAGCGCGGGTTAAAGACATGACAGAATCATTAAAGGGAAGCTTGTAGGGCGGGCTAAAGACATGACAGAATCATTAAAGGGAAACTTGTAGGGCGGGCTAAAGACATGACAGAATGATTAAAGGGAAATTTGTAGGGCGGGTTAAAGACATGAAAGAATGATTAAATTGAAGCTTGTAGGGCGGGTTAAAGACATGACAGAATGATTAAAGGGAAGCTTGTAGGGCTAGTTAAAGACATGACAGAATGATTAAAGGGAAGCGTGTAGGGCGGGTTAAAGACATGACAGAATGATTAAAGGGGAACTTGTAGGGTGGGTTAAAGACATGACAGAATGATTAAAGGGAAGCTTGTAGGGCGGGTTAAAGACATGACAGAATGATTATAGGGAAGCTTGTAGGGCGGGTTAAAGACATGACAGAATGATTAAAGGGAAGCTTGTAGGGCGAGTTAAAGACATGAGAGAATGATTAAAGGGAAGCGTGTAGGGCGGGTTAAAGACATGACAGAATGATTAAAGGGGAACTTGTAGGGTGGGTTAAAGACATGACAGAATGATTAAAGGGAAGCTTGTAGGGCGGGTTAAAGACATGACAGAATGATTATAGGGAAGCTTGTAGGGCGGGTTAAAGACATGACAGAATGATTAAAGGGAAGCTTGTAGGGCGGGTTAAAGACATGAGAGAATGATTAAAGGGAAGCTTGTTGGGCGGGTTAAAGACATGACAGAATGATTAAAGGGAAGCTTGTAGGGCGGGTTAAAGACATGACAGAATGACTAAAGGGAAGCTTGTAGAGCGGGCTAAAGACATGACAGAATCATTAAAGGGAAGCTTGTAGGGCGGGCTAAAGACATGACAGAATCATTAAAGGGAAACTTGTAGGGCGGGTTAAAGACATGACAGAATGATTAAAGGGAAACTTGTAGGGCGGCTTAAAGACATGACAGAATAATTAAAGGGGAACTTGTAGGGCGGGTTAAAGACATGACAGAATCATTAAAGGGAAGCTTGTAGGGCGGTTTAAAGACATGACAGAATCATTAAAGGGAAACTTGTAGGGCGAGCTAAAGACATGACAGAATGATTAAAGGGAAATTTGTAGGGCGGGTTAAAGACATGACAGAATGATTAAATTGAAGCTTGTAGGGCGCGTTAAAGACATGACAGAATGATTAAAGGGAAGCTTGTAGGGCTAGTTAAAGACATGACAGAATGATTAAAGAGAAGCGTGTAGGGCGGGTTAAAGACATGACAGAATGATTAAAGGGGAACTTGTAGGGCGGGTTAAAGACATGACAGAATGATTAAAGGGAAGCTTGTAGGGCGGGTTAAAGACATGACAGAATGATTATAGAAAAGCTTGTAGGGCGGGTTAAAGACATGACAGAATGATTAAAGGGAAGCTTGTAGGGCGGGTTAAAGACATGAGAGAATGATTAAAGGGAAACTTGTAGGGCGGGTTAAAGACATGACAGAATGATTAATGGGAAGCTTGTAGGGCGGGTTAAAGACATGACAGAATGACTAAAGGGAAGCTTGTAGAGCGGGCTAAAGACATGACAGAATCATTAAAGGGAAGCTTGTAGGGCGGGCTAAAGACATGACAGAATCATTAAAGGGAAACTTGTAGGGCGGGTTAAAGACATGACAGAATGATTAAAGGGAAACTTGTAGGGCGGGTTAAAGACATGACAGAATAATTAAAGGGGAACTTGTAAGGCGGGTTAAAGACATGACAGAATCATTAAAGGGAAGCTTGTAGGGCGGGCTAAAGACATGACAGAATCATTAAAGGGAAACTTGTAGGGCGGGCTAAAGACATGACAGAATGATTAAAGGGAAATTTGTAGGGCGGGTTAAAGACATGACAGAATCATTAAAGGGAAACTTGTAGGGCGGGTTAAAGACATGACAGAATGATTAAAGGGAAACTTGTAGGGCGGGTTAAAGACATGACAGAATAATTAAAGGGGAACTTGTAAGGGCGGGTTAAAGACATGACAGAATCATTAAAGGGAAGCTTGTAGGGCGGGCTAAAGACATGACAGAATCATTAAAGGGAAACTTGTAGGCGGGCTAAAGACATGACAGAATGATTAAAGGGAAATTTGTAGGGCGGGTTAAAGACATGACAGAATCATTAAAGGGAAACTTGTAGGGCGGGTTAAAGACATGACAGAATCTATAAAGACAAGCATGTAGGGCGGGCTAAAGACATGACAGAATGATTAAAAGGAAGCGTGGTAGGGCGTTTTAAAGACATGACAGAATGATTAAAGGGAACTTGTAGGGCGGGTTAAAGACATGACAGAATGATTAAAGGGAAGCTTGTAGGGCGGTTTAAAGACTTGACAGAATGATTAAAGGGAAGCTTTAGGGCGGGTTAAAGACATGACAGAATGATTAAAGGGAAGCTTGTAGGGCGGGCTAAAGACATAACAGAATGATTATAGGGAAGCTTGTAGGGCGGGTTAAAGACATGACAGAATGATTAAAGGGAAGCTTGTAGGGCCGGTTAAAGACATGAGAGAATGATTAAAGGGAAGCTTGTTGGGCGGGTTAAAGACATGACAGAATGATTAAAGGGAAGCTTGTAGGGCGGGTTAAAGACATGACAGAATGACTAAAGGGAAGCTTGTAGAGCGGGCTAAAGACATGACAGAATCATTAAAGGGAAGCTTGTAGGGCGGGCTAAAGACATGACAGAATCATTAAAGGGAAACTTGTAGGGCCGGTTAAAGACATGACAGAATGATTAAAGGGAAGCTTGTAGGGCGGGTTAAAGACATGACAGAATGATTATAGGGAAGCTTGTAGGGCGGGTTAAAGACATGACAGAATGATTAAAGGGAAGCTTGTAGGGCGGGTTAAAGACATGAAGGAATGATTAAAGGAAGCTTGTTGGGCGGGTTTAAAGACATGACAGAATGATTAAAGGGAAGCATTGTAGGGCGGGTTAAAGACATGACAGAATGACTAAAGGGAAGCTTGTAGAGCGGGCTAAAGACATGACAGAATTATAAAGGGAAGCTTGTAGGGCGGGCTAAAGACATGACAGAATCATTAAAGGGAAACTTGTAGGGCGGGTTAAAGACATGACAGAATGATTAAAGGGAAACTTATAGGGCGGGTTAAAGACATGACAGAATAATTAAAGGGAACTTGTAGGGCTGGTTAAAGACATGACAGAATCATTAAAGGGAAGCTTGTAGGGCGGGCTAAAGACATGACAGAATCATTAAAAGGGAAAGCTTGTAGGGCGGGCTAAAGACATGACAGAATGATTAAAGGGAAATTTGTAGGGCGGGTTAAAGACATGAAAGAATGATTAAATTGAAGCTTGTAGGGCGGGTTAAAGACATGACAGAATGATTAAAGGGAAGCTTGTAGGGCGAGTTAAAGACATGACAGAATGATTAAAGAGAAGCGTGTAGGGCGGGTTAAAGACATGACAGAATGATTAAAGGGGAACTTGTAGGGCGGGTTAAAGACATGACAGAATGATTAAAGGGAAGCTTGTAGGGCGGGTTAAAGACATGACAGAATGATTATAGGGAAAGCTTTGTAGGGCGGGTTAAAGACATGACAGAATGATTAAAGGGAAGCTTGTAGGGCGGGTTAAAGACATGAGAGAATGATTAAAGGGAAACTTGTAGGGCGGGTTAAAGACAATGACAGAATGATTAATGGGAAGCTTGTAGGGCGGGTTAAAGACATGACAGAATGCACTAAAGGGAAGCTTGTAGAGCGGGCTAAAGACATGACAGAATCATTAAATGGAAGCTTGTAGGGCGGGCTAAGACATGACAGAATCATTAAAGGGAAACTGTAGGGCGGGTTAAAGACATGACAGAATGGTTAAAGGGGAAACTTGTAGGGCGGGTAAAGACATGACAGAATATATTAAAGGGGAACTGTAGGGCGGGTTTCAAGACATGACAGAATTCATTAAAGGGAAGCTTGTAGGGCGGGCTAAAGACATGACAGAATCATTAAAGGGAAACTTGTAGGGCGGGCTAAAGACATGACAGAATGAATTAAAGGGAATTTGTAGGGCTGGTTAAAGAATGACAGAATCATTAAAGGGAAACTTGTAGGGCGGGTTAAAGACATGACAGAATATATAAAGGGAAGCATTGTAGGGCGTAGGGGCTAAAGACATGACCAGAAATGATAAAGGAAGCGTGTCAGGGCGGTTTAAAGACATGACAGAATGATTAAAGGGGAACTTGTAGGGCGGGTTAAAGACATGACAGAATGATTAAAGGAAGCTTGTAGGGCGGGTTAAAGACTTGACAGAATGATTAAGGGAAGCTTGTAGGGCGGGGTAAAGACATGACAGAATGATTAAGGGAAGCTTGTAGCGGTAGTTAAAGACAGACAGCATGATTAAAGGGAAGCTTGTAGGGCGGGTTAAAGACATGACAGAATGATTAAAGGGAAGCGTTGTAGGGCGGGTTAAAGACATGACAGAATGATTAAAGGGGAAGCTTGTAGGGCGGGCTAAAGACATGACAGAATCGATTAAAGGAAAGCTTGTAGGGCGGGCTTAAAGACATTGACAGAATGATTAAAGGGAAGCTTTAGGGCGGGTTAAAGACATGACAGAATGATTAAAGGGAAGCTTGTAGGGCGGGGTAAAGACATGACAGAATGATTAAAGGGAAGCTTGTAGGGCGGGTTAAAGACATGACAGAATGATTAAAGGGAAACTTATAGGGCGGGTTAAAGACATGACAGAATGATTAAAGGGAAGCTTGTAGGGCGGGTTAAAGACATGACAGAATGATTAAAGGGAAGCTTGTAGGGCGGGTTAAAGACATGACAGAATGATTAAAGGGAAGCTTGTAGGGCGGGTTAAAGACATGACAGAATGATTAAAGGGAAGCTTGTAGGGCGGGTTAAAGACATGACAGAATGATTAAAGGGAAGCTTGTAGGGCGGGTTAAAGACATGACAGAATGATTAAAGGGAAGCTTGTAGGGCGGGTTAAAGACATGACAGAATGATTAAAGGGAAGCTTGTAGGGCGGGTTAAAGACATGACAGAATGATTAAAGGGAAGCTTGTAGGGCGGGCTTAAAGACATGACAGAATCATTAAAGGGAAGCTTGTAGGGCGGGTTAAAGACATGACAGAATGATTAAAGGGAAACTTATAGGGCGGGTTAAAGACATGACAGAATGATTAAAGGGAAGCTTGTAGGCGGGTTAAAGACATGACAGAATGATTAAAGGGAAGCTTGTAGGGCGGGTTAAAGACATGACAGAATGATTAAAGGGAAGCTTGTAGGGCGGGCTAAAGACATGACAGAATGATTAAAGGGAAGCTTGTAGGGCGGGTTAAAGACATGACAGAATGATTAAAGGGAACTTGTAGGGCGGTTAAAGACATGACAGAATGATTAAAGGGAAGCTTGTAGGGCGGGTTAAAGACATGACAGAATGATTAAAGGGAAGCTGTAGGGCGGGCTAAAGACATGACAGAATGATTAAAGGGAACTTGTAGGGCGGGTTAAAGACATGACAGAATGATTAAAGGGAACTTGTAGGGCGGGTTAAAGACATGACAGAATCATTAAAGGGAAGCTTGTAGGGCGGGCTAAAGACATGACAGAATCATTAAAGGGAAGCTTGTAGGGCGGGCTAAAGACATGAAAGAATGATTAAGGGAACTTGTAGGGCTGGTTAAAGACATGACAGAATGATTAAAGGGAAACTTGTAGGGCGGGTTAAAGACATGACAGAATGATTAAAGGGAAGCTTGTAGGGCGGGGTAAAGAATGACAGAGTATTAAAGGGAAGCTGTAGGGCGGGTAAAGACATTGACATAATATATTGAGGAAGCTTGTAGGCGGTAATGAGATCGTAGACTGCTTAGAGTACATTAGCCGCAGCCAGTCAACAATTCGGAATGTTAGAGAAGAAATAGATTGGAGAACTTGTGACAAGCTGGTAAGATCGACAGGAACAGGACCACAGGGGAAGCCCTAGAAGGAAGTCCCTGGATGCTGGCCAATGTGGCCTGGTCGAGACAGGAACCCGATCTGCATCATGACTCTGTTGATATCGAGTGAGATGGCAGAACATGGACGCACACGCTATCGGCATCGTCGGCATCCTGTGTGCATATCTGGACATAATGACAGATGAATGAATAGTAGGAGCGGCTAGAAGCCAGGGCATGAGATCAAAAGTGGGGACCAAGACGCTGCGGCCCACTGCGGTAGGCACGGCACTGAGAAGACCTGTCAACGATAGCTATCGTCTATTTCAATCACTAGTTCACACTACAGGGTATGCAACGAAATAGGATGACCCGACTTCGTGGCGGAGAAGACTAGAGATATCGGATGAATGACATAGACAGGACATGGCGTCATCTTAAGGAGGCCGCAACAGGTAAGAGGATCGATGTGAGATAGTGAGGACTCTGCTCAATTGGGCGGATACAGACAGCTGCAGAAGAGTAAAGCACCTTAGTGCAGATACGTATGAATGGTTAACTGATCGGTTACAGTTAGTTGCATATCGCTTTACAGGACGTCGCAGTGAACCACATACTTTTGGGCTCATGGTCATCACTTGGCAAGTTACGTTCATAGTTTACATTGCGTTCTGAACGACCAGCGGACACACACTCCATTTAATAAACAAACTACGACAAGATGTCTGATGCCAACTCGCCCGCGGTTGGTTCAAACGCGCATGTACGAACTGCGCTCGTACCACCTTCGCTACGGAGCGGTAATATACCAGAGAACAATACACCTGATAATAATAGTTGATAACATAGAACCAATACCCATGAACAAATGGCTTGTCTACATAGAAGAAATACACTGTATAACAAATAGCTTGCTACCATAGCACAATACACATGATAACCAATAGTTTGTTTATAACATAGACAAATACACATGATAGCAAATAGTTTGATAACATATGAACAAAGTACACGTGATAACAATAGCTGATACATAGAACAAATACATATGAGCGCAATAGCTTGATAACATAGACCAATACACATGATAACAAATAGCTTGATAACCTCGAACACACTACACATGATCACAACATAGTTTGATAACAGAACGAATACTCATGATAGACTATCTTGATAACCTAGAAAAAACTACACATGATAACAAATGAGTTTGCTAACATAGAAAATACACGTGATAACGAAATAGCTGATAGCATATAACCCATACACATGACTAACAAATAGCTTGATACTATAGAACAAATCCACATGATAACAAATAGTGATGTAGCATAGGTGACACAACTACACATGATAACAATAGCTTGCATAAACATAGAACAATACAGAGGCTAACAAGCTAGCTTGATACATCGAACAACTACACATGATAACAGATAACTTGCGCAACATAGAGCACATACACATGATGAACAAATAGTTTGATACATAGAACACAAATGCACATGATACCACAATAGCTTGATAACATAGAAAAACTACACATGATAACAAATAGCTGATAACCATAGACAACGCACATGAGAACAAATAGCTTGCTAACATAGACATATACACTAGATACCAATCGCTTGATACATAGAACAAGATGCACATGATAACAATAGCTGATACACTCACACAACTACATATGATAACACGTAGCTTGATAACATAGAACAATATACATGATAACAAATAGCTTGATAACATAGAACAAATACACATGATAACAAATGGCTTGATAACATAGAACAAATACAACATGATAACAATAACTTGATACATAGAACAAATACACATGATAACAAATATTTTGATAACATTAGATCAAATACACATGATAGCATATAGTTTATAAATAGAACAAATACACATGATAACAATGGCTTGATAACACTAGAAAAAATACACATGATAACAAATAGCTGATAACATAGAACAAATCACATGATAACAAATAGCTTGATAACATAGAACATATACACATGATAACAAATAGCTTGATAACATAGAACAATATACATGATAACAAATAGCTTGATAACATAAAACAAATACACATGATAACAAATAGCTTGATAACATAGAAGAAATATACATTATAACAAATAGCTTGATAACATAGAACAAATACACATGATAACAAATTGTTTGATAACATAGAACAAATACACATGATAACAAATAATTTGATAACATAGAACAAATACACATGATAACAAATAGCTTGCTGTCAAATAACAAGAATCAATTACGTGTAGACAATCATCAATTATTAAATATAACTTACGACAGATACACATGATAAAATTTTTCCTCATTAACATATATTTCTTTCTCCATATTAGTTTTATCTGTATGCATTATCTTTCTTTTTGCTATGTTAAGATATAAGTTGTGATTTTTACTATTCTTTCGGGTTGAGGTTATTAGTTCTTCTTTACCATTCTGTGATGTGGATGGTAATACTATATCAACAGCATAAGGAATTTCTGGTGTTTCATGACAACCAATATTTAGGGCATCATATTGCTCTTTGGTTATATCATCTCTGACATTTCTCATATTTTCGGCGTACAGGTTAAACAAATAGGGGGACAGCACACATCCCTGACGGACACATTTCTTGATGTCAACCAATCTCATGTCTCGCCATTTATTCTAACACCTACTTTGGTCTAGAAATACTATTTTTATTAGTTTTACTACATGTGCTGGAAAGCCAATTTTCCTCCTGATTTCCTAAAGTTTCTGATGTTGTTCATAGTCAAATGCCTTTGAATGATCCGCAAAACACGAGAATAGGTTAACTTTAAGTTCTATACACTTTTCTATTATTAAACACACCAGGCTGACATTCTTAATGCTCTACGAGAAGTAAAACTTGCGAGAACCAAGTGATGCCAGACTGCGAGAACTGCAAATTAAAAGATGTGTGGCGAAACAAGAACACTATGCAGGAAGCGAAAGAAGATTGATAAACCAACACAGAACTGGCGTCGTTAGCCGTTACACGCTGCGGGATTTGCTGAGGAGGGGATCAGAGCACTTGGTTCGATGTGCAACGAGGATGATATGTCGACTAACTAACTAACTAAACACATATTGAGAATGCGATCTCTTGTTCCTCTTCCTTGTCTTAATCCAGCTTGAATAACCATAATTTCTTCTTCCATCTTCTTGCAAAGTCTTCCCGTTATGATTTTTAGCAGAATTTTATTTGCATGGCTGATCAGGGCAACAGTTCTATAGTTGATGCATAATTTCAGGTTTCCCCCATTGTTTGGGGGAATTGGAATAAAGATAGTTATTTTCCAATCTTTTGGCCATATATTTCCATTGAATGTTTCATAGTGCGTGATAGATTTGTATGCTTTCTTCTCCTCCCGCTTTAATTAGCTCAGCTGGTATCTCATCATATCCAGGTGATTTACCATTCTTCAGGTTCTGTATTGCTCATGCAATTTCATCTAATGAGGGTTGAGGTTCTGTCTCTGCTATCATTGGTTCATCTATCTCATTCATATCCTCACTGTCATTCATGGGACACATTCCGCTGCAGCATTCCAGTCAATGCTCTAGAATCTGTCTAGAATCTGTTAGGGTATTTCCCAACTTGTCACAGATAACATTTAATTGAGGTTGAGCCATTATTGTCAGTAACTTCCTTTCTTTCAACATTCCATAATCTCTTCCATTCTTATGATATTGTTCTATTCTAGTACACTAATCTTATGCGTGTGTGCGCGCGCGCGTATGTGTGTGTGTGTGTGTGTGTGTGAACGTTGCAGCCATCACCAGCATTTTTCAGCTGCTGTTGATGTACTAGGCAAGATTACGCTCAGTAGTTTGCCATTGCTTTCTGAGTAACCGGCTCATATACCCTGTAAGTTACTAGCGCGGGGAACCGCTGCCGATACTCGCGCAGCTGCGTTACTCACGAGTGTATACGGGATTACGGAGAACGACGTAGACTCCTAGGCAAAGGGGGCATATATATATATATATATATTATATATATATATATATATATATATATATATATATATATATATATATATATCTTCTTGTACTCTTTCTTATTTCTCGTGTTAAAGATTTATACTTCATTCTGCTGTTTTAAGTTTCTACTCCTTTCTGTTTCAGTTCCCTTCATTTTATTAATTCTAACGTGTCTGCAATAATCCATGGCTTATGTTGCTTAGTCTTGGTCGGAATTATATCTTTGGCGGCTGTATTCATGATATAACTAGCATGGTCTGCCAATTGATCAGGCGTCATTTCCTCCTGCTTAGAGATCAAGACCCCAAAATGTTATCTCAATTCTACGTTGTATGCAACTGGTATTTTACTGAGATAAAAACGAAGTGGCCTTGGCCCTTGAGTAAGTATTTTGAGTTTACTTTCAAATCTGCTTCTAGCAACTGATGATCTGTATCACAGTCTGCACTTCGTAGGGGTTTTGCTAATGGGGACTGCTAATGTTTTGCTCCATCTTCTTTGTATTAAAATATAATCTATTTGGTTTTTGGTAATACTGTCCGGGAACATCCATGTGAAGAGTTTTCTTGGGTGTTGTTTAAAAAGTGTGTTGGCTATCGTTAACTCATTTTCTGTGCAAAATTCACTTAATTTCTCAACTGCATCATTTCTATTTCTAATAAAATTTTTACTAAAACGTGTCTCTCATCTTAAGCTCTTCCTGTACCCACTATTGCATTGAAATCTCCCATTATTATTGTTATGTTGCTATGACCAGTCTTATCTAATGTGTCTTGTAGTGTGCTGTAAACATCTTCAACTTCATCCTCCACTGCTGTTGATGTAAGTGTTTATATCTGTATGAGAGTTGTGGTTTTTGTACGGCCTCTAAGTCTGATAGTGAGGATTCTAACATTAACCGTGTTAAATCCAATTAAAGCTTTTGCCTTTGTTTTATCTAAACTATTAAATACAACATGCAACAAATACACATGAGAACAAATAGTTTACTGTCCAGCAACAAGAAACAGTTAGCGCAAACAGCCACCCGTGGGCAGACAACAACAGCACTTACTGATGTTCTCAAACGTGCTAGTGTCCCCTGTTTAATGACCAGTCTGAGAGTTGTGCTGCTAGAAATTACAATACTTGAACATTAGGTATGACTTTGTTTCGTCTCTGCGCTCCCTGACCGACCAGTGAGATCCGAACAGCTACCCCGGTTTCCTACAGCCAGGCACCGTGACAGCGGCTTTTTATAATAGTTCTGGTGCCGCCATGTTGTGGGCGGTGTCCGGGTGTCCCCCGAGCCCCAGGGACGCCCGGTGGACGCGTCGTTGGCATGACGAGGGCTGAAATATTGCGCCGAGATGGGAGAGGCAGCAACGTTCTTGGATTATACAATTAATGTGTTGCCTTTTCCCACGAAATAATAGAATATTCTAGATCAATTAATATGCAGAACGGAACGTGGGAGGTGTTGACAAAAACAACAAGTGAGTCTGATTGTCTGGTGGGTGGGTCAGACTGGCGTCAGTGAAGAAATATGTGATCCGTATACATCAGTGGCTGGTCTCCCTGGCCGAGGAATTAGCAGCTTTCTCCGTAACCCCAAATACACTCGTGGTTGACGTGAGCGAACGAGAATTGGAAGCGGTTCCAGTCGCGCCAGTGACTTATGAGAATATGGAGCCGGTCGCTCAGAAAGCAATGACAAACTACTGAGTGTAATCTTGCCAAGAAATCAACAATCAGCTGAAAGATGCTGATGTTGACAGCGATGTCCTGTAAAGTATACAAAACACACACACCAATGAGCCGGAGAGCTGGCGGAGTTTAACAGCGAATTGCGCTGCTAATATCAAGAGCACGGCCAGATGGGGGTTCCAGGCCTGGGCTCGACGTCTGCGAAAGTGAGGGAAAGATTGGGCTCCTTGTCCTCCGTGCATCCAGGCATACATGGGGTTGCTAGACGTCCTTGTAGTAGCTGGAGGACATGTCCTCCTTTTTAGCCTAATATTCTCCGTCAGGCAGGCAAAGCTAAACACCTTTAAAATATCCGGCTTTTCTTATATTTTATGTTATAAATGTTTATGTTTTGTTGTTACAACTTACAATGTATTCTTATATCTACACTCTACCGTATTGTTGTTACAACTTACAATGTATTCTTATATCTACACTCTACCGTATTGTTGTTACAACTTACAATGTATTCTTATATCTACACTCTACCGTATTGTTGTTACAACTTACAATGTATTCTTATATCTACACTCTACCGTATTGTTGTTACAACTTACAATGTATTCTTATATCTACACTCTACCGTATTGTTGTTACAACTTAAAATGTATTCTTATATCTACACTCTACCGTATTGTTGTTACAACTTACAATGTATTCTTATATCTACACTCTACCGTATTGTTGTTACAACTTACAATGTATTCTTATATCTACACTCTACCGTATGTTTACATAGTTAAAGTGTACAAAGTCTATGTATTTCTGCGAACTAGTCGATTATAGTAATTCTAACTGTTATCTGTATCTGGCTCATTACTCTTTTTAATATTTAGTTTTACTTCTTTATTAAAACCCATTGCTGAATAATATTTATTTAATTGGTTGGATATACTTAAATAAAATCAAAGACTGTACATTTGGTGACCTTTTGACAAGCATATTGTACTTGAAAGAGAAGGGTATTATTGTAGATGATGTGCAATTGTTTGACCATTACTGCAATCTTAAATCATTTGTGCAAGACAAGAATGAACACTTTTTTTTATTGTGAAGTTTATTTTTCCAAAGTTGCCCAAATGCATGTTGCTTTTCATAGTTACTTAAAATTTGTGAAGTATTCTTCTGTATCCCTGGACACAATGGCAATGTGGAAAGAGTGTTCTCCTTGATTAATGCTCAATGGACAAAGGAAAGGAACAGACTCTTACTCGAGTCTGTGAAGGGCATCATTCTCACAAAGTAATAGTACAATTGGAAGAATCTTACAAGTGAACAGTTTTATGCATATGTGATTGCTAACAAGAATTAAATACCTGGATAGCTTGGCCACATGGCATGGTCAAGACAGAAACACGGAGCTGATCCACGACTCTGGTGATCGAGTGAGATGGCAGAACATGACCTCCCACGCTTATTGGCATGGCACATGATGGATGGATGGATTGCTAACAAAGATCTTCTACGAAAAGTAAGTCCGTCCGAGAAATATGTTGTGTAATTAATAAAGATTAAAAGGTAATAATTGTACAATCGGCTGTTTAAATAATGTTTGTTAGCATTTTGAAAAAGGCCTCCATTGAATTTATATTTATTTATTTTTAACATGATTGTTTCTTGGTCGATTCACTACGAGTAAGATACACTTATTGGCAGCTATTGTAATAAAATTGTAATGATTGTGGGTTTAACCTGGAACGATTCAAATGAAACATTCAATAGGTTCTCCTTTGTCCTCGATTTCGTCTTATTATGCCTTAATTTACGTGCACACGTATCTGGCAACAATAGGCATACAAATGTGATGACGCTAGCACACAATATGATGACGCGATCACACAATGTGAGGACGCTAGCACACAATGTGAGGACGCTAGCACACAATGTGATGACTTTATCATACAATGAGATGACTATATCATACAATATGAGGACTCTAGCACACAATGTGAGGACGCTAGCACACAATGTGAGGACGCTAGCACACAATGTGAGGACTCTAGCACACAATGTGAGGACGCTAGCACACAATGTGATGACGCTAGCACACAATGTGATGACTTTATCATACAATGTGATGACGCTAGCACACAATGTGATGACTTTATCATACAATGTGATGACTTTACCACACAATGTAATGACTTTATCATACAATGTGATGACTTTATCATACAATGTGATGACTATATCATGCAATGTGATGACTTTATCATACAATGAGATGACTATATCATACAATGTGATGAATTTATCATACAATGAGATGACTATATCATACAATGTGATGACTTTATCATACAATGAGATGACTATATCATACAATGTGATGACTTTATCATACACTGTGATGACTATATCATACAATGTGATGACTTTATCATACAATGAGATGACTATATCATACAATGTGATGACTTTATCATACAATGTGATGACTATATCATACAATGTGATGACTTTATCATACAATGAGATGACTATATCATACAATGTGAGGACGCTAGCACACAATGTGAGGACGCTAGCACAAAATGTGAGGACGCTAGCACACAATGTGAGGACTCTAGCACACAATGTGAGGACGCTAGCACACAATGTGAGGACGCTAGCACACAATGTGAGGACGCTAGCACACAATGTGATGACGCTAGCACACAATGTGATGACTTTATCATACAATGTGATGACGCTAGCACACAATGTGATGACTTTATCATACAATGTGATGACTTTACCACACAATGTAATGACTTTATCATACAATGTGATGACTTTATCATACAATGAGATGACTATATCATACAATGTGATGACTTTATCATACAATGTGATGACTATATCATGCAATGTGATGACTTTATCATACAATGAGATGACTATATCATACAATGTGATGAATTTATCATACAATGAGATGACTATATCATACAATGTGATGACTTTATCATACAATGTGATAACTATATCATACAATGTGATGACTTTATCATACAATGAGATGACTATATCATACAATGTGATGACTTTATCATACAATGTGATGACTATATCATACAATGTGATGACTTTATCATACAATGAGATGACTATATCATACAATGTGAGGACGCTAGCACACAATGTGAGGACGCTAGCACAAAATGTGAGGACGCTAGCACACAATGTGAGGACTCTAGCACACAATGTGAGGACGCTAGCACACAATGTGAGGACGCTAGCACACAATGTGAGGACGCTAGCACACAATGTGAGGACGCTAGCACACAATGTGATGACGCTAGCACACAATGTGATGACTTTATCATACAATGTGATGACGCTAGCACACAATGTGATGACTTTATCATACAATGAGATGACTATATCATACAATGTGATGACTTTATCATACAATGTGATGACTATATCATGCAATGTGATGACTTTATCATACAATGAGATGACTATATCATACAATGTGATGAATTTATCATACAATGAGATGACTATATAATACAATGTGATGACTTTATCATACAATGTGATGACTATATCATACAATGTGATGACTTTATCATACAATGAGATGACTATATCATACAATGTGATGACTTTATCATACAATGACATGACTATATCATACAATGTGATGACTTTATCATACAATGTGATGACTATATCATGCAATGTGATGACTTTATCATACAATGTGATGACTATATCATACAATGTGATGACTTTATCATACAATGAGATGACTTTATCACACAATGTGATGACTTTATCATAAAATGTGATGACACTAGCACACAATGTGATGACTTTATCATACAATGAGATGACTATATCATACAATGTGATGACTTTATCATACAATGAGATGACTAAATCATACAATGTGATGACTTTATCATACAATGAGATGACTATATCATACAATGTGATGACTTTATCATACAATGAGATGACTATATCTTACAATGTGATGACTTTATCATACAATGTGATGACTATATCATACAATGTGATGACTTTATCATACAATGAGATGACTATATCATACAATGTGATGACTTTATCATACAATGTGATGACTATATCATACAATGTGATGACTTTATCATACAATGAGATGACTATATCATACAATGTGAGGACGCTAGCACACAATGTGAGGACGCTAGCACAAAATGTGAGGACGCTAGCACACAATGTGAGGACGCTAGCACACAATGTGAGGACGCTAGCACACAATGTGAGGACGCTAGCACACAATGTGAGGACGCTAGCACACAATGTGATGACTTTACCACACAATTTAATGACTTTATCACACAATGTGATGACTTTACCACACAATGAGATGACTTTATCATACAATGTGATGACTTTATCATACAATGAGATGACTTTATCACACAATGAGATGATTTTATCACACAATTTGATGACTTTATCACATAATGTGATGACTTTATGACACAGTGGGTGACTTTATCACACAATGAGATGACTTTATCACACAATGTGATGACATTATCAGACAATAAGATGACTTTATCACACAATGAGATGACTTTATCACACAATGAGATGACTTTATCACACAATGTGATGACTTTATCCACACAATGTAGATGACTTTATCACACATGATGGATGACTTTATTACACAATTGATGATCTTTATCAGCACAATGAGATGACTTTACCACATAATGTGATGACTTTATCACACAATTGAATGACTTTATCACACAATGAGATGACTTTATCACACAATTAGATGACTTTATCACACAATGTGATGACTTTATCACATAATGTGATGACTTTATCACACAGTGGATGACTTTATCACACAATGAGATGACTTTATCAACAATGAGATGACTTTATCACACAATTTGATGACTTTATCGCACAATGAGATGCCTTTACCACATAATGTGATGACTTTATCACACAATGAGATGACTTTATCACATAATGAGATGACTTTATCACATAATGTGATGACTATATCATACAATGTGATGACTTTATCACACAATGTGATGACTTTATCACATAATGAGATGACTTTATCACACAATGAGATGACTTTATCACATAATGTGATGACTTTATCACATAATGTGATGACTTTATCACACAATGAGATGACTTTATCAGACAATAAGATGACTTTATCACACAATGAGATGACTTTATCACACAATGAGATGACTGTATCACACAATGTGATGACTTTACCACACAATGTGATGACTTTACCACACAATAAGATGACTTTACCACACAATGAGATGACTTTATCACATGATGTGATGACTTTATCACACAATGAGTTGTCTTTATCACACAATGAGATGAATTTATCACACAATGAGATGACTTTATCACACAATGAGATGTCTTTATCACACAATGAGATCATTTTATCACACAATGAGATGGCTTTATCACACAATGTGATGACTTTTTCACACAATGAGTTGTCTTTATCACAAAATGAGATGACTTTATCACACAATGAGATGACTTTAGCACACAATTTGATGACTTTATCGCACAATTTGATGACTTTATCACACAATGAGATGACTTTATCACACAATGTGATGACTTTATCACACAATGAGATTACTTTATCACACAATGTGATGACTTTATCACACAATTTGATGACTTTATCACACAATGAGATGACTTTATCACACAATGAGATGACTTTATCACACAATTTGATGATTTTATCGCACAATGAGATGCCTTTATCACACAATTTGATGACTTTATCACACAATGAGATGACTTTATCACACAATTTGATGACTTTATCGCACAATGAGATGCCTTTACCACATAATGTGATGACTTTATCACACAGTGAATGACTTTATCACACAATGAGATGACTTTATAAACACAGTGAGATGACTTTCTCACACAATGTGATGAATTTATCACATAATGTGATGACTTTATCACACAATGGATGACTTTATCACACAATGAGATGACTTTATCAACAATGAGATGACTTTATCACACAATGAGATGACTTTATCGCACAGTGAATGACTTTATCACACAATGAGATGACTTTATCACACAATGAGATGACTTTCTCACACAATGTAATGACTTTATCACATAATGTGATGACTTTATCACACAATGAGATGACTTTATCAGACAATAAGATGACTTTATCACACAATGAGATGACTTTATCACACAATGAGATGACTTTATCACATGATGTGATGACTTTATCACACAAAGAGATGACTTTATCACACAATGTGAGGACTTTATCACACAATGAGATGACTTTATCACACAATGAGATGACTTTATCACACAATTTGATGACTTTATCACACAATGAGATGACTTTATCACACAATTTGATGACTTTATCGCATAATGAGATGCCTTTACCACATAATGTGATGACTTTATCACACAGTGAATGACTTTATCACACAATGAGATGACTTTATCACACAATGAGATGACTTTATCACATAATGTGATGACTTTATCACATAATGTGATGACTTTATCACACAATGAGATGACTTTATCAGACAATAAGATGACTTTATCACACAATGAGATGACTTTATCACACAATGAGATGAATTTATCACACAATGTGATGACTTTACCATACAATGTGATGACTTTACCACACAATGAGATGACTTTATCACACAATGTGATCACTTTACCACACAATTTGATGACTTTATCACACAATGAGATGGCTTTATCACACAATGTGATGACCTTTTCACACAATGAGTTGTCTTTATCACACAATGAGATGACTTTATCACACAATGAGATGACTTTATCACACAATGAGATGACTTTATCGCACAATGAGATGCCTTTACCACATAATGTGATGACTTTATCACACATTGAATGACTTTATCACACAATGAGATGACTTTATCACACAGTGAGATGACTTTATCACACAATGTGATGACTTTATCACATAATGTGATGACTTTATCACACAGTGGATGACTTTATCACACAATGAGTGTCACCGACCGTTAGGGTGTTTCTATTGAAATAGACAGAAATCCCTATCCAAGAGTTTGCCGACAGTCTCTAGAAATTATGGCTCGTTACAAGAATGTCTAAAGGGATGGTCCCGATAGAAGAGACTGGGATTCACTTGGTAGACAAAGGCAGAAGGTGAAGAACACTCGTGTATGTAGGAAGACCTAACACGAATGTCTAGTTTATCTGTCGGTGATCCTTCGTCAATTGATGGAGCCCCCTGTTTTAAATACTTTCACGCACTCACGCGCACACCTTGCGTTCAAAATGATCACGAGTGGAGTACGTTGGTGAAAGTATAAAACAATAATACTCTTTAATAATAAAAGATAAAATGAAAATTGTGGTTCAACTGGTGAACTATGATAGTTACATTTATGTTACAGGTACAAAAATAAAATAGTTTTCTGATGCTTAGACAGATAGCATGTCATCATTCACACCATCCAGACAGTGACACACTCAGAACACATGTAGACACAGAGTCACCTGAGACAATCTGATCTCTGTTAGGAATAGTGCTGGCTTTCGGTTGTATTATGTCTTGGAGTCGACCCTGGCATTCGACAGGTGTACGATGCTCCTCCGGATTCCAGGTTCCGTCTCCACTAGTTAGGTGGCTCAAAGTTTCGGTAACCGGACCAGTTAGGTGTCAGCAGTATCAGCAGCGAGGCTCCTTAAATCAAACAAACAGTTGCAGACTCCTTAGTGCCTTGACAATAACAATGTGTCTGAGTGTTGGTGTTGTGTGTCTGTTGTGTATGTGTCAGATGCAGAACAGGAATAAAACAATTCCTCTCTGCTATTCTGTATCAAAAGCAAAGGCCAATAGTTCTTATCAGCTTGGCTATACCTTGTATGACATGATGATACAAGGTGAAAAAGGGTCCAGAAGTGGACACATTCTAAGACCACATAGTCCATTGGAATAGAACATGTAGACAAATCTTTGTTTGAAAAAAGCAATTACAAAATGTACATGGTTGTATAACTTGAAGTGACTCATATGCAATAATTACTGGTGTATTCCTTAACACCATGGTGAGGAAGTCCTGGGCAGCCAGGATGTTTCCCTAGATAGCTAAGGAAGGGCCAACAATAATTCAACCTAATCCCACATCAGTCATTAGGCATAAAGCAATCAAGTGTCGCCATGAAGTCGTGAGGTATACCCCACAGAATATACGAGCTAAAAGATAAGAAGAAGGCCAGCAGGCAAGCAAGGGGCTGAGATATTCCAGGCATTGGGCTTTAGGATGTCTCAGTTATCCCTTGTTGAGTTATTTACTCCCCAAATTCTGATTCCTCACCACATGGTATTTGCTTTGAACTTATGACCGTCAGTGTCGTGTAGTTCGGCATGGCGGTGAATTAGGGGTAAGCAAATTTATGTTTGAATATAAATCGCCTAGTAATATTGCTGGCATGTGAGAATCATGTTCCACATGTCTCTTCTACTTCTGCCCACATGGCAAAATCATGTTATCATATTTTCAACAAAATATACACGCAAATACCTTCACAAAATGCATATGAAAATAATCAGTAAGGTTTATACATTATATCTATATATTTTTATCTATAAATATATCTAGGCCTCACATGTTTTCTCTCAATGTCTTCCATTTCAAATACCACGTTTCATAAATATACATGGTCGGGAAAGTTTGTGTTTTCCCACTATCAGAATATAAATGTGTACACACTCCTTACTATAATCATAATTATTATGTTACTACACTCACCCCCAGTCTTAGTGCAGCACTTAAGATAGGTTTTGGTATAATCTACCAAGGATGCAATTGGATATGGCAGCTCACTTCATATAAGGTCTGCTTAGCACAGCAGCTATGGTCGTTGTGAACCGGACGGAAGTTGTTAGTCACAATTTCCGGTGCAGCCGTACTAATAGCATATCGCCGTATTCCCGTTGCTAGGGAGTGACGGACCTATGTCCCCAGTCCGCAGACTTGATATTAATAAGGGTTGAAGACAGGGGATTTCCCTTGTGACATCATTTGATGACGACGTGGAAATGTGCTGTCCCCAATAGTACAGTGTGTAGTTTTAGTGCAGCAAATGTCTGCGTCGCCAATATGACGTCATTATTAGTAATTTATCTGCCTACTGAATCCAGAATGTAAATAGTAATTCCTCTAACGCAGTAGTGGTGGTGTTTGCATAGTGATCTAGACTCATCCCGTCACATATGCCGTCCCTAGAGAAAAGTACGGCTCAGCGAACATTTAGGGTGGATGAGCCTAGATCGACTATGCATTCTCACCAGATTATATCTGAACCAATTGTTCCCCTCTAGAGAAGGATCTATTAGACTTCTTTCGACTCCTGGGTTGGCTTGGTACTTTGGTATGACCTGGCGTTTCTCCAGATAAGTTTAGTGAGGATCCAGTCAGAGGTGGGTATGGAAAGCTAAGAGGTTCTTCCCTCCTCCCTACTTTCTAAACAACATTTAGAGCTACCAGATGTACTGGTCGTTCTTTTGCTCTGTCATAATATTTGCGGAGCAATTTAATGTGGTAGATTTTCATCTTACCTTTCATGAAGATTTTATATTTGGTTTTGGACACTTTCTCCATTATGGGGAATGGTCCTTGCCACTCAGTCTCCTTATTAGTCCCACTAGATCTTAAGAGTAACACTTTGTCCCCTACCGCTAACGAACGTTGTGAGGAAAAAAACTTCCCTCTCTGGAGAGTCTTCCTAGCACTAGGAAGTTGGGTACAGCCAGGTGTTAGAGTTGGGACATGGGTCAGTGCACTCCCTACTATCGTGGGAGTGGATGGTTCCCCTAAATAGACATATTTACTTCCCAGTATCATGTCATAGATAGGATCAGTCATCACTGCTGCCGATATAGTTCCCTTTACAAATCTAGAGTTAACTAACACTTGGGCTATTGGTAAAGTTAGGGTAGGCGAACTTCTTGTCGCACCCATAACTTCAACCATGTTTTGCGTCAACTGACCAGGTTTTACTAAGTGCGATGCTATTATGGCATCATACGTTAAACCCGTATCATGCAGACACTCGACCAACTGTCCATTGACATTGATCTTCTCTACCACTCGATGTCCTCTCATTTCGGGAGGCGGTGGTAGTGTAGTGGTTTTCTTCCCTATCGAGAAGCAAGCCGCAATCTGGGGTTTTGCTCTGCGCTTGCAGTCTGCCGTACTGTGGGAATTATTATGACAATTCGTGCAGTATGGTTTTCTAGCCCCAGATGTGGTTTGTTTTTTGTTATGCTGCTGCTGAGGTTGCCTCTGGTCTGCTGGTATATTGCTAAGGGTTTGTCCCTGATTGTTTGGAGGTGGGTTCTGTTGAGGTTGGGGAGGTTGTGTTGGGACCGAGTCCCCATGGGCAGTCAAATATCTTTCAGCCAAGACTATCATTTCCCCCAGTGTTTGTGCCCCTTGTTCAATGATGAAAGTTTCCATCGGCTTCGACATACAGTTCCTCAGCCGCTCACACAAAACCATCTCCCGCAAGCCCGCATAGGAGTGTTCATACTCTCCCAATGTCTCCCATTTACAGAGATAACTCTGCAGACGAGCGGACAATTGTGATAATGACTCACCCCTCAGACGTCTTGCGGTTCGGAATTTCCGCTGATAAGCAGCTGAGGTTAACTCATATCTCTTCAATAAAGCCGATTTCAAACTTTCATAAGAGTGTTCATGGCCTGGAGGTAGTCCCTGAAAGACTACATACGCTTGTCCCCTCAGTGCCTGAGAAAGCTTCAAGTTCCAGTGTTCCCTAGCCAACCCAAATTACTCAGCTAATTTCTCGAATTTCTGAAGGTAACTATCCAATTGTTCCTGATTTTCCTCGAACGGCATCAAAGGAAAACTCATAGGACCCACATGAGAAGTCGAATGTAGCTGGGTTTCAATGCTGGGTGCTGGAGAGCTGGCGTTAGAACAGGTTGCTGATAGAGCTTGGTTTTCTAGCTCTTTCATCCTAAACTCATGCTGTCGGATTTTTTCGTTTTCCTGTAACTGCCTAAGTTCTTTCTCAGCCTCGGCCTCGATTTTCGTAAGCTCTGTCTCTGCTTCCAGTTTCTTAAGCTCGAGTTCATGCCTACGTATTTTATCTTCCCTGTCTTCTTTCCTTAACTCCCTCTCCATATCATGGACATATTTGGCTGCTTCGGGCTCCGATAACCCCATAGCTACCGCTGCTGCGTGCAAATCTGCTGATGAACTCATGACTGAGTTTTGACTGAGAGGGTGAGTGATCAGTGGACTACAATTTCTATATCACTATTATACTACTTCCCAATTCAAGTTATACAAATACAATTGCAATAATTTACAAATCTTATTAGTACATACACAAAAATGGTTAGTACAAACAATGATACAAACACACTTTCACTCTCTCAATCGAATGGAAACAACTAATTACAGAGTTTCATAAACTACTCTACCCTTTACTGAGATGAGAAATTTTTTTTGTTTGTACCAAGTAACACAATTTATTAGAAATATTTCTAATTAGCTGGGTAGATCCCGGACCGAGACCACAGTTGTCACCGACCGTTAGGGTGTTTCTATTGAAATAGACAGAAATCCCTATCCAAGAGTTTGCCGACAGTCTCTAGAAATTATGGCTCGTTACAAGAATGTCTAAAGGGATGGTCCCGATAGAAGAGACTGGGATTCACTTGGTAGACAAAGGCAGAAGGTGAAGAACACTCGTGTATGTAGGAAGCCCTAACACGAATGCCTAGTTTATCTGTCGGTGATCCTTCGTCAATTGATGGAGCCCCCTGTTTTAAATACTTTCACGCACTCACGCGCACACCTTGCGTTCAAAATGATCACGAGTGGAGTACGTTGGTGAAAGTATAAAACAATAATACTCTTTAATAATAAAAGATAAAATGAAAATTGTGGTTCAACTGGTGAACTATGATAGTTACATTTATGTTACAGGTACAAAAATAAAATAGTTTTCTGATGCTTAGACAGATAGCATGTCATCATTCACACCATCCAGACAGTGACACACTCAGAACACATGTAGACACAGAGTCACCTGAGACAATCTGATCTCTGTTAGGAATAGTGCTGGCTTTCGGTTGTATTATGTCTTGGAGTCGACCCTGGCATTCGACAGGTGTACGATGCTCCTCCGGATTCCAGGTTCCGTCTCCACTAGTTAGTGGCTCAAAGTTTCGGTAACCGGACCAGTTAGGTGTCAGCAGTATCAGCAGCGAGGCTCCTTAAATCAAACAAACAGTTGCAGACTCCTTAGTGTCTTGACAATAACAATGTGTCTGAGTGTTGGTGTTGTGTGTCTGTTGTGTATGTGTCAGATGCAGAACAGGAATAAAACAATTCCTCTCTGCTATTCTGTATCAAAAGCAAAGGCCAATAGTTCTTATCAGCTTGGCTATACCTTGTATGACATGATGATACAAGGTGAAAAAGGGTCCAGAAGTGGACACATTCTAAGACCACATAGTCCATTGGAATAGAACATGTAGACAAATCTTTGTTTGAAAAAAGCATTACAAAATGTACATGGTTGTAAAACTTGAAGTGACTCATATGCAATAATTACTGGTGTATTCCTTAACACCATGGTGAGGAAGTCCTGGGCAGCCAGGATGTTTCCCTAGATAGCTAAGGAAGGGCCAACAATAATTCAACCTAATCCCACATCAGTCATTAGGCATAAAGCAATCAAGTGTCGCCATGAAGTCGTGAGGTATACCCCACAGAATATACGAGCTAAAAGATAAGAAGAAAGCCAGCAGGCAAGCAAGGGGCTGAGATATTCCAGGCATTGGGCTTTAGGATGTCTCAGTTATCCCTTGTTGAGTTATTTACTCCCCAAATTCTGATTCCTCACCACATGGTATTTGCTTTGAACTTATGACCGTCAGTGTCGTGTAGTTCGGCATGGCGGTGAATTAGGGGTAAGCAAATTTATGTTTGAATATAAATCGACTAGTAATATTGCTGGCATGTGAGAATCATGTTCCACATGTCTCTTCTACTTCTGCCCACATGGCAAAATCATGTTATCATATTTTCAACAAAATATACACGCAAATACCTTCACAAAATGCATATGAAAATAATCAGTAAGGTTTATACATTATATCTATATATTTTTATCTATAAATATATCTAGGCCTCACATGTTTTCTCTCAATGTCTTCCATTTCAAATACCACGTTTCATAAATATACATGGTCGGGAAAGTTTGTGTTTTCCCACTATCAGAATATAAATGTGTACACACTCCTTACTATAATCATAATTATTATGTTACTACACTCACCCCCAGTCTTAGTGCAGCACTTAAGATAGGTTTTGGTATAATCTACCAAGGATGCAATTGGATATGGCAGCTCACTTCATATAAGGTCTGCATAGCACAGCAGCTATGGTCGTTGTGAACCGGACGGAAGTTGTTAGTCACAATTTCCGGTGCAGCCGTACTAATAGCATATCGCCGTATTCCCGTTGCTAGGGAGTGACGGACCTATGTCCCCTGTCCGTAGACTTGATATTAATAAGGGTTGAAGACAGGGGATTTCCCTTGTGACATCATTTGATGACGACGTGGAAATGTGCTGTCCTCAATAGTACAGTGTGTAGTTTTAGTGCAGCAAATGTCTGCGTCGCCAATATGACGTCATTATTAGTAATTTAGCTGCCTACTGAATCCAGAATGTAAATAGTAATTCCTCTAACGCAGTAGTGGTGGTGTTTGCATAGTGATCTAGACTCATCCCGTCACAATGAGATGACTTTATCACACAATGTGATGACTTTATCACACAAAGAGATGACTTTATAACATAATGTGATCACGCTAGCACACAATGTGATGGCTTTATCACACAATGTGATGATGGTAACACATCACAGACCCGAGACAGAATGCCACTTAGAGACATATGTATACACTGATGGATGAGTGAAGAGATGTATGGGAGAAATACACTGATGGATGAGTGAAGAGATGATGTGTTGGATATATGCACTGATTGATGAGTGAAGAAATGTGTAGGAGATGTGTTGGAGATATGTGGGAAATGCGTGGGAGACGTGTGGGACATGTGTGGGAGATGCTCACTGATGGATGCGTGAAGAGATGTGTGGGAGATGCTCACTGATGGATGCGTGAGAGATGTGTGGGAGATGTAAACTGATGGATGAATGAAGAGATGTGTGCGAGATGTACACTGAAGGATAAATGAAGAGATGTGTGGGAGATGTAAGCTGATGGAGTGAGATCGGACGCCCGTGTGTGTTGTTGCGCACGTAAAAAATGCCTTGGTAGTTGGAAATCGAAAAAGAGTAGCCAAACGGCGCTGCCCGGGCAAAATTTCGAGTCAAAAATCTACCCAAAGTACTTCAGGATTCTCGCCGATGCTACAGAGTTCGTGCACTGAGCTGAGTTTCTCCAGACTCTGGTTTGAGTTAGGAGGAGAACGTAGCACTAATGGGTTGCACCCATGTGCCGTGATTTGATCCGTCGACTAAACCTAAACTATACTAAACTAAACTACGCTGATGGATGAGTGAAGAGATGTGTGCGAGATGTACACTGATGGATGAATGAAGAAATGTGTGCGAGATGTACACTGATGGATGAGTAAAGAGATGTGTGGAACATGTACGCTGATGGATGAGTGAAGAGATGTGTGAGAGATATACACTGATGGATGAGTGAAGAGATATGTGGGAGATGTAAGCTAATGGATGAGTGAAGAGATGTGTTGGAGATGTACACTGATGGATGAGTGAAGAGATGTGTTGGAGATGTGTAAGAGATGCGTGGGAGATTTGTGGGACATGTCTTGGAGATGCTCACTGATGGATGCATGAAGAGATGTGTGGGAGACATACACTGATGGATGAGTGAAGAAATGTGAGGAAGACACTGATTGATGAGTGCACAGATGTGTGGGAGAAATACACTGATGGATGAGTGAAGAGATGTGTTGGAGATGTACACTGATGGATGAGTGAAGAGATGTGTGGGAGATATACACCGACGTATGAGTGAAGAAATGTGTGGGATATGTGTAGGATATGTGTGGGAGATGTGTGGGACATTTGCTGGACATGTACACTTATGAATGAGTGAAGAGATGTGTGGGAGATATACACTGATTGATGAGTAAAGAGATGTGTGGTAGATGTACGCTGATGGGTGATTGAAGAGATGTTTGCGAGATGTACACTGATAGATGAGTGAAGAGATGTTTGCGAGATGTGCACTGATGGATGAGTGAATAGATGTATGCAAGATGTACACTGAAGGATGAGTGAAGAGATGTGTGCGAGATGTACACTGATAGATGAGTAAAGAGATGTGTGGGATATGTACACTGATTTATGAGTGAAGAGATGAGTGAAGAGATGTTTGGGAGATATACATTGATGGATAAGTGAAGAGGTGTATGCATGTTCGACTGTGTTTCATACACTAGTGTTCATATATCTACGTACAGTCAACCATACACCAGTGTCCTTATATAAACATAAACCTATCCGCCATATTGGAATGGGAGTAGTTAAGTATTAGTATCTTACAGACTATATCGATGGCTACCGACACAGTTTAGTATTTTGTATCCTACAGTATATGTCAACTTAACTCAAACATACAACTACATAAAAGGAATGGACATGACGTCACTCAGCAAAGCCGTCAAGATTCAAACCAGTTAACGACCAGGAGACAGACACTCGTAAACAGGTGAAGTAAAACTCACAAACAATCAAGATAACGAACATGAGACAGACACTCGTATACATGTGAAATCAGTTATTCAGTTATCATTTGGGGTATCTTCATTGCACTCCGGACATGTACATAGGTGCTCATATTCTCCCCCCCCCCCCCCCCAGCATATGCATCAGCGTCCGGTGGCTAATAGTGCCAGTTCTGTGTTGGTTGACGAGGCGCTTTGTTTTCCCGATGTACCTCTCGCGTATGGCTGTGACGATTCTTACTCCCAAGTCTTTCATCCTGGACAGCGATGTGGACTCACTGACGTCCTCTGTTCTCGCCATATCTTTAAGGACGTTAATAACATCGGCACGATCCATGGGCTGGCCATCTACAGGGGGTGCAGAGCCAGGCAGTTTATCAGCTCGTTCATTTCCCTCCACTCCTGCATGTCCCGGGACGAAGATGAAGGTGACTTTACGGACAACAGACTTCCGCAGCGACTCAGTCCACTGTCTACGTACAGAAGCTGGATCTGTACGTATGTACGTAAACATGTGAAATAACACTCATAAACATCCCAGATAAGGAATAATGAAAGAAACATTAACAAGTGTGGTAGAATTAAACAAAGCATTCATTTTGATTGAAATATGTACCATGGGTTGGTCAGAAGAAGTCGCCGCAGGCATTCAGGCAGGCATCCTATTGCTTAGGTAGGCGGCGAATGCCGTCCGCAATATATATATATATCTCTCTCATCATCATGTTCCTCTTGTACCTTGCGGTGTCGAGGTGAAGTATAAACTTCGTGAGAGTGCCCGGTTATGGGCTTCGTATATCGACATTCCCATGGATTCTGTTATTCCCTCAGTCCAACGTTTACGTGGTCGGCCTCTTCCTCTGTTTCCATCTGGTCTGTACATCATTGCTTGTTGTGGCATGCTGTTGACTGGTAGCCTACTTGCATGGCCAAACCATTTGACTTGCTGCTTTCTAATAAAATCTAGAGCAGCTTTAACCCCTATTTTAGTCCTGATTTCTTCATTTCTGATCTTACCTCTTCTTGATACGTTGAGTATTCTTCTCAGAAACCTCATTTCTGTTGTTGTGATTTTTCTTTTCTCTTTTTCTGTCATTGTCCAGGTTTGGCATTGGTAGCAGAGAGTTGGTAGGAAGATTGTGTTGTAAAGTGCTTTCTTAGTAGTTATTGATACATGTTTGTTCTTTAGTATTGGTGCCATTTGTCCAATGAGTTGATTTGCCTTATTGCACCTATTTTCGATCTCGTCTTCTGATCTGCCATTTGATGATATTATACTTCCTAGGTACTTGAAGCTCTTTACTTGTTTCAAGGGATGTTCGTTTAGGTGAATTGTTGCTGTTTGTTCTTCTTTAGTTATATATATATTGTGGTTGCTCAGTGAATAAAGTGTTTACGGCGTTCATTGCGTCTGCATCTGTGTGAAATCGTTGCCCCCTTTTT